>JAWDGP010002141.1:25000-120000 GCA_033675545.1 Elysia crispata | reverse complement strand
AGTAATTTTTATTTGACTTGAGGCGAAAAAAAATGTAATTGAGCAAATCCATAGTCTGCCAAAAAAGCTCACGAATAGTCAAAAAGGAAACGGCCTGGGATTTACTTGAAACAAAGGATGCATTTAAAAAAATGCTCATTTACAAAGAGAAATTTAGTCAATAGCGCTCGAATGTTCTGATGAGGATTTATTCAAAAGAGCTCAAATGATCTGATAAGGATTTAATCAATAGCGCTTGAATGTTCTAATAAGAGTTTAGTAGCGCTCAAATGGTAAAAATGCTCAAAAGGGACTTTCAATTGAGATAAGAAAAAGTAAAAGAAAAAATTCCTTAAAAAAAGGCTCAAATTTACCAAAGTACTTTGAAGAATTATACTGCCAAAAAGGGTTCATTTGATAGTGGTCTGAAAATCATATGTACGTTTTTTTTCCAAAAACTAAAAAAAAAAAAACGCCTCAAAGTCGAAAAGTAAAAATATAAAATAAGCCAATGACCCTAGAGTGATAAATTTCAAAAACACACAATCAGTCCAAGAGAGACATACTTAAACCTAGTCCTTACAGTTTAAGCAAGAAATTACCAAAGATTCAATTTGAACTTTCCAATATGACTGGAAAAGGAAAAGTAAGATCATTTTCATTGTGAGTTTAATCAATTGCGCTCAAATGTTTTGATAATTTAATCCATCGCGCTCAAATGTCCTGATAAAAATTTAATCCATAAGACAATAATTTCCTGATGATGATTTAATCCATCGCGCTCAAATATTCTGATAAGAAATTGTAAATCAATACTGCTTTAAATAAGCGTCAGAAACTTCTGACAAAAAATGAATATAAATCAGGAAATGCAGCCAATAAAATAGCTTTTGAAAAAAAAAACCTGACTCTCTTTAGACTGATTGTAAGACAAATACAGACATTACATACTACCTTACATACCACATTACATACTACCTTACATATCACATTACATACCACGCTACATCTACCATACATACCACATGACAAACCATAACACCACATTGCATACTAGCTAACATAAAACACTACATCTACCTTACCACATTACAAACCTTACACACGAAATCGCATACCAGGCTACATATACCATACATATCACATGACAAATCTTTACACCACATTACATACTAGCTAACATAAAACACATCTACCTTACCAAATGACATCACATAAAACAATAATTGACGAACAAAACCAAATACCATGACCATATAAATTTTAAAATGAACAAAATTATTAAATTTTGAATCAAAAGGGAAAAAAGAGACCTCTGGCAATGAGTTAAAATTTAGACTCGGCAAACACGATAAACTTTACTGTGCTCCTCAGGAATTTTTTTGTAACAGTTTGAAAAAAAAACTGTTCCATCAACAAAATGTGATCTAAAATAAAGCAGTTAAAAATGTCGAGAATGGTCATGATGCTAGACAAGTCATGAACACGCGACAGGACAAAGACATGGCACAGACTAGAGAGACTTGAGGTAATACTGCCTTAATAACACAATCTTTTAACGATGTAATGCAATTGAATGAATACAAATGCTGTTATATCTACTGAAAATGAGTTGGCTTGGTAAAATGAAAGCCAACTACTTCTTTATGAACCAAATCAGAATGAATGATTATCCTAGATTTTACAGAACTTAGAATTTACCAAGATAGAACTGACAGTGACATTTCTTAGTAAAATGAAAACCAATTATGCCGTGATATACCATATCAGGTTGAATATTTAGCCTAGATTTTACAAATCTTAGTAAAATAGAGATTTCTAAAAGTGATTTATAATCGATTTAAAGCTTAGCCCAGGTATTAAAGATCTTAAGATAAATCGAAACAAAAAACACAGGACGCCACAGACAAGACTGATATGATGCCAGAGGTAGACACTGCCAGCGCTTAAGACTAAATAAAAAAAAAAGATGTGCTGAGCATTCCTTAAAAAACGAATTCAAACGGTTACGCAACTGCTAAATATACAACAGTAGTGAAGAATGTGAAATTTAATCTTTAAGATAGAGGCTAGGAAGCCCTAAATGTAGGGTTCCTTGATTTAAAGGCTAGGAATGGAAAACAGCCTTGTGTAAAGTTGTCATTCTAGGGTTAATTAGTGCCCTTTGGTTTGAGAGTGACTTGATAAATAATCAAGAGCAACTATTTGATCAAGTGAGTCTAGATGATCTACATTGTATATACCGAGTTTCACTTTGTCAGAAAACTGTACAAAGATTTAGAGGCGTGGCTACACCTTCTCAAATCTTAATAGATCAAGTGACAAGATCTCCGATTGATCAAGACCTACAATGATTGGCATGTGAGAATGAATTTTTAAGAGATCTAGATTTGTAGATTCTGATATAAAATAAACCATAATCTCTACTCATGTTGATAAAATGAAATACAGTGGAAGTCTAAATTACAACTACGAATATAATCATCTTAATATTAGATCTCTAGAAAATATCTTTTCAAGATCTAGATCGGCTTTCTTCTAAGATTATATCTCAATAGATTCTCAAGATAAAGTTAAGTTGGAAGGTTCCATGCTAGAGGGCCTAGATTCTCTAGATCTAGAGTCTAGATACGAGAATACCCTATGAGTTAGAAATAGATTCTAGAAGAGTTCTGGAAGGTATATAGTCATTGAGACTACCGAGCCTATGAACAGGGTATGTAGAATCTTTCAATCTATAAATAGATGAAAACATACCAAATTCCAACATGGAATTAAGCTGTAAATAGGATCACACATAGATCCAAACAGATAATGTAAAGTCTGACGGCATAACTATAAACGGAGCCTCGTGTTATGAAAAAATCATGAAGTAGTCTTTAAATAGAAAACTGCACTAATTTAACCACCTTGTGAAGTTGTAAACCTAGTCCTTATACATAAACCTTTTTGTTTAGTGTTTAATGATTTTAGCCTAGAGCCTGGATTTTTTCAAGAGTTTATTGTAATTCATAGAACTGCCTATAGGGCTTACCCTCCTTGAAATAATTGTGGAAAATTAAACTTATGATAGTGCAAATAAGAAAAAAAAAACAAAAAAAAATATATCCTGTTAGCAAGGAAAAAAGATTTCATTTACAATAAGTAAATGCTTTAAAAGAAGGCACTGCTCAGCTACATCAATAATTTAACAAAGATTAGAAATTTGGTGGCATCTATGTGAAAAAAGCTAAAAAATTTCCCTATCAATTTAGGAGTCCAAAAGGTTCTAACAAATAGCGATGCCGACAGGATTTATCATCTAGAGATAAAAAGCAGAAGATGACAGGCAGAAAGGTTTCAAGTGTGTAAAGGTTCAAAAGGTCATCTGAAGAAGGAATGAGGAGTCAGTAAGTAGTTTAATACCAGTAGAGCTTTGATTTACCCCTCAAATAAATCTAGAATATCCAAGTTGGCATTTTTCTGCTCTCCCTCCCGCCCTCTCCCCCTCCCTCACTCCCCCTCCCATTCTTCCCTCCGTCTCTTCACCTCTCCTCTCTTCTCCACACCTCTCCTCTCCTCTCTTCTCTTCAACTCCTCCCTGAACTCAGCACTCAGCTCTCACCAGACACCTCATCCTCTCTAAAAGTGATAGAAAGAGAGAGAGAGAGAGAGAGAGAGAGAGAGAGAGAGAGAGAGAGAGAGAGAGAGAGAGAGAGATACACCCCACCCAAACACACAAAGGAAAAAGAGAGAGACAGATACACCCCATTCATACACACAAAGAGGAAAAAAAATAGAAAGAAAGAGAGAGAGAGAGAGAGAGAGAGAGAGAGAGAGAGAGAGAGAGAGAGAGAGAGAGAGACAGACAGACAGACAGAAATACATCCTACGCACACAAACAAGGAAATAGAGAGATACATCCCATCCATACACACATAAAGGAAAAGAAAGAGATAAAGAGAAAGAGAGAGAGAGAGAGAGAGAGAGAGAGAGAGAGAGAGAGAGAGAGAGAGAGAGAGAGAGAGACAGAGAGAGAGATAGAAATACATCCTACGCACACACAAAGGAAAAAGAGAAAGATACACCCTACCCATACACACACACACAAAGGAAAAGGAAAACAAAGAGAAAGACAAAAAAAAAAAAAGAGAGAGAGAGAGAGAAATGCATCCTTCCCACACACACAGAGGAAAAACAGAGCAAAAGAGCAAGAAAGAAAACAAGAGAGAGAGAGAGAGAGAGAGAGAGAGAGAGAGAGAGAGAGAGAGAGAGAGAGAGAGAAAGAGAGAGAGAGAGAGAAAGAAAGAAAAAAAAAGAGAGAGAGAGCTAGACGTACAAACAGAGAAAGAAAGAGAGAGATGTAGAAACAAGAGAAATGAGAGAAAAAAAGGAGATAGAGACAGGAAAGAATTTGAAGTTTTTTTATAGAAAGCGAAAAAAAAAAAATTCAGACAGATATGAGAAAGCTTTTAAAAATAAATTTATCTTGATCTCTAAACAGCCATAGAAAAAAACAGTTGAAAAGCGAACTGATTTTTGATCATCTATATTGATTAAATTAAAATTTTCCCATTTTTATTTTCCTATGTATTTTATAGTCCTTTATGATAAACAGTTACAAGTTTTCCTTTTCAGAAATGAGTGCCTTACAAAAATGTGTATAACTTAAGGTTTGTTTGCCTAATACTTGTCAATGATTCCATTTTATATTCACAACTGAACTTATTTCTGCAGACTGAAATTTATTATTTTTAACCTTGGGTCTTTGAGGCATACTGAAATGTTACACACGTCTACCACAAGTTCAAGCAAAGACATGAATCAAATCTTGCAACCAGACTGGAAAAATACAATTGTCTATTTATTTTTATATGCATATGAAGGTGGGAAAATTCCAATGTGTAAGAAAAATTGCAGCTGCTTTGAAAATTATTTTAAAAGGCTGATGGTTGCAAGATTGATGTATATATAAAAAAAATAGGGAATGCAACTGTCAGGGGCATCATAGCATCTTCCAGTTTCAAAAGGTCACAGAAAGGAACTGAAATTGATCATTGGCAATTAAGGGAAAAGAAAAATATTAAAATAAAAACAAGCAAACGTCTGCCTGAAAAATAAAAATACAAGGTGAGTATGGGGAGACTAACTTGTTTTGATAAACCTGTGTAACGTTGATATGCCGAGACCAATTATTGTTGACTATTTTGCTTTTGTTAAAACACCCAAAGACAAATATTGGGGCACTTGCATTATATTTATAATGTGTAAAGGAAAATTTTTTTATGGATTTTTTTCGCTCCTTGAAAACAAAATTAAAAAGCTATATCCACCCCACCTATATACATTAACACAAAGGTAAAAAAAAAAGAGAGAGAGAGAGAGAGAGAGAGAGAGAGAGAGAGAGAGAGAGAGAGAGAGAGAGAGAGAGAGAGAGAGAGAGAGAGAGAGAGAGAGAGAGAGAGAGAGAGAGAGAGAGAGAGAGAGAGAGAGAGAGAGAGAGAGAGAGAGAGAGAGAGAGAGAGAGAGAGAGAGAGAGAGAGAGAGAGAGAGAGAGAGAGAGAGAGAGAGAGAGGGAGGGAGGGAGAGAAACAGAGAGAGAGACCGCGACAGAGAGACAGAGACAGAGTGAGAGAGAAAGAGCAGTAGAGGCAGAGAGAGAGAGAGCAAAAGATAGGGAGAGAGAGAGAGAGAGAGAGAGAGAGAGAGAGAGAGAGAGAGAGAGAGAGAGAGAGAGAGAGAGAGAGGGAGGGAGGGAGAGAGAGGGAGCCAGTCAGAGCGAGAGAGAGAGCAAGAGCGAGAGTGGGATAGAGAGTGAGAGTGTGAGAGAGAGAGAGAAAGAGAGAGAAAAAGAGAGAGAGAGAGAGAGAGAGAGAGAGAGGGAAAGAGCAGAAAAATGAAATTTAGACAACTTGAATATTCTAGATTTTTTTGAGAAGTCTATTGAAGCTCTACAGGTTATTAAACTACTTAATGAGAGAGAGAAGAGACAGAGACACAGACAGAAAAAGACAGAGAGAGAGAGAGAGAGAGAGAGAGAGAGAGAGAGAGAGAGAGAGAGAGAGAGAGAGATAGAGAGAGAAAGAAAAAGATAATAAATCCAGTTGTAATTTAGAGGCCATCAATACAGGCTGTACATCTATAAGGTCCATCATTATAATAAAAAAGAACTTGCTTCTGGCAATGCCTGTGGACCCGAACCTCACACGTGCTACACTTAATATACCTCCGCTCTGGCAACATATCTGTCTCACACGGATATTCAAACTTACGACATACATTACACTTGTACCACAAAGCAATTGTCTCATTATTATGCTGACGAAACGCTCTTAAAAACTCAAATGATCTAGGGTCATTGTCCTCCAGACTATTAGCTCTAAAAGCTTCAGCAACTATAAGGTCATGTATGCGAGGAACACACTGAGAAATAAATGGCAACCTGAACTGGATGGGCTGACGTTCCGCTTCTCTTATGTACCCTGCTATGTCAGCTTGTCTGCCAGCTCCCATGCGGGCCCCAATGGTGATATCTCCACCCTGGTTTGCCACATCTTGGAGTGCTTGTGGGTATGGCGGCCGGGCAGGGAGAGGGCTGCAATGTGTAAAGATCAAAACACTTCAGTCAGAGACTGGCGTAGTGAAGAAAACAGTTTTATACTCTGCACTTGTCCTTATGAAAAAATTTTTAAAAAGCTCAACAAAAAATGGGAATAAACTATGTAAGATTGTCTAATGCTTGATATTGTTTGAAAAAAGAGAAAAAGGAATAATTTAAAGGCAAAGTTGGCTATTAAAAAAATAATCAAAATAGCACAAAGGTCATTGTCAAGATTTGAAACATACATTTTATTTAAAAATAACTTAATCTAATGGGAACAAAACAAGCAGACAAAATAAAGTGCCCCAAATTTGATTCACGGCAAATGGCTGGCTATCTTCACCCATTTTTTTTTTTTTTAATTCCATTTTCTTTTGTGCCTTTAAGGTTTATTTTTCTCCTGTCTTGTAAAGTAATTTTTTTTTCAATATACAACTTTTAGAACAAAAAAAAAATTCTGCCATGCATTTCATTTTAATTTAGTCCTTCAGCCAGCATGCTGGGACAAACTGGCTGAACAGGGCAATGAACTTTGCTATGGCTCAGACTAATCCTGCTAGGGACATTTTTTGGAGAGAAAAAGGTTTGAGGCACTTCTTTCTTATTGGTCTGTGGGATCATTTGTAAACTAAATGAGTCACATGCTGAAGCAATGACAGTGACCTGCTAAGGCTCTGATAAGCATATTTAAAAAAGATAAGCATAAATGTGAAAAACAAATTGGCTAATTTGCTAATGTTTGGTGATATGTCCTATGGCGGAATGCAGAAATACATTCCTAATCATAGAATGGGTAAGAAAAAGTAAAAAAGTGCTTATAACCAAACAAGACAAGAGGTATGGGAGCATGAAATCGCATGCACACACACACACACACACACATATATATATATATATATATATATATATATATATATATATATATATATATATATTTATATATATATATTTACTTCATTACTTCATTCACTGTCATTTAAAAAAAAACCTCAAAGTCTCCTTATATTTGTAACTTTATACAAATTTTAGAGTTAACTTGTTCAATACTTACCCATATGGATAGCCGAATCGGGAGTTGCTGACTATCGTGTCCCTCTCCCTTTGGCGACGCACAGCCAGACGTCCTCTTTGGTGGTTCCTTCTAGCTTCAATATCATTTTGCCTCTGGGCTGTGCGTGCCGTCCTTCTCTGTGCATCATGGTGCCTACATTTATCTCCATTTCGCAGTGGCCTCAGCATACATTGTCGTAAAAAGCCTTCAGCCCCTCTAATGATTTCGGAGCATCTTGTTGCATCCACTGGAGGATCGATATGGAAATGATTACCTGAAACAAAAAGAAACAAGTGATTACTAATCGGCAAAATTCTTTAATGAGCATCAATAGTTCAGTAACTTCCCAGTTCAGTCAGACAACTGACTTAAATATTGCTAACATCAAATCTCTTGGTCTGGCATCATAGAGAGGAGGCGCAAATAAATCCATAACTGGGTAGACACTATTAAACAAAAAAAATTTACAAAAGTTGTAAAACAGTGGGATATTTTCCTCCATCTTCAGCTTCCATACCTATAGAAGATAAAAACCTACTCAACTGGCATGTGAAATTTCTCAACATTAAGGTATAAAGGTTCTCAATTATGCGAACATCGAAATAGACATCACAGGGATAGATATGTCTGCGGCATTTGACACAATTGACAGAAAACAGCTACTGCAATTATTGACAAATCTTGTCACGGAAGACGAAAAGCGAATAATACAATTCCTGCTGAGCAATACAACACTCAACGTCAAAATCAGCGGCGCCAACACTGAAGAACCCTTTCTCACAAACATAGGCACCCCTCAAGGAGACAGCCTAAGTCCAGTACTTTTCATCATCTATCTTGAACAAGCACTGAAAAATGTGAGATCAACGCTCGACAGCCCATCAAACACAACAGAGGCACATCTTCCTAATGAGATAGCATATGCTGACGACATAGACTTTATTGGCAACAAACCAGTGAATGTGAAAAAAATAGAAGAAATACTCAAAGTTCACAAACTCAAAGTCAATGTAGACAAAACGGAGCACACCTCAGTAAGAAAACATCCAGAGGAATGGAAAACATCAAAGAAAGTGCGTTCACTGCTTGGCAGTAAAGACATAGAACACAGAAAACACCTATCAAACATAGCATTGAACAAGATGGAACAGATATGGCACAAAGCGGACAAAACCAAGCAGCGCACAAGAATTAAGCTATATAACACCTTAGTGAGATCAGTTCTGTTATACAATTGCGGCACATGGGCACTGACCAAAACAGACGAAGAAAAGTTGGACTCTTTCCATCGAAAGCAGCTGCGCAGGGTTCTGGGAATTCGATACCCAACAAAAATTTCAAATAAGTCCCTCTACAAAAAATGTGAACAAACTCCAATTTCTATGGAAGTGTTGCAAGAAAGGTGGAGGCTGTTCGGTCATGTACTTAGGCGAGAACCATCGATCCCTGCCAACAAAGCTATGGCATTCTATTTCCACGACAATGCCAAGCGAGCCAGGGGTAGGCCGATCACCACACTCCCAATGACTCTCAATAACGATCTCAAGATACTGCAAAATCGGAGCATCTCTCTCACATCACAAAAAGACCTGGAAACAATAAGAAAGATTGCAAAAAGAAGACAAGAATGGACTACATTCACCACAGACATAAAGAAGGCTGCCGAAGCTGCGAGGTCGGACGACACTCCTAGCGGAAGGCCTTAATAATAATAATAATAATAATAATAATAATAATAATAATAATAATAATAATAATAATAATAATAATAATAAGGTATAAAGAAATTCCTTTAAATAATAAATGCAGACCCACAGCTTATCCAAGATCCTTATTGCGCTATGCTATGAAACTAATTCTGACACTTTTAGTAATAGTTGAGCTATCATGCTTTTTTTCTTTTTAAATTGTCATATTATACATCATATCCTTTTCAATATTTTTTCTATCATTTTGTTTTTATTGGTTCTGAGTTTTTGAGAAAACTATTGTGCTGTATGTTTGATTCGCCAAAATAGAACTATTCAAAGACAATAAATACAACCATGGAGCCTCATCTAATCTATAATAATAAATTGAAAAGAACAACTGCCATGAGCTGGTAAAGACATATTTTGACTTTCTGCAGTACGATAGCAAGAGCATCAGTTGCTTTTTAATAAAGATTAAAACGTTTATGTCAGCTTTTCAGTTTTAATATGTGTAATGTGCAACAAGTTGAGATTAACTGATAATCAAGATAAAGTATGCATATCAGATCAAAATGAGGAGTGTGTAAGCCCTCTTAAATCTTAAAGACAGCCATTTGTTTGGTTTCAACACATTTTTGTTTAATAAAGGTCAGTTGTAAAAAAAAATGTTAAGCCATGAATTGCAATTTTTAATCTTTGGTTTAAAAAGTACATCTTTAGACTTAAATAGCCCTGAGTGTTTCTAGAAAACTAAACTCAGTGCATCATTTTGAATAAGTGTTTTGTAGGAGGCAGTTGTGTTTCAGAGCAAAATCCAGTGCTTTAAAAAACTAACTATTATCAATTTAGAGCAGAAAGTGAACAGTCAGTCTGATTTATCTGCCTGGTGCCATTAAATTTTATTCTTTATTTTAAAGAATGACAATAAAAATCTTTTGGACCTAAAATCGGTTGCCTTCTTTTAGTCCAATTACTATAATCCAGAATCTTTGGTAATTAATTTTTTTTTTTTTTTTGCTCTCTTAGATTACTAAGCTATGGGTCAACTTTTACCTAAATACATTCTTTGATTTTTACTCTTGAAAATTTCATATTTTGAAGAAGTTGTAAAGGATGACGCATCTTCAAGCAAATTTATTTGCACAAACTCAATACCACGTAAGCTATAAAAAAACTAAATGCTTACTATAGATACACTTGAAACTGCTCTATTTTGATTGGCTGAAACCCAGCAAATATAAATTTCTTAGTCTATTGCGCTCCCGTAATCACCAGGTTAAATCTTCCCATTCCTGGCGTAGGCTCCACAATCTTGTATAAAGGAAGCTGAAGTAACCCTTTGTTTTCACGATTATACCAGCCCTAGTGTTTATCAGACTCTCTCCATTAAGTTTTCTTCAGCGCCACAGGGGTGCAAGAGATCAACGTATTGCTGAGCAAAGACAACCAAGTTGACAATATATACAACACTGACTGAGCAGAACAACCAGACAAGTAGGATATTTTATGAAGAGTAGTAAGAGCCTCATTGGCTACTTGACAGGTGAACATGTATGGCCCTAACAACAGCAACACACTACGGTATCTTTGCAAAGAATCATGACAAAATACAAAAAAAGTAAATGACATGAGTGGTTTGCAACGGGCAGGTCAGTCTGTTCTGGTAGGGAATGCCACAGGTGACACCTTATCACCAAGGGTCTAGTCTGCGTACAAAAGGAAATTTAAGACAACTGTAGCAACATGGAATATTAAAACAATGCTACAAAAAGGAAAGTTGAAAAACAGATAAAAAGGATGAACTTTAAAATTCTAGGCATCAGTCAAGTCAGATAGAAGGCACAGGAAAGATATCAGGAACGTTCAAAATATTCTACTCAGGAAGTACATAACATGAGAGGAGTCGCTATTATACTGGACCAAGACAAGCAAAAACAGTCCCAAGGGTATTGGACACTGTCAAATAGTTTTACTTTTAAAGATTGCAGAAAAACCGTTGGACCTTAGCATCATTCAAATATGCACACCAAAATCATTTGATCTTAGCATCATTCAAATATACACACCAACACATTTGGGTCTTGGCATCATTCAAATATACACACCAAAACCATAAGATCTTAGCATCATTCAAATATAAACACCAAGACTATTGGATCTTGGCATCATTCTAATATACACACCAAGACCATTGAATCTTCGCATCATTCAAATATACACACGAAAATCATTTGATCTTAGCATCATTCAAATATACACACCAAGACATTTGGATCTTGGCATCATTCAAATATACACACCAAAACCATTGGATCTTAGCATCATCAAATATAAACACCAAGACTATTGGACCTTGGCATCATTCAAATATACACACCAAAACCATTGGATCTTAGCATCATTCAAATATACACACCAAGACCATTGGATCTTAGCATCATTCAAATATAAACACCAAGGCTATTGGATCTTGGCATCAATTACACACACAAAAACCATTGGATCTTAGCATCATTCAAATATACACACCAAGACCATTGGATCTTAGCATCATTCAAATATACACACCAAGACCATTGGATCTTAGCATCATTCAAATATATACACCAAAACCATTGGACCTTAACATCATTCAGATATACACACTAGCATCAAGTAGTTGCGATTTTATGAAAATCTAGAGCAAGTGCAATGCAGACAGCAGGACCCTCTTATCATCATGGGCGATTTTAATGCCAAAGTAATGGAGAAGTAGGAGAGAAGAAAATGGACCCCATGGGCTGGGCATCAGAAACATACGAGAGGAGAAGAAAATGTAGGACCCCATGGGCTGGGCATCAGAAACATACGAGAGGAGAAGAAAATGTAGGACCCCATGGGCTGGGCATCAGAAGCATACGAGGAGAGAAGAAAATGTAGGGCCCCATGGACTGGGCATCACAAACATAAGGAGAAGAAAAAGGAAGACCCCATGGACTGGGCATCACAAACATAAGGAGAAGAAAATGGAAGACCCCATGGGCTGGGTATCAGAAACATACGAGGAGAGAAGAAAATGGAGGACCCCATGGGCTTGGCATCAGAAACACCAGAGGAGAAGAAAATGGAAGACCCCATGGGCTGGGCATCAGGAACATAAGAGGAGAAGAAAATGGAAGACCCCATGGGCTGGGCATCAGAAACACCAGAGGAGAAGAAAATGGAAGACCCCATGGGCTGGGCATCAGAAACATACGAGGAGAGAAGAAAATGGAAGACCCCATGGGCTGGGCATCAGAAAGATAAGAGGAGAAGAAAATGGAAGACCCCATGGGCTGGGCATCACAAAAATAAGAGAAGAAAATGGAGGACCCCATGGGCTGGGCATTACAAACATACGAGGAGAGAAGAAAATGGAGAACCCCATGGGCTGGGCATCACAAACATAAGGAGAAGAAAATGGAAGACCCCATGGGCTGGCCATCAGAAACATACGAGGAGAGAAGAAAATGGAAGACCCCATGGGCTGGGCATCAGAAACATAAGAGGAGAAGAAAATGGAAGACCCCATGGGCTGGGCATCACAAACATAAGAGAAGAAAATGGAGGACCCCATGGGCTGGGCATCACAAACATAAGAGAAGAAAATGGAGGACCCCATGGGCTGGGCATCACAAACATAAGGAGAAGAAAATGGAAGACCCCATGGGCTGACCATCAGAAACATAAGGAGAAGAAAATGGAAGACCCCATGGGCTGGGCATCAGAAACATAAGGAGAAGAAAATGGAAGACCCCATGGGCTGGGCATCACAAACATAAGAGAAGAAAATGGAGGACCCCATGGGCTGGGCATCACAAACATAAGGAGAAGAAAATGGAAGACCCCATGGGCTGACCATCAGAAACATAAGGAGAAGAAAATGGAAGACCCCATGGGCTGGGCATCACAAATATAAGAGGAGAAGAAAATGGAAGACCCCATGGGCTGGGCATCAGAAACATAAGAAGAAAATGGAAGACCCCATGGGCTGGGCATCAGAAACATAAGAGGAGCAGAAAATGGAAGACGCCATGGGCTGGGCATCACAAATATAAGAGGAGAAGAAAATGAAGGACCCCATGGGCTGGGCATCACAAACATAAGAGAAGAAAATGGAGGATCCCATGTGCCGGGCATCATAAACAAAAGAGGAGAAGAAAATGGAGGATCCCATGGCCTGGGCATCAGAAACATAAGAGAAGAAGAAAATGGAAGACCCCATGGGCTGGGCATCAGAAACATAAGAAGAAAATGGAAGACCCCATGGGCTGGGCATCAGAAACATAAGAGGAGCAGAAAATGGAAGACGCCATGGGCTGGGCATCACAAATATAAGAGGAGAAGAAAATGAAGGACCCCATGGGCTGGGCATCACAAACATAAGAGGAGAAGAAAATGGAGGATCCCATTTGCTGGGCATCATAAACATAAGAGGAGAAGAAAATGGAGGATCCCATGGGCTGGGCATCAGAAACATAAGATGAGAAGAAAATGGAGGATCCCATGGGCTGGGCATCACAAACATAAGAGAAGAAAATGGAGGACCCCATGGGCTGGGCATCACAGACATAAGAGGAGAAGAAAATGGAGGACCCCATGGGCTGGGCATCAGAAACATAAGAGGAGAAGAAAATGGAGGACCCCATGGGCTGGGCATCAGAAACATAAGAGGAGAAGAAAATGGAGGACCCCATGGGCTGGACATCAAAAACATAAGAGGAGAAGAAAATGGAGGACCCCATCTGTTGAGCGAAAATGGAGGACATCTGTTGAGCATCAGAAACATAGAGAAATTAGTTGATTGATGTCAAAAAATCTTGTTATAGGAGACACATGGTTTAAGCAACCAAAAAGAAAAAAATGGACAAGGAAAAGCCCAGGTGATGAAAGCAGAAAGCAGATCAATTACATCCTGATAGTAAAAGATTTAGAAATGGGCTCAACTTCTCTCTGGCGCAGACTGTTCTAGTGATCATGTTCCATTGGCTGCTAAATTTAAACTGAAACTTAAAAAACCTGACGTAAAGCTAAAACATCAAACTTGGTTGTAGTGTATTAAAATCCAACCAGACCCTCCAACAAAAGCATCGTGTGGCTGTTTAATCTAAACTTAGTCTTAGGAGAAGCTGAGAAAGTGGAACAACAATGGGCAAAATTCAGAGTCTGCATCAGAGAAGCTGCAGACATCAGTAGGACAAATACCAGCAGTCGAAAAGAAAACAAAACAAAGACGGATGACTGAGGATATTTTGGAAATTATGGAAAAAGGGGTGCAAGTAAAAAAGTAGTTGGGAATAATACGAAACATTGCATAAGGTAATCAGAAACAAAAATGTAATGAAGCCAAAGAAGTACATCAATGACAAGTGCAGAAACATAGAACTATTACACAGAAGTAAGGAGCAGAGAATGCACAAAAACAATGAAGAAATCTCTGGAAAGAAAACATGCTCATCCATAGCATATCTTAAAAAACAAAACGGTAATATTTTGGAAAAAGAAAAAAAATCCAGACAGATGGGCAGAGTACATAAGAGAACTTTTCGAAGACCACAGAAATGATTACAATGTATTGTTGAAGCATAATTTTGTTGTTCCACTTATGACAGATGAGATCTGGGCAGCAATACAGATGAAATTAAGCAAAGCAACATCCCAGAGAGTATAAGAGTGGATGGAACTGTTAGAAGCACTTGAAGATTATCATTACCCAACAAAATCTAACACACAGGTCAGATTCCATCACAGTCCTCCAAATCTATATAGCACAGCGTAAGAAACCAGGTACAGCAGAGTGTGAATTGCATAGAATGATCAGTCTTATGATTCATACTACCAAATACTTTTAAGATTCATCATGATGAAAGACAAAATCAAGCCAGAAATAGCAGAGGAACAGTGTGGCTTTGTGGAGGGAAAAGGTACAAGTGCAATCTACACCCTTTGAACTATAATTGAACTAGCTCTGGCAGTACAAAAAAATAGTTATGCCTCATTGATAAACCAAAGCATTTGACAAAGTGCGACATGATGAGATAATCACATAACTTAAATTTGAAGATAGATGTAAAAGGATTATGAGTGATCAAAAACATGTACCGGTACTGGGAACAGACAGCAGCTATGTGAGTAGATGGGGAATTCAGCTAATTTAAAAAAAAAAAGCGTGGTTTCAGACAAGGATGTGTGCTTCCCCAGACCTTTTCTCTGTCTGCAGCGAAATTATTCTGCCAAACCTAGAAGGATGTCCAAGAATTAAGGTGAAAAGGTATTTAATTAGCAACTCTAGATACTCCAATCACATTCTATTAGATGCAAAAAATAAAGACCTGCAACAATTATTTGACATTGAAGAAGAAAGCGGTAAGAAAGGATTGGAATTAAACAACAAAAAGACAAAGTAATGGTCGGCAGTCAAAACAATTAGTGTCCGAAGATAAACATCTTTATCATAGTGAATAAACTCAAGCAAAGGGATCAATTCAAATACTTTCATACTTTAATATCAAGTGACGGATGCAATAACACCGAAATTGCATCAAGAATAGTGCAAGTTAAAAAAGAGTTTTCAGAGAAAGAAATCAATACTAATAACCACATCTCTATTCACACGATAAGAAAAAGGCTCGAGTGCTATATTTCACGCATTCTGATGTATGGATGCAGCAAGGCCTGGACAATTTCCAAACAGACAAAAGAAACTGGACTGCAAAGAAAGCAAGTGAAAAAGTGTTACAAGCCAACACAACAAAATAACTCAAAGAGAATACATTAAACACCAAGCAATCTTTTTTGGCCTTGTGATGAGAAGAGAGAAACAAACATCTTGTGACTGGAACAATTGAAGGAAAATGGAGCAGGGAAAAATAGCATGACAAGATGGATGGACTAACAAAGTGGCTCAAAGTAGGATGAGTAACTAAAAACCACAAGGGATAGAGGTGCAAGACAAGTCATGACCGCCTATGCTAAAGACCATGGCATCTGATTGATTATGTGACACATCAAAGAAATAACATCCATAAGTTCACCCACATGTGCCATATTAAAGCTTTGGACCGAGTACAAAATGAAAATGAAAATTGCTCAACTATCTGCCTAGTCTGCTTATGGACACAAAAATTTAAACTACAGGCACAATGGACAGCCCAGTTTTGGAAAAAATGCATATCCATTTATTAAAAACTGTAGAGGGCAGATTGCACATTTTCTGATATCTTCAGTGAAAGTTTCCAAACAGGTGTTGCAGGACATTTTACACAGAAAGTTGCAAATTTGCAAATCCAGTCACATAACCTTACTAGGCATGCTGCAAGCTGTTCAGTTATGTTCATGATCAATTATACTTAAATCCAAATTGAGTATTACTTAATGCCAGCTATGTTTGTGATCAAACCACACTTAGATCTAAACTGAATAATCTAAAAACCAGATATGTTCGTGCTCAAACCACACTTAAGATACAAATTGAATATTTAAAATGTCGAAAATGAAAAATAACTCACGATCAGGATGCATAGGCGGAATTGCGGCCTGCACTACGTCGGGCCTGAGTGTTCCATTTCTTTGGAGCAAATTTAAACCTTTAAGCTCCCTGGTATTTCTCCTGACCTAAAAGAAAGAAATCACATGTTTTAATTATTCAAATGCTGGATTGTACTTGAAACCTATGATATATAACCATTATGGATTCAGTTTGATGTTGGTGTATGAGTGCCACTGATTAAACAAAAATAATTAGTCTCATTCAATGGTTGGTATTTATGCAATACTAGTACACAAATTCAATGTCATACAGGTTCTTTAAAGTGTTGGGTATAGGTTTAAATGACAAAAATAACAGCAACAAAAACACACAAAAAATGAAAACTGCGTGATGGCATTTAATTTCTTAATGAATATAGTTGTAACTGAAAAAAAAAATTGTTGAAAATCCATATCTAGGATTGCTAGATATAGTCCACCTAATGCATATTCTATTTTTTTGAACCACATAAATGACCGCTTGCCATGGCACACTGACAAGACAAAAAGACACCAGATTAAGATTTACCCGTCAGTTAAACGACTTAAACTTAGGATGAAAGCTCCTCATATAACTCTCAATCTAAATCTTCCAAACAGAAATGTCAAGGCAACAATGTGAAGTTTGATCGTTCAAGGGCATGTCAAGCTAGGGAAAAGGAAAATGGAGAGCTTGTTAGCTGGATATTTTTGAAGTTTATACATCGGGCCTTGGGGTTTGGTCTGTCTGCTTTGGCCTGCAAATATTGTCTTCGTCCTTTCATTTAATAACTCACTTGTCCTTGTTTTGGCATGTTTGTAACTTTTATGTTGTAGTTTTCACAAACCAGCATTCTTTAATCTGAAACATTTTAACTTTAACAGGGGCAACAGTTGTCTGGTGGTCCATACAATAAAATATGTGAAGATAATTACTTTGAGTGAACAGCTTTCTCAATGATTATTGATTAATTTCTGTCAAAGTTTAGCTGTTTGCTTTTCTGCAAAATGTCTAAGTAAATGATGCTCCCATGACTTTTTAATGACCAAGGCTATTCCCGCATAAACTACATTTCTCTGACTTTTAAGTTATAATTTATGAATGGTGTGATTGATTTCAACGGTTGACCGTCTACAGATTATCTTAGCATTTTTCTTTTATGAATTTCCATTTCCAAGAAGCCTGTCAAAATCATAGAATCATTATGTCTATGATTTGATATATCCTAAATAAGCATTCTTGGAGAAGAAGCAGAAATAAAGGATGAGAATGAACAACAAAAAGGCTGAAGTAATGGTCATCATTTGAAAAAGTGTCCACAGATAACATAACAGCGAGAATTAACTCAAGCAAAGGGCTCAATTCAAACACTTTTTAAGGGAATCACAAGTCTTCTTTTATCAGTATAGATATATCTTAAAATAAATTTGGACAAAACTGAATTTGTCTATTTCCCCTTCATCAGTTTATGTTCAAAACTAACTTGACTATTGATACAAAGCAGTCAGCACAAGCATCATATGACAACCACAAAGCATCAAAAGAAAGCACAACTTATGACGCAACAAGATTAAGAACAGGTCCTAAAACTTTTCACCACTAAATCATTTAAAATTCAAAGTGGTTTTATTATTGCCAGGGCTGTGATGTTTTATTAAAGAAGGCTGCGTGTTTACAACTTGAAAATATACCTCCAAGGGATGGTGGTACTGCTTTTGTAAGACAGAAATTAATGAACCTTGTGGAAGTTGCTACAAAGATGCATACCTATATATAAGTATATAAGCAGTGAGTCTTTTCTCATGTGATTTTTCAAGTAAACCTGTTCTTTTACACCTGTCAAATCAAACAAATATTTCAGCCATCCTCTTAACTTCTGAAATCACTCAATAAGAGCAGCGTAGACGCCACAACAACCCCAGCCCACTCCAAAATAAAAAAATATTTAATATAAACAGTTTATGAACAGAGTTAAGTGGAAAGGTTTTCTTTTTTGAGCTCAAACTAAGAGGCTAAATGATCTTTCGTAGCCCATTTTCAACTGGGTCAACTAGACTGAGACAATATGTATTTTGGTGAATACAAGAATGTTTAGTCTTTGATACCAGATGAAGAAATAACACTACACTATTGGAAGTAACGGCAAGGTCTGGATCTGAAAGTGAAGACGAGAAAATATTTTTTCAGATGAACAAATAAAGTAAACTCGATGGCACCAATTATCTTTGACATTTCAACTGCAATAAAATCTTGATATTGCAATTGGAATTATGAACAAACAGAAAAGATATCGATATTTATCTTATCTCACATGCTCTTCCTCAGTGAGGAAAACAATCCCATGGTACGATTTTCATTTATATTCCTCTGTAAAATTTTACATAAATATACCAAACAGGTTTAACCTTACAGATAAAAAGTTCCGTCAGGCACAGCACAAGGGCAGGATTTACAGAGGATCACTTGACTGATCAAAATATACCAAATTCTGTATATTAACGGAAAATTTCTCATCCCTGTAAACTAAACTTTAGGTTATTTCTCAAGTTCAAGCGTTCAAAAACATTGACTTTAGCTGTCAAAACACAGAACTGCAAGTAAGATTTATAATTCAAAAAACTATTTTTGCAAACTTACTTTGAGGACTGATTCACATTTGGGAAGCAGCCATCAATATAAACCTATTTATGTAGATTCTGTTTACTGGCCAAGGAAAAAAAAAAACTGGTCATATCTAGAATCGTGCCAAACAAAGCAAAACCACCACTTCAAAACTGATCATATCTAGAGTCATGCCAAACAAAGCAAAACCACCACTTCAAAACTGATCATATCTAGAGTCATGCCAAACAAAGCAAAAACCGTCATTTCAAAAGGGTTGTAAAACTAGTCTCTTGTCTCCATAGACTAGATTCCAGCTTTACCTACATACATGTTTTAACTGTTAACACTAAACAGACAATTACACCGCTCTGAAATCTGAATTAATATGGCAAGATTTCATCACAGCCTGCTCATGCAGAACAAAACTTTTCTAGATCAGAAGGCTTTATAATATCTAGTAGACCTGAATGTGGTCCAACCCGAAATTGTCTGAAAATTTCCGGAAGCGCGGTGCACACAGAATTAAAGATAATTTTAAGGGTTACTTAAACCCTCTATCAACTGCCCGACAAATATTGGTCTCGAAATCCGACAATCGTCGGAAGACATTCAGGTCTATATCTAGTTGACCCTTTTATGTTTCAAGTATTGAAGGACCTCTTACCCAGTGTGGTCGCAGTTCTTGTTTACATGACAGCCATAATGGTATTGCAAACAGTGCTGGATAAAAAGCAAAACCAACTTAATAATCCTTCTTTTCTTTCTTCAATATATTTATCTTTTACTCCAAATTTTTTTTTTCCTTTATTCAACACAGAACTCAAGACTAGTCAGTAATGATCCGGTTGCCCCCAGTATTTATGACTGCCATGTAAACTAAAGAGCTAGGAGTGCACTGGGCAAGGAGTCCCTTGGCTTTATCTAAATCTGCTCAATTTTTCATAATAGTTTTAAATCAGGAAGCTAGGTCAAGACAAGAGTGAGCCTTTGTTAAACAAGTTGATTTTTTACGTAAAAAGTCTGCAGTGCAAACACAGAAAAGAGCAGGTCACAACCTACCAAGCACATTCTTACAGTGTATGGTTTACTTTACATGGCAGCCACCAGGAATTCTAATCAAAATGGATGTAATGCAATTTATAAGGCTTAGATCTATATCTGCTACCATAGATTTTAATTTAGATATTGCTTGAGGGAAAAATTACTTATCAAACCACCATGCGCTGCCATAGCAAAATCCATAACGGCTGTGATGTAAATTTTGTAACAATAAACTGCATTAGTGACCAGAAGAGAAACATGCATCAACCTGTGAACCAACATCTGAACAGGCTAAATCTAGAACATCCACTTATATAAATTTACAATCATGATTTCCCGTTCATGTGAACAGATGGGGAAGACTACATTGTACAAATGCAAATTTCTAAGATAAATAGATCTTGAGCCATACAACTGCACTGAAGAAGAGCAAACTTTACAATAATAAACAGCTGGGGAAGATGACTATAATAAAGCAAATTTTATAACAATATCAGATACATCTCCTCTAGAGCCATTCAATTACTTAAAGAAAAGCAAACTTTATAATAACAGATACATATCCTCTAGAGCCATACAACTACTTGAAGAAGAGTTAACTTTATAGTAACAGATTTGTCTCCTCTAGAGCTATACAACTACTTGAGGAAAAGTTAACTTTATTATTATAGTAACATAAATCTCCTACAGTGTCATACAGGTGGTACTTGAAGAAAAGCAATGTTTATATATATATATATATATATATATATATATATACATATATAAATAGTAACATAAATGTACAGAGCATTACAGGTACTTGAAGAAAAGCAATTTTTATAGTAACAAATCTATCTCCTCTAGAGCTATACAACTGCTTGAAGAAAAGCAAACTTTAAAATAACAGATACCTTACAACTACTTAAAGAAAAGGAAACTATAACAGATATAACTCCTCCAGAGCCACTCGGAGTACAGTTTTAAAATATAAATAACCTTGAGACATTGGAATTCTTACATTGTCATGTAGACATTCTTTAAATGAAGGAGGGATCTAAACTAAAGCCAAAAAGAAAACTTTAGTGCAATCTTTTAAGAAGCCATCTTCTCTATCGCCACACCAAGACCATATAATGTGGTGCTAATGACCCAATAGAGGTAAATGTAATGCTTGACCTGATGTAGAAAACAAAATGCTCTCTAAGTCCAAAACAAAAAAATATGCAAATGCTCAGATAATTTTATAGAGAAAATTGAATCAAGGCCCAATTTTTTAAAAATTTATTGGGTTATCATGGATGGCTATAGCTTATAACTATTCTAGATCTAGAATCTGTATATCTGCAAGTTAATAAAATAGCTTCATATGAATGTTTCTACGGTTCCATGACTATTTATGGATCTGGTTGATATCTTAGATATTTAACAGTATAGAGAGGATGGCAAAAGCAGAAGTTGAATGATCTTGACAGATTAAAAATCAATAACCATCACCGTAAATTTATTGCTTTTGGAGGTGATAGCTGAGAAAGAAATCGAAGTTGCCTTTAATAATATATGTAGATGTATCCCTTTTGAATGCCGAAATGAAGACAATCCTGCCTCTCCTTAACTCTCCAAACCAAGGTTTATGAAAAGAGTAGGGCCTTCTTGTGCCTTAGATTGCCCAAGGCTTGCCCTCCTGCATTAAGTGTGTTTGTTGCATCATTAGGTTTAAATCTGTGCACAAAGTTACTTCTCTGGTATAACAATTTTTCCCTGCATCTGTTTGGGAAACCACTCTTTTTCACATTTGTTTGGATGCAAATCTAGATCTAATATTGCCTTTGTTTGGCTATAAACTTATAAAAGGTTAAATCTAGATCTAGGCCTCTAGAAAAGAGCTAGATCTGGCCTTAAATATGTAAAATATGAATGAGTATTCCTTTCCTCTCCTCTTTGTTGTCTGACTGGTGTATTTTTTTCTTTTTTTAATTAATTTTACAAGCTTGAACGAGTACATTTTCTTTCCTTTTTTTTTCATAAAAATTATGTGTATCAGTGTAGTTACAGAGTGTTGAATTTTTTTTATTTACCCAATGGATAAATGAGGGTCAGTTGTAAAAAAAATTGTCTACACTCAAAAAATCTTTTTTTTTTTTAAAAAGCGTTTCATATAATAAATTGCCGACTGGTCTAATCTAGATCTAGATCTAGATCTAGAATCTAGGTATCACGATGCCAGAGTTTCAAGCGAAAATTTTTTGAGAGATCTAATCTTATCTCTCCCGATACGGATTTCAAGACTGCAATTGATAGGTTTTAAGCTTGGTAAGAGCCGCAAGGAATCTAATGCGACGTTTCTAATTCGTAAACTGTAAAGCCAAGGGTACAGCAATTTTCATTTTAGGAATTGCCAGATTTTCTAGCCCAAATGACCATAGGAAAATTCTCTGAAGGTTAACGGTGTTGAGCTAGAAATGAGGGAGGGAAGGGTAAAAGTTTTTTTGGGGGGGATGGGGAGAGAAGAGAGAAGAGAGAGAGAGAGAGAGAGAGAGAGAGAGAGAGAGAGAGAGAGAGAGAGAGAGAGAGAGAGAGAGAGAGAGAGAGAGAGAGAGAGAGAGAGAGAGAGAGAAAGCATGTTCACCCATTACTCTATACCACTTACCCGCAACGGTTCGAAATGGCCTGGTGTCGGCTCAACAGCCATTTCTTGGTCGGGTTTTGGCATGGCTGGCTGCAAACCTCGGCCACTTCTAAGTAGCATCATTTTTTATGGTTTCGATTTATTGACTTCTTAGTTCTTGACTTCTTGACTTCTGTGGTGACAACAAAGAATAGTTACATCATTAGTCTATCCGAATATTTCGCAAGTTGTATCATCATAGTCATCAAATATTTATGATAGTAACAAAAACAGCAGTAATAATAATGATGATAATAATAATAATAATAATAATAATAATAATAATAATAATAATAATAATAATAATAATAATAATAATAATAATAATAATAATAATAATAATGTACTAGAGCTAGGCGAAAAATTAGGACCATCTAAAGTAGCATTTTTTCGAAAACCTAGGCACTTCAAATTTGGCATAAAACTATAAATTGCCGTATGAAGGACTTCCGAATAATCATGTTAGAGAGGGCTTCGTATGATCAGGCCTTAGAAAAAAGTGGGTTTGTTTTTTGTTTTGTTTTTTTATGTGCAAATCATTTTCAGACGATATATTACAAATTAAAAAAAAAAATTCCGCATCATATATCTAATATTTTAAACCAATGTACCGGATAGGAAGTCATACCATTCCTCTAAATAACGGAGTGGTGGTATAATTTTTTGAACAGTTTTTTCGACAAATTTCTAGATATCTGAGATAGATGTTTACAGCAGCTAGGCACAATTAAATAGGTCAGACCTAGATCTAGATTATACTTTGATGCTAAGAATTTCACAAAGATAAATCAAGTTATATGATTATGTATTTAAAATGTATTTAAAATGATAGAAATACCTAAATTTTAGGCAAAAATTGGAGGCACATATCTAGATCATGTAGGTAAAAGGATAGATATAAAGAACAGTAAATTTTATGAGGCAATTTCATACACACACCCATCCTACCCTCACCATAATGACACCAGGGACCCGTTCGCAGAATTGAATTTATGCTTGTAAAAATACTGCTACTACTACTGCTGCTGCTGCTAAGACGAAGAAGACGACGACGAGGAGGAGGAGAAGGAGAAGAAGAAGAAGAAGAAGAAGAAGAAGAAGAAGAAGAAGAAGAAGAAGAAGAAGAAGAAGAAGAAGAAGAAGAAGAAGAAGAAGAAGAAGAAGAAGAAGAAGAAAAGAGGAGGAGGAGGAGGTGAAGAAGAATTTCCTACATAGTTATTTGCTATAATGCAGATACTATTTAACTATTAGATCTTGATCTTAGACATTCGTTTAGCAATTTTGGAGATTTGTTTGACATTCAACTTTTATTTATATTTGAGAGTTCTTTCGCTTATGAAAAACAATTAATTGAATTAGAATAGAAAGCATTGAAATCTGAGAGTACATTCATGGACTGTAGCGTTATTTCCAGCTCTAGATCTCTTAGTTCTAATCTAGCTTTACAAGAAAACCAAAAGACGTCTGTCCATACCTGTAGTCGGCGTTCAAGTGGACGAGAGAGTCGCGGAGCAGACGCGCCAAATCTTGTACCACGTGGCCTCTGAGTAGAACTCACTAGGTTAGATCCTACCGTAAACCTTTGCTAAATCGATTAGTTTGGTGCAGTCTTTACACATCAGGCACGCTTTGTCTTTAAGAAACATTTAATTTAACCTTGAGTTTTTACGCTTCAAAAAAGTTTTTAAGTATATCTCATAGCTGAATTGAACCTTTACCCGCCATGAAACTTGGTGTTTCCAGCAGCGGCGTCGCTGGGCTCGGGAGTTTGGTGGGGCTGCACAATATCAGCTATTTTCAAGTAATTTAATGAAGGTGGCTATCAAATGTAGAGAATATTTTAAAGAGGTCAAGAAATATTCCTCAGTTAAATGATTGATCGCTGTTGGCATGGCCGCGTAAAATAAGCTCATGAATTCCACAGGATTGAATGGCTTCATTTATTTTGCTTTCTGCATTTCAGTGCTGGGGTTTCAAACTTTTATTTTCATTCTGAGCTTATCCTCACGAGGCAGAGTATTGAGGCAATTCTGAAGGAAATATAGTAAAATAAAATGTAAACCATTCAATAAATATTCACTGTGCCACCAGAGTTATTTTAATAAAACTTCAAATGTCGGTTAGGTTTCCAAATGCTTCATTTATCAAGTGAATGGTTCAAACAGGGAGACACCATGAAGATTACCCTATCAGTCTGGTAAAATATTGTTCCATAAAGATGATCATCACGATGGAAACTTACGTAGGTCATTAGGTCTGGCCAGAAAACAATGACATTATATTTTAGGGTTTAAGCCCCAACGCCGTGTAAAATTGTACTGAAGTGGTACCAAGCTTTGATCTCCACAAAGCAAGGCTAACGTCAAGTTGTAATGTTACTTGTATATCTGTAGAAACAGAAAAAATTGGGGCTGGGGCGACAGACCAATGAAACGCTTCCTTTTTTTATTTACCGGAGTGCCATGCTACTTAGAACGAGAGCTTGTGGTAAACATGGTAGGCCTAAAAATTTTCACCCGTTTTCCTAGCTAGAGCATAGTGCGAGGTGCAGTCTTCCTTCTGTTATCGTGTTGCAGGATTGGTGTGGTTAATATCTTATTGTGAGAACAATGACGACATAGCCTACAGTCTTGGGCTGATGATGGTGGTTATCTTTTAAACCTACCGTTAAAAATCTTAGAGAATAAGGAATGAAACGAAATCAAAGTGCTGAAGCCCCCAAGCTCTATGCCAGTCGACGCCACTGGTAGCATGTTACTGTAGAACCGACTTTCCCAAGTACACAGGCATTGTCACTAAAGTGAGCACACTTTTACATGTTTGGTCTAGTGATCTATTACTTTTTAATTTTGGGCATAGTTGGGACAAACTTTTACTCAGAATGGACTTATAATTCAGGCCTATACAACAAAAATATCTAACTGTCCTAACTGTGCCAAATAGTTCAATGATAATAGCTCACTCTTACACATGCTGCAACAGTTTATCCTATACAACAAAAATATCTAACTGTCTTAACTCTGCCAAATAGTTCAATGGTAACAGCTCACTCTTACACATGCTGCAACAGTTTATCCTATACAACAAAAATATCTAACTGTCCTAACTGTGCCAAATAGTTCAATGATAATAGCTCACTCTTACACATGCTGCAACAGTTTATCCTATACAACAAAAATATCTAACTGTCCTAACTGTGCCAAATAGTTCAATGATAATAGCTCACTCTTACACATGCTGCAACAGTTTATCCTATACAACAAAAATATCTAACTGTCTTAACTCTGCCAAATAGTTCAATGGTAATAGCTCACTCTTACACATGCTGCAACAGTTTATCCTATACAACAAAAATATCTAACTGTCCTAACTCTGCCAAATAGTTCAATGATAACAGCTCACTCTTACACATGCTAAACAGTTTATCCTATACAACAAAAATATCTAGCTGTCCTAACTGTGCCAAATAGTTCAATGATAATAGCTCACTCTTACACATGCTGCAACAGTTTATCCTATACAACAAAAATATCTAACTGTCCTAACTGTGCCAAATAGTTCAATGATAATAGCTCACTCTTACACATGCTGCAACAGTTTATCCTATACAACAAAAATATCTAACTGTCCTAACTGTGCCAAATAGTTCAATGATAATAGCTCACTCTTACACATGCTGCAACAGTTTATCCTATACAACAAAAATATCTAACTGTCCTAACTGTGCCAAATAGTTCAATGATAATAGCTCACTCTTACACATGCTGCAACAGTTTATCCTATACAACAAAAATATCTAACTGTCCTAACTGTGCCAAATAGTTCAATGATAATAGCTCACTCTTACACATGCTGCAACAGTTTATCCTATACAACAAAAATATCTAACTGTCCTAACTGTGCCAAATAGTTCAATGATAATAGCTCACTCTTACACATGCTGCAACAGTTTATCCTATACAACAAAAATATCTAGCTGTCCTAACTGTGCCAAATAGTTCAATGATAATAGCTCACTCTTACACATGCTGCAACAGTTTATCCTATACAACAAAAATATCTAACTGTCCTAACTGTGCCAAATAGTTCAATGATAATAGCTCACTCTTACACATGCTGCAACAGTTTATCCTATACAACAAAAATATCTAACTGTCCTAACTGTGCCAAATAGTTCAATGATAATAGCTCACTCTTACACATGCTGCAACAGTTTATCCTATACAACAAAAATATCTAGCTGTCCTAACTGTGCCAAATAGTTCAATGATAATAGCTCACTCTTACACATGCTGCAACAGTTTATCCTATACAACAAAAATATCTAACTGTCTTAACTCTGCCAAATAGTTCAATGGTAACAGCTCACTCTTACACATGCTGCAACAGTTTATCCTATACAACAAAAATATCTAACTGTCTTAACTCTGCCAAATAGTTCAATGGTAACAGCTCACTCTTACACATGCTGCAACAGTTTATCCTATACAACAAAAATATCTAGCTGTCCTAACTGTGCCAAATAGTTCAATGATAATAGCTCACTCTTACACATGCTGCAACAGTTTATCCTATACAACAAAAATATCTAGCTGTCCTAACTGTGCCAAATAGTTCAATGATAATAGCTCCCTCTTACACATGCTGCAACAGTTTATCCTATACAACAAAAATATCTAGCTGTCCTAACTGTGCCAAATAGTTCAATGATAATAGCTCACTCTTACACATGCTGCACAAGTTAATTCACTCCGGTCACTTGGCTCATATTTTGCGAGGCCTCGAACCGGGGAGTGAGATATTTAAAAGGATGTGGTGAATAATCCTGGAGGTTATCCACGCATACACGTGAATAATCCTGGAGGTTATCCACGCATACAGGTGAATAATCCTGGAGGTTATCCACGCATACAGGTGAATAATCCTGGGGGTTATACAAGCATACACGTTAATAATCCTGGGGTTATCCAAACTTACACGTGAATAATCCTGGGGTTATCCACGCATACGCTTGAATATACCTGGGGGTTATCTAAACATACACGTGAATAATCCTGCAGGATATACACGCATACACGTGAATAATCCTGGAGGTTATCCAGACATACACGTGAATAATCCTGGAGGTTATTAAACATACACGTGAATAATCCTGGAGGTTATCTAAACATACACGTGAATAATCCTGGAGGTTATCTAAACATACACGTGAATAATCCTGGAGGTTATCCACGCATACACGTGAATAATCCTGGAGGTTATCCACGCATACACGTGAATAATCCTGGAGGTTATCCACGCATACACGTGAATAATCCTGGAGGTTATCCACGCATACACGTGAATAATCCTGGAGGTTATCCACGCATACACGTGAATAATCCTGAGGGTTATCCACGCATACACGTGAATAATCCTGGAGGTTATCCACGCATACACGTGAATAATCCTGGAGGTTATCCACGCATACACGTGAATAATCCTGGAGGTTATCCACGCATACACGTGAATAATCCTGGAGGTTATCCACGCATACACGTGAATAATCCTGGAGGTTATCCACGCATACACGTGAATAATCCTGGAGGTTATCTAAACATACACGTGAATAATCCTGGAGGTTATCCACGCATACACGTGAATAATCCTGGAGGTTATCCACGCATACACGTGAATAATCCTGGAGGTTATCCACGCATACACGTGAATAATCCTGGAGGTTATCCACGCATACACGTGAATAATCCTGGAGGTTATCCACGCATACACGTGAATAATCCTGGAGGTTATCCACGCATACACGTGAATAATCCTGGAGGTTATCCACGCATACACGTGAATAATCCTGGAGGTTATCCACGCATACACGTGAATAATCCTGGAGGTTATCCACGCATAGACGTGAATAATCCTGGAGGTTATCCACGCATACACGTGAATAATCCTGGAGGTTATCCACGCATACACGTGAATAATCCTGGAGGTTATCCACGCATACACGTGAATAATCCTGGAGGTTATCCAAACATACACGTGAATAATCCTGGAGGTTGTCCAAACATACACGTGAATAATTCTAGTGGTTATCTAAACATACACGTGAATAATCGTGGAGGTTATCCAAGCATACACGTGAATAGTTCTTGGGGTTATCTACGCATACATGTGAATAGTTCTGGTGGTTATCCAAACATACACTTGAATAATTCGGGGGGTTATTCAAACATACACATGAATAATTTTGGGAGTTATCCAAACATAGACGTGAATAATTTTGGAGGTTATCCACGCATCCACGTGAATAATCCTGGAGGATATCCACACATACACGTGAATAATCCTGGAGGTTATCCACGCATACACGTGAATAATCCTGGAGGTTATCCACGCATACACGTAAATAATCCTGTAGGTTATCCAAACCTATACTTGAATAATCCTGGGGGTTATCTAAATATACATGTGAATAATTCTGGGGGTTATCCAAACCTACACTTGAATAATCCTGGAGGTTATCCAAGCATACACGTGAATAATTCGGGGGGTTATCGACACATACATGTGAATATTTCGGGGGGTTATCCAAACATACACGTGAATAATTCTGGAGGTTATCTACGCATACACGTGAATAATCTTGGAGGGTATCCACGCACAGGCGTGAAAAAATTTGGAGGTTATCCACGCATGCACGTGAATAATCCTGGACGTTATCCACGCATACACGTGAATAATCCTGGAGGTTATCCACGCATACACGTGAATAATTCTGGAGGTTATCAAGGAATAGAGGTAAATAATTTGGAGGTTATCCACGCATACACGTGAATAATCCTGGAGGTTATCCACGCATACACGTGAATAATCCTGGAGGTTATCCACGCATACACGTGAATAATCCTGGAGGTTATCCACGCATACACGTGAATAATTCTGGGGGTTATCTAAACATAGACGTGAATAATTCTGGGGGTTATCAAAACATACACGTGAATAATCCTGGAGGTAATCCAAGCATACACGTGAATAGTTCTGGGGGTTATCTAAACATACACGTGAATAATCCTGGAGGTTATCCACGCATACACGTGAATAATCCTGGAGGTTATCCACGCATACACGTGAATAATCCTGGAGGTTATCCACGCATACACGTGAATAATCCTGGAGGTTATCCACGCATACACGTGAATAATCCTGGAGGTTATCCACGCATACACGTGAATAATCCTGGAGGTTATCCACGCATACACGTGAATAATCCTGGAGGTTATCCACGCATAGACGTGAATAATCCTGGAGACTATCCACGCATACACGTGAATAATCCTGGAGACTATCCACGCATACACGTGAATAATCCTGGAGGTTATCCACGCATACACGTGAATAATCCTGGAGGTTATCCACGCATACACGTGAATAATCCTGGAGGTTATCCACGCATACACGTGAATAATCCTGGAGGTTATCTAAACATACACGTGAATAATTCTGGGGGTTATCAAAACATACACGTGAATAATCCTGGAGGTAATCCAAGCATACACGTGAATAGTTCTGGGGGTTATCTAAACATACACGTGGATAATCCTGGAGGTTATTCAAGCATACACGTGAATAATTCTGGAGGTTATCTACGCATACACGTGAACAATCCTAGAGGTTATACACGCATAGACGTGAAAAATTTTAGAGGTTATCCACGCATGCACGTGAATAATCCTGGAGGTAATCCACGCATGCACGTGAATAATCCTGGAGGTTATCCACGCATACACGTGAATAATCCTGGAAGTTATCCACGCATACACGCGAATAATTCTGGGGGTTATCTAAACATAGACGTGAATAATTCTGGAGGTTATCTAAACATAGACGTGAATAATTCTGGGGGTTATCAAAACACACACACGTGAATAATCCTGGAGGTAATCCAAGCATACACGTGAATAGTTCTGGGGGTTATCTAAACATACACGTGAATAATCCTGGAGGTTATTCAAGCATACACGTGAATAATTCTGGAGGTTATCTACGCATACACGTGAATAATCTTGGAGGGTATCCACGCACAGGCGTGAAAAATTTTGGAGGTTATCCACGCATGCACGTGAATAATCCTGGACGTTATCCACGCATGCACGTGAATAATCCTGGAGGTTATCCACGCATACACGTGAATCATCCTGGAGGTTATCGACGCATAGACGTGAATAATTTGTAGGTTATCCACGCATACACGTGAGTAATCCTGAAGGTTATCCACGCATACACGTGAATAATCCTGGAGGTTATCCACGCATACACGTGAATAATCCTGGAGGTTATCCACGCATACACGTGAATAATTCTGGGGGTTATCTAAACATACACGTGAATAATTCTGGGGGTTATCAAAACATACACGTGAATAATCCTGGAGGTAATCCAAGCATACACGTGAATAGTTCTGGGGGTTATCTAAACATACACGTGAATAATCCTGGAGGTTATTCAAGCATACACGTGAATAATCCTGGAGGTTATCCACGCATACACGTGAAAAGTTTTGGAGGTTATCCACGCATGCATCTGAATAATCCTGGACGTTTTCCACGCATACACGTGAATAATCATGGAGGTTATTCACGCATACACGTGAATAATCCTAGAGGTTTTTCACGCATGCACGTGAATAATCCTGGAGGTTATCCACGCATACACGTGAATAATCCTGGAGGTTATCCACGGATACATGTGAATAATCCTGGAGGTTATCCACGCATGCACGTGAAAAATCCTGGAGGTTATTCACGCATAGACGTGAATAATCCTGGAGGTTATTCACGCATACACGTGAATAATCCTGGAGGTTATCCACGCATAGACGTGAATAATCCTGGAGGTTATCCACGCATACACGTGAATAATCCTGGAGGTTATCCACGCATAGACGTGAATAATCCTGGAGGTTATCCACGCATACACGTGAATAATCCTGGAGGTTATCCACGCATACACGTGAATAATCCTGGAGGTTATCCACGCATACACGTGAATAATCCTGGAGGTTATCCACGCATAGACGTGAATAATCCTGGAGACTATCCACGCATACACGTGAATAATCCTGGAGGTTATCCACGCATAGACGTGAATAATCCTGGAGGTTATCCACGCATACACGTGAATAATCCTGGAGGTTATCCACGCATACACGTGAATAATCCTGGAGGTTATCCACGCATACACGTGAATAATCATGGAGGTCATCCACGCATACACGTGAATAATCCTGGAGGTTATCTAAACATACACGTGAATAATTCTGGGGGTTATCAAAACATACACGTGAATAATCCTGGAGGTAATCCAAGCATACACGTGAATAGTTCTGGGGGTTATCTAAACATACACGTGAATAATCCTGGAGGTTATTCAAGCATACACGTGAATAATTCTGGAGGTTATCTACGCATACACGTGAATAATCCTAGAGGTTGTACACGCATAGACGTGAAAAATTTTAGAGGTGATCCACGCATGCACGTGAATAATCCTGGAGGTAATCCACGCATGCACGTGAATAATCCTGGAGGTTATCCACGCATACACGTGAATAATCCTGGAAGTTATCCACGCATAGACGTGAATAATTCTGGAGGTTATCTACGCATACACGTGAATAATCCTGGAGGTTATCCACGCATAGACGTGAAAAATTTTACAGGTTATCCACGCATGCACGTGAATAATCCTGGACGTTATCCACGCATGCACGTGAATAATCCTGGAGGTTATCCACGCATACACGTGAATAACCCTGGAGGTTATCCACGCATACACGCGAATAATTCTGGGGGTTATCTAAACATAGACGTGAATAATTCTGGGGGTTATCTAAACATAGACGTGAATAATTCTGGGGGTTATCAAAACACACACGTGAATAATCCTGGAGGTAATCCAAGCATACACGTGAATAGTTCTGGGGGTTATCTAAACATACACGTGAATAATCCTGGAGTTTATTCAAGCTTACACGTGAATAATTCTGGAGGTTATCTACGCATACACGTGAATAATCTTGGAGGGTATCAACGCACAGGCGTGAAAAATTTTGGATGTTATCCACGCATGCACGTGAATAATCCTGGACGTTATCCACGCATGCACGTGAATAATCCTGGAGGTTATCCACGCATACACGTGAATCATCCTGGAGGTTATCGACGCATAGAAGTGAATAATTTGTAGGTTATCCACACATACACGTGAATAATCCTGAAGGTTATCCACGCATACACGTGAGTAATCCTGAAGGTTATCCACGCATACACGTGAGTAATCCTGAAGGTTATCCACGCATACACGTGAATTATCCTGGAGATTATCCACGCATACACGTGAATAATCCTGGAGGTTATCCACGCATACACGTGAATAATCCTGGAGGTTATCCACGCATACACGTGAATAATCCTGGAGGTTATCCACGCATACACTGGAATAATCCTGGAGGTTATCCACGTATACACGTGAGTAATCCTGAAGGTTATCCACGCATACACGTGAATAATCCTGAAGGTTATCCACGCATACACGTGAATAATCCTGGAGGTTATCCACGCATACACGTGAATAATTCTGGGGGTTATCTAAACATACACGTGAATAATTCTGGGGGTTATCAAAACATATACGTGAATAATCCTGGAGGTAATCCAAGCATACACGTGAATAGTTCTGGGGGTTATCTAAACATACACGTGAATAATCCTGGAGGTTATTCAAGCATACACGTGAATAATCCTGGAGGTTATCCACGCATAGACGTGAAAAATTTTGGAGGTTATCCACGCATGCACGTGAATAATCCTGGACGTTATCCACGCATACACGTGAATAATCCTGGAGTTTATCCACGCATACACGTGAATAACCCTGGAGGTTATCCACGCATACACGTGAATAGTTCTGGGGGTTATCTAAACATAAACGTGAATAATTCTGGGGGTTATCAAAACACACACGTGAATAATCCTGGAGGTAATCCAAGCATACACGTGAATAGTTCTGGGGGTTATCTAAACATACACGTGAACAATCCTGGGGGTTATCCAAGCATACACGTGAATAATCCTTTCTCAATATCATAACTTAACTGCTCTAGCAGTAGCAGCACCACCTATATCATCATCATCATCATCAATACCACTCCACAATTACATCCATTGTCCTGGCCGCAGATGTACATGTACTACCCCAGTACCAAATATTTTGTTCAACAAACGTTTCTACAGGCCCCTATACATAACACATCAAATCAAAGAAATTCATATTGGCACAAGGAGAAGAAGAAACTTTAATCAAATCAAATCATAAAACAGTGACAATATCAATAAGCTTAAAAAGGAAATAAAATCTAGAAAACATTATCATGTTCATAAAGGGACATAAAATAAAAAGGCTTGCAATAAAAAATTTTTTTTTTCATTTACATGGTCAGTGTCAATTTAAAATTAATAGATGAATTAGGTTAAGATACGACAATGTATGTACACACAAATTAAGAATAATAAAATAAAGAAATTAAAAAATAAGCCATCTTACTTAGACTTTTTTCTGGAGACTATTGTTTCACCACACCAGGTTAACGTTATACTCTCATTGTATCAAAATGGATTACATCAACACCACATCATTATAGTTTTGGTCAAGAGAAACTAGGACTGCATGAAAAAAGCACCCAGATTTGGTTTTCTTTTTCAATGTTAGCTTGACTTGAGATATCTAGGCCTACTTTATATAAAACAGAAAGAATGTCCTCTTGGCAACACAGATGAGAATAACATAAATTAATATAAATGTATCATTGTTTCATAATCTTTAAACCTTCAGGATATAAATAATTTGCGCCTGTTGAAAAATTGGGTTTTGTGATGATAATAAATTGTTTACAGCAAAGAGTAAGAAAATTATTTCTATGTAGTGTTATATTTAAGAATTAAACATAGCCTGGGGAAAAAAAAAGCAATTGCCTACACATTAATGAAAAGAAAAAGCCATTTTGATTAAATATACAGAACTGTTGTGTAAAGTATTCTTCCTTGCCATCTTTTCTTTCTTTCCGCCCTCCTCTCTCTCTCTCTCTCTCTCTCTCTCTCTCTCTCTCTAAAGTATTCTTCCTTGCCATCTTTTCTTTCTTTCCGCCCTCCTCTCTCTCTCTCTCTCTCTCTCTGTCTCTGTCTCTGTCTCTCTCTCTCTCTGTCTCTCTCTCTCTGTCTCTCTCTCTCTGTCTCTCTCTCTCTCTCTCTCTCTCTCTCTCTCTCTCTCTCTCTCTCTCTCTCCCCGCCCCTTTTTTTGTCTATTCCACTTTTCTCCGTAAGCCCAGCTCACTTTTCTCTCTACAGAAATATATCGTCGAAGGGTGGATGGTCCAAGCAGTTCAGTGTAGAGAGAATAATAAAGCAATCGAAGCACAGTCTCCTCTCTTAAACAGAACCTAAGGATATTGTCAACGCGTTGCAAATGTACTCAGCCATCGCCTACAAACCTAAAACCAAGCAGTCGCAACACACCTTAAACACACTGTACTGCTATGGCTCGAAAAATGGAAAAAAAGTTTCACTATCAGAGAAGGCGTGTGAAAAAAATTCCTCAAATAGGATTGAGGGAAAGTGTATTTCGTAACTTCATAATTTCGTTTCGCCTTTTTTCCTCTTCCATAATCTTCCTTGCTTTTTCCACTTTCTTTCTATTAATTTCCTTTTTTTGTATCCCCCCCCCCCCCCCCCCCCGTTTCTGTGTCGGTCCTTTCCACCACAGCTAGCTCCTCGGTTTTGTTTTGTTTTATTTTTTTTTTGCTCGTCTCCGAGACTGCAGCAGCTATTAGTAAATCTAGATCTAGATCCACACTTTACCCTTGAACTTTTCGAGACAGGCTCTGGATCTAAACTATCTCTTACAAACAAAGCAAGAAAATTATTCATGGATTTGAAGATTATAGAACTCGTTTTTGAAATTCCAATTTTTTGCCTTCCCACCGAATTTGTATAATGAGGAAAGACGCTTCACAAAAATGTTTATTTTTATTTTTATTTTTTTTTTCTGACGGGGGGAGGGGAGGGGCCATCGGCTACACCTCAACATCTTGTCACATCGTTTGTGACGTAGTTTGTAATGACAGATGCGGTTAAAGAAGTAATATGCCTTTTACCAATATGCCAATGGGAAGATCATAATTATTACTTTTCAAGCAAAATTTAAATCTCTCTCTTCAATGTCCCTTTTTTTTTCCCTTGTTCCCCCCCCCCCCACCCCCCCTTTTTTCCACCCGCCCCTTTTTTCATTCTATTTCTTTGTATTTGCTTCACACCCATAATCATGCCCCACAATATTTCTTCCCCTTTCCAACCCTCACCGTACATATTTTTGCTCCACATAAGGCATGCATCCATATCTATTCTCCTTCTCCTCTCCATCCTCCTTTTTTTCTCCTCTCGTAGTGAGTTTACTCCTCCTCCTCCTCTCCCTTCTCTTCTTCATATCGAGCTAGCTTTACTCCTTTGCCCACCCATTTCCTTATTATTCTTACCATATTCCATGTGCTCACTCCTCTCTTTCTTTTACCACCTCCCCCCGCTCTCTCCTCCTTATCTGTCTGGTTGTGGACCCTGTACTACTACTCACCCTCTTCACTTGGGCCGTTCATGGTTTCCTCTTCTTCTTCTTCTAAATATACAAAAGCAATAATTATGGTTGCGGTTTTTTCTCCAACTCCAACCAGTTGTGGGCGGGTCCAGCAAGACGGCTTGCCGGCTTAGAAAAGCCTAAACATAGCAGTATGAATATTCGACCCTGATTTAGGATGCGATATTCCTCATAATCCTTTAAACTAGCCGTGGGGCTGGGCTCGTTCTGTCTCACACGGACATGTCTGAAAAGTAAACTCTACATCCAGACTTAGAAGACAGAATAATCAAGTTTTTTTTGTCTAAAGCAAAGAGAAACAAAAAATCTATTGGTTGCCATACTCTTGATTGTGCAGCAATCATGGAGGCTGATCATAACTTAACCGGAATGTTAAACTTTGTTCGGTGGCCATTGGAAAAATCCAATAGAGAATTTCTCTTGCAGAACTTATACAGAAATATAGACAGCCTGAGAACATGAAATTGAGGAAAAGATACACAAAAATTACTTGATGGAGGGAACAAAACTTTATAAAAAAAAAAAAAAAGTACGATCACACATGGTTAGAAGTGCAGCGACAAAAGGGATCCTTTAAAAACACTTCCACCTAAAAACTAGTTTACTCTCTGTGAACTAGTACCTCTTTACTTGTCTCTCTCTCTCTCTCTCTCTCTCTCTCTCTAATAATTCACAATCAACGGTTGATTCTGGTTTTTTAACCACTGAGCCAGTCTCCTTACAATCTTTCTCGGTCTTCACACCCCTTCTGTTACACTCAGCAGCCCTAAATGTCTTACCGACTTGCAGCAAAACTTCCAAACGGAATGGTGTATAGACAGGCAACCTTTTCAATTATACTGATTTTAAAGTTGGTTTTTTTTTTATTTTCTTTAGTAGCAATACTTGCCAACGTAGTCAGACTTTTTAAAAATTTTCTGCATGTTTATTTACAATAACAACATAGCTACTGCCAGGCGTAGTAGATGCTCAACTGGTGAGGGCAATAACTGTATTGCTTTGCAGCGGAAAGAAAATGTTAGTCTATTTTACTACTGAATGAAGCAACGCCATAACTTCATCCAATAATAGATTTCTGTGCCATTCTCCGCCGGTAATTGAACGCTCCGCCATGATGACAGCGAAGCGCCTTTCTAGTACCAGGTTTTCAAAGTTACATCTAGATCTAGATTCTGGATCTTGTCGCAAGAAAAGCAAGAAAAAAAAAACTTAAAAAAAAAAAAACTGGACCTATTCGATTCTGACAAAATCTCTTTCAGTTAAAAAAAAAATAGGATAAGAAAAAATTTAGTTTTTTTGCCCCGTTTTGGTCATGATTGGATAACGGATCTAGCCCGAAATAAATATCTATGCTTTGAACAATTACCAGGCAAGGGGCGGGCTATGGTCCACCTCATGAAGTTGACTTACCTTCAGGGAGGCATTTACCTGAAGATGATCCAAAGAGGGATAACTCCAATCACTGAGAAGGGAACATGGTCATTGGAATCCACGTGAGGACTCTCGCCAGGCTCCTTGGGTTCTGAAGAACCTTATGCGCATAAAGTGGGAAGTGGGAAAAAGGTGGATGATGATAGAGCAAGACAGATGTTTAAAGGGAGGGATGGGTCTCTAAGGATGGTTTCGCCCCTCTCAATAGATCTGCTGACGCAGTTTGCTGCCAATTTATTTTGATGGCTTCAGTGAAGAGGCAGTCGAAAATTTTGAGGTCCATGAGGATGATATATCTGCAGTCATGGAAGTATATACCAATGTTACCTGGACTGGAGTTTTACTCTTACACCTGGGAACAGGGACGGAGTTGAAACGAGATCTGTAGTAGACGAGCAGGTGTTTCCCCAGGACCACCATCATGTTCCGGAGACTGGAGGAATCAATGATTCGTGATACCAATATCAGAGATCTATCATGCTGATATCACCATCATGTTCCGGAGACTGGGGGAATCAATGATTCGTGATACCAATATCAGAGATCTATCATGCTGATATCACCATCATGTTCCGGAGACTGGAGGAATCAATGATTCGTGAATTTTTATTTTCGCTAAAAAAAAAAAAAAGATATGCGTTTGAAATTGGATAAGGGGCTTTCTAAATCTATTCTTTCTGATCAGGACAACATTACAAAAGGAACGTAAGATGCGAAACACACGTTCACATATGCTGTGCGTTGGAAACAGCCATGTTTCGCAGACTGAGTTACGTACCGTAAGCATGAGTCATAACGTAACTTACACGTGGTTCCCCTAGTGACGTGTGCAAATCGGCTTGCGCTGTTTCCATCGGAAGCCGCAAGCGAGCGATAGGCCTAGTCAGTCTGGTCAGCTGTTTAGACCAGTGAAATCTGTTGCTGTTGGTAAAACTGTCTCGGATCATGTGATTGTTATGTATTGTAGCTGTGTGAGCATGCAAAGGAGCGGTGGAAACACACTCTCCATAGCGCGCTTGCACCTGGTCCAGGCTAGTACTCAGTACCGGTAGCATTAAAGCATCACTGGCTGTCATCATGTAACCCTTACATAACAGTTACGTTCTCGGTGAGAGGGCTAGCATGTTTGCGAAAAGCGATTGTGCTACGTACCACTGGGTGGGAGGAGTTTATGTAAATGATGTCGGTCAGTCTTAAAATATAACGTCCTAGCCTAGCTTAGGGCCCGTAACGGCGTAAGCCTTTCCTGCGAAACCTCAGAAATACAAGCTGGAAACCCTGGTGTCAATTTGATGGAGCTGGAGTGTATATGTGTGTATAAAAGAGGTTACAAAATAATAGTCTTGAGATCGAGATACATGTACATGTATATCTCCTTTTACTTACATGATTTAGATAATATGCCTCCACTCACCCATCTTTACCTAGAATCTAAATATATCCATAATTCTTATTCTAAACACAAAATTTCGATATAGGACTTAAATCGTTTTGCAATGAAGGAAATCGACTAACTCTATACTTTCTCAATACTCTTTGAATTTTCGCATTAATTGCATAAAAAGTGCACTGCCTTGCGGGAATTCTTAGCCGCGCAGTTATTTAAACCTACATAGCGGTGTAATGAAACTTTTAAACAATCCGGAAGCCTAAAAGTAAAGTCTACATTTATCTTAACCTTTTGATTTGGGTCTAGCAGCTGTAAGATAACTTAGCCCTAGATCTAGAATACATGAAGAAGCAGCCTTTTTAGATTCTTTACTCAGATCTTAGAATAACGTTATATCATCTAGATCTATTCCAGCCGGTTTTTGATCTGCCGCCTACATTGTGTGCGTACCTTCAGTTTCATTCCTGCCATCTCTGCCTAGCTATGCTGTGCTTACAGGAAATAGTTCGCACATTCGCCTTTTTCTTTTAAGAAAATAATTATCACATTTTTGCCTTTAATTTTCGAAAAACACTTTTGGTGAAAAACAATATTACCACTCCATCTTTAGGGCAGTTTACAACTTTATGCCAAATTTAACGTTCCGTTGTTGTCTAGAAATGCTCGGTTAGATGGTCCTCATATTTTTGCCAAGCTCCATTATATAAAAGAAGCCCGCTCAAACATAAGGGAGGTGACGCGAAAAGGTTTTAATTAATAAATGATTGACATTCATTCACATTGTGAGACACACATAATTTTGGTGAAATTTAAAGCCAGAAAACAAGAGAAAGCTGTAGATTAAAATTGTACCTACAGTTTATTTCGGAAAAAGAGGTGAGAGAAGAGGCGTTATTTTATCCTAATTATACAAAGAGCACCACAAAATCAACTACGGAACTAAAAAAAAAATATGATTAAAGGATATAGTTTGCAGCTAGTCCTCTAGTTCACAATCTCTCAGTCTCAGTCTCTCTCGTTCAATTTCAAATATTCAGTTGATCTCAAATTCCAATCATAGGAATGGTGAGCAGAATTAGCACTTAAACACACAGGCATAAGCTTGCCACACGAGAATGTTTGTTAAAACAGTGAAAATGAGAGAGAGTTATTTTTTTTTTAAATTTGTCATTAAAAAAACACACACAAAAGAGGTGGAATGTTTGTCACCCTGTTTCTGTTGCCACTTTACACACTTTAGGCATAAAGTGGCCAGAATGGAATTTTAAAAAAAAATTTAAAAAGGTAAAATATTAAGAAAGCATTAAATGCCAAAACACATTTTACCTTAAAACATTGGAGCTTTGTGTATTAAAGAAAAAAGAAGGGAAAAAAGCGTAAAAATTTATAGTACAACCACAGCAAAAATATATAATTCTTAAAAAGAAATTACAGATTGGATTGTAAAAATATAGATAAGTCAATTTCTCTTTTTAACAGCAATTATTTATTTTTTTTTTTATATTTTTCATATTTTTTGTCTCTTCCAAACAGGAGAAAATAGAAAAGTTTGCCACATTCATCAGTTAATGAGCACTTTAATGACATAAAACTTTTCCACTCGTAAAACAATTTTCTTAATCACAACCACGAGAATTTAAATTGAGTATATGAAAGGCTTAATTTAAGAATTATGTTCACAACATCAATTTGTACGATGTATAATTTGTAAACCATCTACCCTGATTACTTTTACGTATGTCTTTTTTAAACAAAATTTGGTACATTTCAGGTGATGGAAGTATTGTAGTAATGTTTTTCTCCGTGTTTTACAGCAGGCTTTAAATTTTCGGAAGCTCTATGATAAGTTTGAAACTTTGTATTTACAAAAAAGGAAAAAAAATAGCAGTTGCAAAATAACCTTATTGATAACAGATGTAATTACAAACAACTTATGCTGTAAGTTGAAAAAAAGAAAGAATTTTCAGTCAGCAGTTAAACAATAATGAGGTACCGGAAACACGTGATTTGAAATATATAACAAGATGTCAATAGAGCTTCTTGGATTCCTTACTAATGTACTTCCTGTAACATTTTGTGTTTGACAATATATTTTAATGTAAATGCAATTACTCTTGATTCGCCACACATTCTCTCTCTTTAATATTATGTCTTTTTATGAAATGAATCAAAATATAAAAAAATGTGACCTATATATCGTATATGGAACAGATGAATTTGAAATGATTTTCTAATTCAGGACACTATTTTAAAAAAAATCCTATTTACTAATGTAGCAAAAAAAAAAAAAAAAAAAGATGTTGCTTCGTCTGCAAAGGAAAACAACTTCAAGGTAAAAAGACGAAGGTCAAAGTTGTTTTATTTTCTCGTTTTTTTCCTTGTGTTTTTTTTTTTTTTTGCTTTTATTGACCTTACAAATAAAACCCTAATTCTTATCTTAAGTATACGCTTAACAGTACTTTTGGTACATCCATGGGGAAGGTGGGAAAACTCAAACACTTTCATTTTAAATTTCCATCTTCTTCGTTATAATGAAAAGAGAAATACGGGACACATGCACAATACTAAAAATTTCTTCATGTTTTTAATGCTGATACATTACAATAATTTTCAAGTTTTTATTTTTATAAAACATCGTCAAATTGCATAGATGAGACAGTGAGGTATGGAAAAAGCAAAAATATTTCTTCTTAAAATTATACTGAACTTGAATCTTTCAGTATAACAATGAGAGAAAATTGCTGTGCAACATGATAAGAATTCAATTACCTCCCATTGTGGAATGAGTTTAGAAAACTATAAAACTTTTACAAAAACATTTAAAAAAAAAAAAATTAATGTGCGCAGTGAAACGGTGTTAAAAAGTGCATTATCAGAAGAGAGCGTTTTGTGACGTTGCTCCGTGTGCGGATTTTTAGAAAAAAAATTTTTTTTTTTTATTCTTATGTAAGTAATTGCAAAATTGTGCATGGTAAAAAAGTGATGCACTATTTACTATTTGTACATTTATACGCCTGGACTCCCATATCTTGATTTATCTTGCCTTCTTTTACCAAATTTTCTTTTTTGGTTTGTTTTGTTGTTCTGGTTTCCTTTTTTGGTGTTTGAGGCATACATTTGCAGTCACTAATGTGCAATACAGTTATGTAATACACACTGGTCTTGGCAAATGGATGTGAAGCGCACTCTTCGCTTAACCTATCAATTCCTAAAAAAAATGCAACTGAACAAAAAAAAATTATGAAAAAAACAACACCAAAACTATAATCCTAATGAAACAAGCCATGCTACAAAAGATGCACATCTGGTATTCGTCTCCAAGTTTATGATAAAAGATCCCACTCTCTCCATGTCACACGAAAAGTAGTGCCGTCCGCACACTCTACACCGAAATGGAAATGGAGGAGTCGTAGCGTCGATCCACTCCAAGTCAGGCGTAGTGATACACAATGCTGCCCGGTTGATGTGGCCAGATTTGGCATCACCTAACCGCTAAACTGAGCCTTCAGCGTCGCTTTCTCCTGGAAAAATCAAAACAAAACAAAATTAAGTCCCTTTTTTTCCATCTTAATTTGATAGGGGTATTTGTATAATTTGAGGACTTGTAGGAATTTTAAATTGAATTCTATGCAAATTTTGTAAATCTACAGATGTTTTATCTTAGATCTGCAGTATATGGCCAAGTACATTAGATTACTTAGGTCTCACATTATAACATGTGGATCTATTCCAGACGCTTTTAGATCTACCACCGCCAACATCGCATGCGTACTTTTAGTTTACTTCCTGCCATCTCTATTATACTGTGCTTACAGGAAGTAGTTCGCACATTGACCTTTTTTCTATCTAAAAAATAATAATCACATTTTGGCTTTTAATTTTCGAAACAGCATTATTTTGCTGAAAAAATAATTACCACTCCGACCTTTCAGGCAATTTAACACCTTTACTCCAAATTTGTCATCCCTGGGTGGTCTAGATGGTCCTGATTTTTCGCCTAGATCCATTATATGTACACGTTGATGCTTTCATGAACAACCCGCTTACAAACCTGTATTATGTGTATCTAATATTAAATGCCTCATCAAAAACATCTCGCCCAATCACTCACGTTTCCAGCCTCATCGATCAGCTTCCAGATACAGGTCCCGACACCGAAGCTGAAGCTGTCACTGATCAACTCGTTGTCTGCTGTAGGCTTGTCCTTGGCGCCCTTGGCCCACACCTGGTCGACAGAGCAGACGTAGACAGTGGTCAACACGGGCGTGGAATAAGACAAAACAGAAGATTTAACAAAAGAGCAAGAAACACATAATTATTTTCTATTTAATTTAACGCGAAAGTTAAGGTAAACAATGAAGTTAGAACTGAACCCTAAATTTAAGTTAGGTTTACATGCATATATATATGTGGCAACAGGTTTACATGCACATATATATGACAACAGGTTTACATGCACATATATAAAATTATGGCAACAGGTTCACATGCACGTATATATGGCAAAAGGTTTACATGCACATATATATGGCAGCAGGTCTACATGCACATGTATATGGCAACAGATCTACATGCATGTATATGGCATCAGTTTGGGCCATTCTTGAAAACCGGAAACGAATATTTTAATAAAAATTTTGTAACAATTTCCGGTGTTCCACTCCTGCCCTTCCCCCACTCACCCTTTCTCTCTCTCTCTCTCTCTCTCTCTCTCTCTCTCTCTCTCTCTCTCTCTCTCTCTCTCTCTCTCTCTCTCTGTCCCTCCCCCCTTCTCTTTCTCTCTCGTCCCCCTTGCCACGGATGCAACATTTCTTCAAAATGCCTCAAAACCAAAGGTCACCATAGAAAAATAGGCTGAACTTTCAGTTAGAACAGGCAGCTCTTCTTTTATGAAGGCTTTGATCATAGTTCACGTGATATAGAGCACCCAGCCCTTTCACTGAGCTATTCAGAACCATCCAACAAGGATAGACTGGTTGGTTTTCACACTAAAACCACCCAAACCATCCTGGTTGTTTTAAGCTTTGGTCTTTTCTCTAACATGCATGATAATTCTCACCAGGTGAAAGTCTTAAAACATTCTCTCAGGATTATGACTTCTGAAAAGTCAATAAATATTTTGGATCTATGAAGACCTAACTTACAAAGAAATCGACTAATTATGTACTTTCCCAATCTGTGTTTAGATCCTTTTAAACGGCTTATTAGAAAGCTGTGAATTTTCGCATTACATGCATAAAGGTACACTGCCTTGCGGAAATTCTTAGCCGCGCAGTTATTTAAACCTACATGATAATGGATGTTAAAAGAAAAAAAAAATTGTAGATAGGTTTGGATGTTACAAAACCATCCCTATGGTGCGCTAATATTTCCAAGTATGTGAAATCATCTAATTCTGTAATTTCCTTATCTATGTAGAGATCTTCTTTAATCGCTTAATAATCGGATGCGAATTCCCGCCAAAAGTGCTTAAAGGTGCACTGCTTTGTGCGACTTCTTAGCTGCTAATTCACTTTAACCTACTTTATGATTCCAAAATGTTACAAGAATCTATAAATAGACAGCCAGCTATTCTTGTTAGTGAACGAGTTCTCTTGTGCGCTGTGGCGGGCCGGGTGTGAAAAGATTTCTGATTGTGCGTGAGTGGTGCGCGAGCACCAGGCTACTCACAGTGAACGAGCGTCCAGAGGCGAGGTCATAGTCCTTGAGAGGGATGTCCACTGTCGTGCGGCCACTCACGGTCTTGATGAGATGCCAGCCTCTCATGTTCTGGTTCTGGGCAGGAGTAAACATGGCATTGGTTGAGGATAGCGATAGAGCACTGGTTAAACCGAAACTGTATAGAACAAGAACACTGTTAAACCGAAATTCTATAGTACTAGAACACCGTTAAACCGAAACTCTATGGTACTAGAACACCGTTAAACCGAAATTCTAAAGAATGCAGAAATCAGTTTTAGGATAATTCAGGGTAATTTGCAAGGGAGAAATATAACTTAAAATTTATTAAGTTATTGTTTTAAATGGTTTTGGTTGAATAATGTTTTACTGCATGTTCTTTGCAAAAGCTCTCAATGCTGTGAAGTTCTAAGGTAAACTTTTTTTAGTTATGAAGGCGTAAACTGCTTGATGATCGTAATTGGTGATAGAAAAAAAATCTATGGATTCATTTAAAATCCTATTATGTATGCCATTTCTTGCAGTTACAAAAATATCATTATGTATGATTATCTACCTTGGCGCGTGCCCCGGAAGTAGTATTCTCAATCACGACATTTCCGCCACTGTGGTCGATGCTGGCGAAGCCAATGGCGCCCTTGGATGACCTCTGCACAGTCAAACTTCCGGTAGATTCTTTCAAACCTGTTAAGAAAGGGGAAAATATGCCTGCTGAAATCTGCCGAAAAAGAAGGGTTTACGCGGTAATCTATGGTGTCATCACAACATTAGAATGGTCGAACAGTCTATTTGGGAACCTTACAAACGTTTGATATTTCATACTCTTACAGTATCACGCTCTTCATTAGACAACATTTTGCAAATGATAATGATTTAGAATGAAGATGGTCGTTCAAGTTAATTTTTTTCTGAAAAAAAAAATACCTCCGCAAATTTTGTTGATGTCGTTCTCGTTTTATTTATTTCCTTTTGATGGAATGTTTTTTTCCCCTATAACATTTATTTTAAACAAAGGAATCACACACAGATTATGGGCAGACGGAAAGTCTGGAAACCAAATATAGAATGATATTAAAATGAATAAAATAATTAAATGAAGGTGAAATATGAATGAATAAAGCTGCCTTGCTAAAGCGTCGGTTACACAAGCAAGCATGGTCAGAAGAGGAAAAAAGATGAAGATGTTTGTTATTTGTTAACTCCAACAGCTAGCCTTCACTGAGAAAGCTCTGAGTGTGTATATTGAGGCAATGGAGGGGAAGAAGAGAAGAGGGGGGGGGTGGAGAAAAAAAAAATGAATGGAGACTGTTCGACAACAAACAGAATTTCTTTTTTCAAAGAAAAAATCTTTGCCAACAACTTTGGGAATTTTGTGGTTGCTAACTTTTCCCAGCATGCAGAGGCTGTCCAGTTAGAAATGGAAACGAAAACTCAAGGTAGGAATGAGCAGAAAATTATAATAACTGCAAAAACAAACGTAAGAAAAGTAAGGTCTAAAGAAGGACATGCTGAGCTTTCCTCTCGAACCTGATGGGTAAAAAACCATCCATAAAGATAATCTAGCAGGGTGAGTTAAAACAGGAATAACATTCTTAAATGGCCAAGCAAAGATATGTAATCTAATTCAATAATGTGTAGCTGATTACAAAAAATATATCTGATACAATGTGACTTTAACATTGCAAAAAGTTGTTATGTTTATAAAAATGTCAGCAAAAAAACAACAAACAAAACAAAAAACAACAACGAAAAAACAAAAGTGGAGCATTAATTCTTCACTCCTGATCAAATAGGTGACCAGACAAAACTGATAAGAACAAATGCGCTCATTAAAATAGTGCGACTAGAGAAATCTTGTGGAAAATGCTTCTCCAGATGGTGGGCGGAAAAAAAAATACACCAAACAAATTGCACTTATTATTTAAATCACAGCTAATGTTTTGTCAATCCATTATTTACTCAAAAAAAAAAAAAAAAAAAAGCCACACACATGCGCAACGCAAATTTAAAATATTCTAATATTCATGTATATGAAAAAAAGCATAATAAACTTAGACCAGAGTAACTCCATGTACAAACAAGAACATTCCCCTAGTTTATTTTTGCTCTGAACAAATTACCCTGCTCCAATGCTCCAAGTGTAATGCAGTCCCTACCAGCTTAGAGCTGTTTACTTTGGAACAACAAAAACTGTTTGGCCACCGAAACAATAAAAAAAAAAAAAATCTGCAGGTATTATGTCAAAAATTATCCAAACGATATAATTCCATTTATACTTACAAACTTATTGCACACGCATTTAATTTTTGTTAGAATACGGGGGATATAATGTTGTGCTGAATTTTTATTTATTTATTTATTTTTGGGGAGTGATGGGTGGGGGTGAGGGAGGGAATTCAAATCACTAAAATAAATTGACATATTGACAAGGGAATATTCTTTCCTAAAACCCATTCCATCAAAATAAATGAAATGTGTGTTAAGCTGGTGACATACTTGCAGACGCGAACACTCAACTTTTACATTCCTACAGTTGCACGGTATATACTGTGTTACTATATTGAGATTTGATTTAATCAAAACAGTTATCAAATGTGAATTTGGTAAAAAAAAATTAATTCCCGCCAGAATGAACAGTATTTTGTAAAAATAAATGTGAGCATGTGGAGAAAGGCAACTAAGCTTATCAAAATGGCTCTAGAAAACAAACAAATGAAAAGCATATCAATTTTAGAAAACAGAGCATTCGCAGTTGCCTGCATACCAGTTTCATTCTTTTCAAACGAATGGGAAAAAAAGTGATTCAAGATAAATACAAAATTAATCGCGTGGATTTTAGTGGAGAAGGAAAAAATATTTCAAATTCGATTAAGGTTGAACTAATTAAGGCAATATATCATTGCATTAAAAATAAACAAACAACAGAACAGCCAAAAACAAGTGATTAACGCCTGTACAAAAAACAAAACAAAACAAAACAAAACAAACTAATTATATAATAAAATGACTCAGGAATGTGTCTTCCTTTCGATACAAAACTAATCAAAACTATATGGTGGAAGCCAAATATTTCTAAAGAATAATAATGAAAAAAAAAATATTTGGCAAGGCGAAATGAGACTGCAGGCCTGCTGGACGAATTGCGTACACACTGACAAACAAGGAAGAGAGCAAGCAACATGAAGCACACACGGCCGCACATAGATATCACCATAAGAAAACAACACGGAGAAGACAGGAAGCCACTCAACTTGCATCTCGCCTTGACATGTCCTGGGATCGGATCAATGACGCCATCTTGGGCTGGGGCAAGCAACTTCATTCAGACATCTATATACAAACACTATGGGCATTCAACAAGGATAACTGCTCATGCGTCAGAAGATCTATTCAGAGTTATTTTTTTTCCTTGTTCATGTTTATAATATTTGCATTGCACTGCAGAGCTTTTACACATCCAAAAGACAAGTAATGTAAAATGTTTGCCACTGAAACTACTTTCTGATCAACATTCTACAATATGGAAGATGTCGCAATGACAGAAACAAATATGATTTGAACAGGAAACGGAAATAGACATCAGGTAAACAACTGAATTGGAGGAAATATTAAGATACTGATGCTATTTATTCCTAGCTTGGTCGTGAAAGATTTATGTGCTATAATTATATTCTTCTTTAAGTTCGAGTGTAGTGTGGCAAAATTTCCTTGTGTTTTGGAACAAAAATATTTACAAGAGATGATGATTTTATTCTTATTGCTTTTGTTATGTCCTCTCGTTTTTTTAAATATCTTAGCGCCTTTCTAGTCATAATTTCCAGTATCAATCTTTCATTTTCTACAAGCTTCGTTCAAAAACTGAAAATATCCTCTTTTCTTTCCCCCTTTACAATCGTGAGCTTGCTGAAAAGTGCAGGTGATTTATTGATCTTTTGAAAAATGAATGCAGAAAACAATACCGCTGCCAATGAACGAGCAAATATTGTGATTCAGCCGTTCAAAACGACACAATAGAGTTTTGCAAATATGTTCCGCTTGGCGTGATGCCTATGGAACACAACAGTTTCACAGTGCACCACAGATATTCATGACCGTTCTCAACCTTTGGATTAGCATAAAGGTAGCGAAATAGCCATTCATTCTGTTACAAGTACATATATGTATCAACTTCTAAATCCAGCCAGTCTCATTTTGAAGCTAAAATCCGCCACTCAAATTATTTTCCCCGTTTTATTCACAATCCGGGCCACGAATCATTTTGTTAATGTTAATTAATTCGCGACAGGCCTACTAGGAGAAATGATAATTCATCTACACCTTTTTCAGTTTAAATATTTTGATTTCATTATCATAATTGCTTACAGCGCAAGGTTTCGAGTGGATTACGTTACTCCCGTCTGCTCCAAGTCCTCTCATCAAAGACTGGCCAGTTTGCCAGGAGCACAAGGCTCAGAAAGAACGGTTTTCGCCCTACTTTCTACACGCCATGTGCAAAACCCCAAAAGCTTCGACGCACTGTCTTTTGTAATGCCCGCTCTTTTTCCTGCCAAATATAGGCGATAATTTCTAGCGTTAGTTTCGTATTTATTTCACAACGCGGCGTCCCTTCTTACAAACGTTCGTAAAAGAAGTGGTTTGGTTAAGATTTCATTGATAAGCTATTTTTGTACCAGCGGGAATCTCCCCGTCCACGGTTGGTAGAGTTCACAAATCCTTCCAAGGTTAAGTGTCTTTGCAGAATTGCTCATATTTTTGCCATGTTGGAACACATTTTCCCCAACAGGAGGTCGAAAGTTTTTCCATCTTTTTCTTTTTTCCTTTTTTTTCATTAATTTTTATTGCCTGGTGTAGCTGAGGCTAAAATTGGCCTGTCTGTTGTGACATGAACCTTTTCGGTTTGTCCTGTCTGTGTCAGAGTCTGTAACTGTAAGATTTGGCCTGGGTCAATAATGAATGGCCCAAAGTGCTTTTATTTGCGGCCTGTTATTTGCATCTCTCCCTCCCAACCCCTCCCCAACCCCAACCTCATATCCCCTTGTTTAACAATCATCTGATCCATCGCTAACCCCAACCCCTCTTCCCCCCTCCCTCCCCCCACATTTTTTAGAGAGGCTATTTGTGTGTACTAAGATGGGTTTTTTTTTTAATTTTTTTTTTCTTCTGGTATTTTTATTTTCAGCTTGGAATAAATGATTGCCTAACAGCAAGAGAAGTTTTATCCTTGATCTATGTCTGTTAGAAAAAACTAAATTTTGATTGTCTAAAATTGCATCAGATGATTTATCTGTTTAAATTCTTTATTTCTGTTACTGCATTGTAATTTTAAGATTTACTCTGCCTTATACATGATTGAGGGAAACGAGAAAGGAAATATGAGCACTGCGATTGTCTTGATATGTGCCTTTCTTCCGTCCTTCCTTTCATTCTTTACTTCACGTAATTATTTTCCTCGACGGTAAAATTTCCACAGCCACTCTTTACACTTTTGTCCAACATTATATAACAAAGAGGCTGGGCGTTATTCTAGGTAGGTAACTCAACGCCTCTTTCCCTAAACTATTGTTAAGGTGTTATATGTATGTGTGCGGTTGGATTACACACTTCCGAAGCCTTTGCATGTCTGCCTAGGGGAAAAAAAGGATTAATACAATACAGTTGGGGGTCTTTCAACCAGCCACTGAAGCGGTGGTCGTTGAACTGAAGTACAACGCCTCCCCCCCTTTTTTTTCCCTTTCGCCCACCCAGAGATAGACCCACCCACCCTCTGGTGAAACTGATTATCTTCTCCAAAAACAAATCGCTGCTAGCTTCAGCTCCACGTAGATCACGGCCCCCCATTTTCAGCCCAGTGTAGATCTAGTGATCGAAAAAACAACGTGGCGGGCAGGGGGGCGCTGTTGTCTGCAGACATGACAACTGACTGCCTGGCCGGCCACGTCGACCTTGACCTTTCCAGAACTGAGGTGATTGCGGTGTAACCATAGGCCCTGGCTTGCTGTCAGCCTGTGACAGTAGCGGTGGTGGAGGTGCTGGTCAGTGGGTGGTAGGTGGTGGATGGGTGGACGGGTGGATGCGTAGAGCGAGTTACACCTCCCTGCCCCAGCAAACCGTTTGTTCACTTGATAGCCACTTCATGTATACATAATATTATATGGATTAGATCTGTCTGGGTTTTTGTTTTTTAAGAGCACTGACTACTTAAGCATAGTCAGCAATTTATCTTTTTGTCACATATGTGAATTTATAATTTTCTTCATGCATTTTAACATTCTCTGTGAACCTATGTAGTATTTTTACACTCTGACATGTATGAAAAATATGACAATTCCCCCCACCTTTCTTTACTAAAGCACCAAATGATTTCAAAATAAAAAGATGTGCTTAAAAAGTGTTGTATTGATGCGGATAGAGAAACACTTAGATCATACTCGTTTCTGCTCAGATAACGATTTGTTTGGTCATCTGGATTATATAAATTAGATCAAACAACATTGTAGAGAGAAATGATAGTTCTTGTATATCAAATGAACAGAAATCTGATATCCTGCATTTAAAAAGTTTGGTGTAATAAAAAAATTTAAGCCTATTAGAACCAACGAACAAATTTTCAGTTGATTGGTAGAATGTGTATGGACGAAAAAAACGATTATGTGCTAATCCAAGGTCTAAGATATAATTAATTGTTATTTTTTTTAAGTTTCGTAAAAAATTCCATTTAATTTATACCAAAAAATTTTGTGGATATAAAGAGTTTAAAATGTATAAATAGCCCCAAGTGGGTTTTGCAAATAATAGAGGCAGCAATGAATTAATGAGCGTAAAGAGGGATTTTATGCCTCTAGAGTATGCTGATGTTTGATTTGAAACGGAATTTGGATTTCAATAAAAAGTTTTACCTCTAATGAAAAAAGATGTTAGTAAAAGATATTGTGATATATCTTTAAAAAATGTATATAAAATAAAAAAAAAAATGGCGTGAAAATTTGGCAAACCTTCATGAGGTGAGGTAGGCCTGGGATCTAATGACATATTACAGCAATTAATTTTGATACATTTTAAATTGAATTTGATATTAGAAGTCCTCGTAAAAAGGGTAAAACTACTTTGATTTCAGCTCTTCCTAATATCTAATATATCTGGATCTATAGAATATAACAGCCTCGACTTTCAATAAAGAACTAATACATCACCGAGTAACCCTTGCGTTACTGGTGTTTACATGAAACATGTGCGATCTCTTGATGCCAAATACCGCTCTGAATATGGAATATTTATAGCCTAGCAATAAAAAAAACTCAGTGAAGCAGAACAGTTTTTTTCCCCCTACAGAAAAACGTGCGAACCTCTGGTACAATAAATGTGCTGCACTGGCGTTATCATCAACAAGTGGGAGAGAAACGTTGTGTGACGTAAATCATGAAGGACGCGATGGACAGTTTCATTTTCGCCTCAAGAAATAACTTAAGCTTTCACGCATAACAGCCAATTGTGGCAACAATGGATGGCATGTACATAGGTCTAGATCTATGGTTTCAGTATCATTGCTTCACTGCTAGGATTTTCCCCGCCCTCACACGCTGGAGAGGTTTCCCTGAAGGCAACTGCGACAACTAATGTATTCCTAGATCTAGAAGAAAACGCTTTATCTACGTCGGCATTGAAATGAATGGACATTCTTTCAATCTGTGCGTATGTGTGTTTGTAGGGTGTATGGTGTGTTTAGAGGTGTTACGTTACTCAATCTGACTGGTGAAGAGGGATGAAGTTTACTAAAATATGCAACGAGGGGAAAAATTATTAAAGAGATCTATGTTGGCTGTGTGACCTGACGGTGTTTGTCACCCTGTCAGCTCAGTGACAGCCAATGTGGACCCTCCAACTACTCATCCAACTCTCCTCCCCCCACCCCCCTTTTTTTAACGCCAAACACACTTTCCCCCTCCCCCCCCCCCCCCTTTTTTTTTTAACGCCAAACACACTTTCCCCCCTCCCCCCCCCCCCCCTCTTTTTTTTTTTAACGCCAAACACACTGCCCCCCCCCCCCCCCCCCCCCCCCCCTTTTTTTTAACGCCAAACACACTGCCCCCCCCCCCCCCCTTTTTTTTTTTAACGCCAAACACACTTTCCCTCCTTCTCCCCCCCCCCCCCCCACCCCAAAAAATAAAAAGGGCAATATACCCTCCGACCCCACCCCCACCCACAATATACCCTCCGACCCCACCCCTACCCCCAATATTTTTTTTCTTCCATATTACATACAACCATTATCTTTGAAATTTCCAAGTAAAATCTCCAAATCAAACAAATTTACTTTTTTTTTCTCATGAATTTTAGAACCAAGGAATGTTTTATGTTTTCATACGCTCACACACACACACACACACAGACACACACGCACGAAATTTGCAATTTCTTTTGATCTTTACGGACCTCCAAAAAGCACTTTAGTGCTTGTCGTTTTCGCTATCCCATTGAATGATGTTGACTTGAACATGGTCCTACATTCCTGACCCCCACGTCCTTTACCATCGCCAGCTCGCACGTACAAATATTTTCATTTCTTTTTTTTTTCCTTTTCAGAAAATTCATCCTTCTTCGTCTTTCTTTCCTTCCCACCCTAACTGTGGGTTTGAACAATCTGACCCGCAAACGCACTACCACACGAACTGATTTTAAATAAGCTTACAACAGCCCTGACGGAGCTTTTTCGAGCTGTAGGGAGAAATACAAACATCCTCTCTAAAGACGCATTACTTACGCTACTAGGGGGATTTAGAGAATTTCAAGCGTGCGTAATTTCAAGTGATCTTCATCGGTGTGAAAGGGAAAGAATGGCCTGACGAGGACACAACGAAGTACTCGATAGTTTAAAGATAAAAGATTTTTTTTTCATAAAGATGGGCAAGATATTGTGTATGCGATGAAACCTTTAAAAAAACTCTGGGAATGAAAAAGACTTTTTGATGCCCTTAGGCAGACTGAAGATCAAGTAATTTTCTATTATTTTTCTTTCTTGAAAAATATTATTTGAAAAGACGTTTTGTTCATGTATTCTGGTGTCAGTAGTCTTTGGAGATCACTAACGTTAGGGTGGTTGAAGATAATCTCATTTAAAGATCAGTTGATCCATATATTTTCTATCAAGACTATATCCTCATGTAAGTCATAAATGTCAGTCTCAAATGTGCCAGATGTATTTTCGTTCTCAAGAGATTTCCATTTTTCTTGACCTGTTATATTTTGTGACATGACGTGATGTTTTGCCTATGTTATAGCAGATACAATGTTGATTTAAGCAGCATGATACGGGCATATGACATGAAATTAGGCTTAGAAACCAATTTGATAATTTTGGTTACAATTTTGGTTACAAATTTGGTTAAGAAGAATTGTGTATGAATAAAGTTATATGCTCATTTCATCATAAAATATGCTATGGTTATTTCTGAATTTTGTAAAAAAAAATATAACTCAATTTGTATTGTTATGAGTATAGTAAAAAGAAAGGATAAAAGCCATCGGCTGATATTATTAATAATGTGGTAAGTAATTGAAACATATTTCAAAAATTTAAAAAAATTAATTAAGTATTTTGGGCATTTTAGGGTGAAAATGTAAAACAAAAATATTCTTTTTTTTTGGCAAGAATCACCATCAATAGAACATACCTGGGCGCTATTTTTTTTTTTCAGATGTACAATTTTAACAGTTGCTCTCTTGCACACAAAGAAAAGAAAGAATTTAACAGTCATGAGTTGACTCTTATAAGAACCCTTTATATAAGACTCAAAAGCGGGCACGTATACAAGTGGTCCCATTGAAATAATGGTAGCATTGGAAAGCATTAAAAATCTGGTGAAAAAACCACAAGCTCTTTTTTGTAATTTTTTTTTGGCAACGAAAGTTTACAATAAACATATTTTACTCAAATCCTGGCCATTGATTTACATAGAAAACTTGGCCTGATTTTTCAGAAAGCAGCAGCAAAAAGAAATGGAATGATCAATTTGTTCAGGTCTAAGATGACAAAATTAAGCGTAACTAATGAACACAGCGCTGAACTATGAACTTTTTTTACGTCAATGAACAGAAAACGTTTCCAGAGCTGACTAATCAGGAAAAAAAATTATGTGAAAAATATCAGGCATTGTATAAAAATCACAAATGTGTATATGTCTTCAGTTTGCTTGTAAAAATAAACATTCATTTTGGGTTATATATGTTTGAAAGAAAAAATTATAGAGAGACAACACTTAACAGTGAAAAAAAGAAAACAAGATATCCCTTTCGTTTAGAGTTAATTCCCCTGCATCATTTAGTCTCCCATGGGTTTTCGTTCTCAAAGCAATTTATATATAAAAGGTTATATGGAGTTGAGGGGTCAATAAGTCTTTGCATATTAAGAGAAAGCTGTTTGAGGTAGCAGCAAGAACGGCTTGACAGTAGCAGATAGCATGGACCTATGAAGACACACCGACAAATAGACTGTAAGACAATAGGTAGAGATCAGTTTCTTTCTTTCAACTTCAGCAGCAGAAAAAAAATCTAACAGAAGAAATAAGCTCCGGTTTCAATTGCACTCCTATGTAAGTTTTCCATATATAGAGAACGAATAAAACCCCCTCTTTTCTTGCTGTTCCTCTTAGAATGTATTGCCTTAACGTTGCTTACTTTTCTGTCCTTTCAAACTTTTATAACTTTGAAGTAATCGATGCTTATTTTTGCTAAGCCTAGCATCTTTTGATACAGTGCTATGATCTAAGTGCAATGCTTAGCAGAAGAGAAACGTGGAGTTAAAGAGTCTTGTACTGAGGAGGGGAGGTATCAGTACTCACCGATCTGCAAGAGTCGGCGCCGATATTTCTGCCCGCCTTCTAACCGCAGACTTATAGCTTTGTGTTGTCTATTCTAAGACTTTCCCGTTCTTGGAAGAGCTCTGCCGGGCTTCTATAACCGCAGACATAAAGCTCTGCAGCTCGCTCTAGGAAAATTCAGCCTATGGATGAATTCTGCTGGCGGTTTTTTAATCTCAGTGCTTACAATTTCGCAGTGAATTGTAAAACACTTGTGCAGAAACTCACAATCAAAGAAAAAGCAAAAGAAATAAAAATAGGGACAGAGCGATCAACTTAAGAAACTTAAGATCTTTCCGAACGATGGAATCAGAAACGCTTCATAACCGTTTCCAAGAACTGGGTTGCTGTGACACAGAGACTTTTCTACCATTCTAGGGAACATTTGCTTAGTACACATATGCAGGAACAAGAATTACAAACTTCATATCGATATGCACAGTTAGCATTGGTAATACGAAAAGAAAAGTAAATTATATAAGGAATTATCACAAAGACCCTTATATCCAAAATCATGCACTGTTGCAATAGAAACGTGCCATCAAAAAGATACTGTTGAGTGCTAGGAAGTGACGATTAGAGGTTAAAGGTCATGGTTATTCAAAGGTCAAAGTTCACAACCACAATGTTAACTTTTTTTTTCTATTTTTACTTTCGAATTCCTTTTTCAAACTGTGCATTATTTAAAAAAAAAAAAAGATATTGCAAATATCATTCACAAGTCGTTGGCAATGTGGAAACATTTTCTGTTCTGATGAGAGTGATGACTTTACAATGACAATATTCAATGAAACACTGGTCGCAGAGATGGAACGAGCGATAAGAGAGTCCGAGCCATATCTCACTTGGCGCTCAAACCGGTCGGTCTTTCCGAAAGCTGGGATTCCAAACTGTGACAAATGAATGACAAATTTTAGCGGACAGTAACTGCGATCAAAAAACGTAAAAGATATTAGAGAATTTATTCTGTAGAGTAGCGGGGGAAAGCGGCCTAACGGATTCCTTTTAAAACTACGACAATATACCACCACGACGCAAAAGGTTTCTTTTTATACTCTTTACAGCTGAGAGGTACACTGAAGTTTAGAAATGATAAAACATGTAATGACGATGGCGGGCTCAAGGGATCAGCATTGTCAACAGCACCCATTACAGAGATGAAGAAAATAAAACAAAGAGAAACTGGAGAATGTTTTTATATAATAACCTAGACTTGGAAAAAAGTTACAAATTACACACACTGATGTATCTCCTCCGCCATTATTTTGATACTTCTAAAAAAATTACAAAATTCCTTGTAGAAAACAGACAGATTGCTGCAGTTTTGTCGTCCAACATTTGACTTTCATGATGGGGAAATAATCACATACAGGTCATTGTTAGGTTAGTAAACACAATAGATTCATCATTCATTCAGCATCATCAATTTGTTCTATAGCCATTGGTTCGGTTCTATCTAGTTTGTTAGCAAATCAACGAACCGTGTAGAAACCAAAATGGTTTTAGGTCTAAAGTCATAATATATATATTTAGAACTAGTTATTGTATGTATTATATATTGTGTACAAGGTGTTAGAAAATAATAAAAAGAAATGGACATGTTGTTAACAGAGACTAGCTATATGAACTGAACCTTGCGAACAGGCATATTATTACAGATGCAGAAACCCTTTTCCAAAAGCTACATACACGCACTGCTTAGTTTTGTTTAAAGTGGTTATTCTCGTTTGCAAACTTTTAACTGCTATTACTTGACAAAAAAAAAAAAAAAAAAAACATAGACAGAATACATTTCAGATCTTTAAAACTTTGTTCATTGCCTTCGCAAAAACAAAACGTGATAGAGATGATAGAAAGCATGAAAGATGTTTAAGCGCAGAAAACTATCCCCTTTAAAACTAAGAGAGAAGAAAAAAGTATGGAGTGCCGGTGGTGCTATAACCGCCAGAACCGGCACAGCGGCGTGCCATACTAACTGGACTGTTGCACGACGTCCTTGAGTGCTGCGGCGCCCTTGCTCTGTGTGCCGATAGCTTGCTCCACCAGGGACCTCAGACCGACCCTGGGAGGGGAGGAGGGTGGGGAGGGGGGGGAGATACAGAGAAGAAGCAAAGTGTTAGACCAGGGAGAGGTGGATATTGTGGGAGGTAGGAAGAGAGAGAGAGGGAAAGAGAGAGAGAGAGAGAGAGAGAGAGAGAGAGAGAGAGAGAGAGAGAGAGAGAGAGAGAGAGAGAGAGAGAGAGAGAGAGAGAGAGAGAGAGAGAGAGAGAGAGAGAGAGAGAGAGAGAAAGAGAGAGACAGAGAGAGACCAGTGAAAAGTAGACTGGGAGTAAGCACTTAAGACAAAGGCAGATAGATAGATAGATAGATAGATAGATAGATAGATAGATAGATAGATAGATAGATAGATAGATAGATAGATAGACAGATAGATAGATAGATAGATAGATAGATAGATAGATAGATAGATAGATAGATAGATAGATAGATAGATAGACAGATAGATAGATAGATAGATAGATAGATAGATAGATAGATAGATAGATAGATAGATAGATAGATAGATAGTAAGAAGGAGAAAGAGGAGTAGAACGATATAGAAGGGCATAAGAAAATAAGGAAAAATGGCAAAAAGGGAACAAAAATAATAATACGATGGTAGAAACCTTGGAAATAAAGGCTAAGTTAAAAAATCAATACAAATCAAAACAAAACCATTATCAAGCCCCACCCACAAGCCACGCCTGATTCCTCCCCCCCCCCCCCCACCTCCCTGGGTAATATCAAGCCCCACCCAAAAGCCACGCATGTCCAGATTGCCCCAACTGACCTGGACTCTTCACCCTCCAGAAGTTTCTTGTAGCAGGCGATCTCGAGCTCCAGGGACATCTTGGCGTCCATGAGGTGCTGCAGCTGGGAGAGCACGCTGGACAGCTCTGCCTCGAGGTCCCCAACGTCCTGGTTGTACTTGAGTCGCTGGGACTCCAGCTCGCGCTCCAGCTCGGCCAGCTGGCGGGCTAGCTCGTCACGCTCGGCCTGGAGGGACGCGATCTGGCGGGGCGCGAGAGAAACAGGGGCGGTTTACTCTGGTTTCACTCGTACAAAATGGTTAAGGATATTTTTCAAATGTACCTTAAGTTTCTCTGATCATAGTTACATATTATTCGAAAGATCAAAAATTGACAGTCTGTAAGGCAAGGCTGTAAAGTCAACACTTTCGCACGAAAATATTCAATAAAAGAAAAAGAAGTGCCCTCCCTTGCGGTCAATAAATTAGTACATGGAATAGATTATAACAATTTGTGGATCTAATTCAACAGATTTTGAAAGTTAGCAAAATTAAGTATCGTGGTACATTTTCTTTGTTGGAGTTAATATTGAACGAAGTGTAATAATAGTAATTTTCTATCATACATCCTACAATAAACCCAAATAGAAAAGCAAAACACCACACTTGGAGGACAACTTGGTAATTATAAAGGATTCAAAAAGGATGCGTGTGTGTCTGTAAATAGTGTGAAACAGGGTCTAAAAGAGACAGGCACACAACTTTATAACTACGAGACTAAAAAAAGTGAAGCCACAATTAAGGCGAAACTTTTATATTTTAAATCTATACTTGTGTTGTTTCTTTTTTTAGTTACGTAGTTATAAACTTGTGTGCCTGTCTCTTTTTAGATCCTGTTACATCCTACAATACAGAACTTGACCGTAAGGGACATTTAGACAATCACAAAATCTTCTCAAAGCAAAATAAGAGGACATCCCTTTTGCAGAAACTCAGACTACAAAAGTTTGAGGAAATGTTAAAGGCTGGTGGGGTAGGGGGAGGGGGGGGGGGGAGGGTAGGGAAAAATTCTGAGGCCGTTCCACGAAATGTCTACGCGAAGCCGATCAAGAAACGCTGCATCATTCTATGGTTTCTGCAGCTATCCAGTTGTTGCTCTATCCGACACTTCCCTAAACCCAGACAGAATGTTCTAGAAGAGTAATCAGAGTTATCTACCTTTGTTGCCAGCTCGGCGTAGGAGGAGTTCTTGTCCTGGAGCTGACTTCTCAACCTCTTGACCTCTTCCTGGGCGTGGCCAAGCTGCATGCCGTCCTTGACATTGCCGGCACGGAGAGAGTTGATCTGTGGGGTGTGTGCGAAAATTTTGTTAGTCATGCTATATTGGCATCAAATAGAAGTTAGACTAAGAGGTGTAGTTTACAAGCTACAGAGAGGTATGTAGGAAACTCGATATTGTAAATCACTTCAAACATGGCATAAAAAAAGGTTGCGTTACTCTCTCCTAAAGAAAATTGGAAAAAAAATGTTGTAATGTTCGCACTCTGTAGCGGATTGTTAACGGACTGAGAATAGAATGGGTGGCTATTACGAGGAAAAGATAGAGACAATATTTTCAAGCCTCTATTTCTGAACACAGCTATACGTCTTTTCCTGGTGTGAATCCCATCAATCGATCAAAGACAAAGAAAAAAGAAGGGCCATGCTAAAAACTTAAGAAGCGAAATTTACTTCCACTTGATGTAGATCTTGAAAAAGAAGTGAAACTATGAAAAGTTATGTCACAATGCAAATAAAACCCGTTACATTGGTCTTTGCCATTCCGAACCCCCTCCCCCCCCCCCCCCCCACCAAAACCCTGACCATTTTCTAAGGCGAACAACTCTAGCAGAAAACTGTTGATAATCGCCCTTCATGGTGGGACTGGCCGGAAAGGATCTCTTATTTCAGATAGTCACACAACCCCCATACTGAGGCGGTGGAGTCACGTGAGCCGGGTCTCCTTACCTGGGCAGCGTACTTGGCCTCGCAGTCCTGCTGGATGAGGTCAATCTTCTCCTCGTAGGCGGAGTTGATCTCCCGGATGGCCTTGGCCAGCTCGCTCTTCCAGAAATCAGCATAGTCCATGCCCTTGATGGTGATTGGCTCGGGCTTCATCAGCTCAAGCTGCTCACACGGCGGGGAGGGGGAGAGGAGGGGAGACAAAAATTACATTTGATTAGTTTGATATATATTTATATATGTTACCCCCAGAAGATTTCACTCCAAAGTGAAAAAAAATGTCATTCTAGGCATAACAAGATTTAGCTCCAAAGTGAAAAAAATGTTATTCTAGGCATAACAAGATTTAGCTCCAAAGTGAAAAAATGTCATTCTAGGCATAACAAGATTTAGCTCCAAAGGGGGAAAACACCATTCTAGGCAAAACAATATTTAGCTCCAAAGGGGGAAAATGTTATTCTAGGCATAATAAGATTTAGTTCGAAAGAGGGAAAAATGTCATTTTGGAAGAAGTTTCCCGACTTCGACTATAGATTTCTATGACTCTGACCTTGTTTCATCCTGAACAGTCTAACAAACTAAGCCTGTCACAAGACAACTGTAGCGGTCATCTCACCTGGTCAAGCAGGTCCTTGTAGAACTCGGCCTCTTCGGACTTGGTCTGAGCCAGGCAGTCAGCCTCGATGTGGGCAGCTGTCTCTGTGTCCAGGTCCTGCGGACATAGGCGGTACAAACAAATAAGCAAACAAACAAATATATAAACAAACAAGTTTTGAGGGGAGCAGAATCACTCTTTACCTAACATGACAAGACGTAAACAATGTAGTGTTCAGGTTGATCAATCGATTGACTGGTGAATTGGTTGATTGACTTCTTGTTTGTAAAAGCCTCTCCGATTGCGAATGAAGTTTTGGCAGAAAGTAATGCTTCCTCCTAACAAAACACGATAATATTTCTCTACAAACACTTGACTCCATAACTTTATCTGAGGATCCTCTCTTCTTGTTCCACTGAGCCCCATCAGGCCAGGAAAATTTATTGACAAGATTACGCGTGAAACTGATTCAGCCTTTATATCCCTCCACTCCTTCCCCCTAAACTGTTAACCCATGAAAACTCATGACAACGACATTGCAAAAAAAATGCCAGATGTCATGCCCGGACAGTATTAAAGAACAGTACGTAAGACGGCGATTCTTAACAGCGACTAAGAGGAGGAGGAGGAGGAGGAAGAGTAGAAGGAAGAGGAGAAAAAGAAGGAGGAGGAGAAAGAGGAGGAGAAGGAAAAGGAAGAGTAGAAGCAGGAGGAGAAGGAGGAGAAAGACGCGAAGAAGGAAAAAGAGAATGAAAAATAGGAGGAAGAGGAGAAGGAGGAGGAGGAAGTGTATAAGGAGGAGGAGGAGGAGGAGGAGAAAGAAAAAGAGGAGGAAGAGGAGAAGGAGGAGGAGGAAGTGTAGAAGGAGGAGGAGGAGGAGGAGGAGAAAGAAAAAGAGGAGGAGAAGAGGGAAAAGGAGAAGGAGGAGAAAGACGAGGAGAAGGAAAATGCAGAAGAAAAGGAAGAGTAGATGGAAGAGAAGGAATATCAGGAAGAGGGCGAGGACGAAGAGAAGGAACAGGAGGAGACAGAGGAGAAGTAGGAGGAGGAGGGACTCACGGAGCGCAGACGTCTGTTCTGGTCCTGGACCTTCTCGAGGATCTCCCTGACTTTAGCGTTCTCGTCCTCCAGAGAGCCAACCCGGAGCCTCAGCGTGTGCAGCTCACCCTCGTACTCGCCGATCTGGTTGCCCAGTGACTCGATCTTTTTGCGGTAGTCCTTGGCCTGGTTCTCGTACGTGTTGATGCTGGAGGGAGGGAGGGAGGAGGAAGAGGAGGAGGAAAAGAGGGGAAAATGAGTTTTGTGAAATTTGAGGTTTTGATAGTTTTAAAGGCGTAAAATTAAAAATATAATTAAAATTTGCGCTGTTAAAACGAGCACCGATTTTTTAAAGTTTTTTTTTTTTCTTTCAGATTCTCCAAATCAAATGCTAATAAAACATTTCTAATTAAAATAGCTATTTCTAATTTTTTTAAAAAACCTTATTTTTTATCAACTTCCAAATGCATTTATATTTTTTCTAAATGAAAAAAAAAGAAAGAGAAGGAAAAAGACACATTGAACAGTTCCTATAAGTCGACTTAATATTTAGGACAAAACACCACTATGCAACTGACACGAAACAAAATTATCAACGGAAACTCAAACACCAGTCATGACAAAGATGCATTGTCTGATGTCCGTGTGATATTATGGAAACATAGAAAATTATTCCAATAAACACCATTAGAGTTCTTACATGACAAATAATTTTTGAGGTTGTTGTGTAGCAAGGGAGCTAACCAAAAAATTTCAACGAAGGGCAATAACTACAGACAATTGAATTTCAAGCAGACATTTACGAAAATTACTTCCCCTTCTTGTCGAGCAAGGTGCTCGTAATGCTATTAAGGAGAGAGCTCGGAACCTCTTGGGGAAGGGGCCTTGAGAACCATGCAGTCTAAAGAGAGGAAGAGAGAGGAAGAGAGGAAGAGAGAGAGAGAGAGAGAGAGAGAGAGAGAGAGAGAGAGAGAGAAAGAATCAGACCCAGAAAGAGATAGAAGGAGAGAGAGAGCAACAAAGATACATGAAGGCTCTGACACAGAGAGAGAGAAAGAGAGAGAGAGAGACAGAGAGAGAGAGAGAGAGAGAGAGAGAGATTGAGTGTGTGTATGTGTGAGAGAGGGAGTATGTGTGAGACAGGGAGTGTGTGTGCGTGAGAGAGAAAGAAAAAGAGAGAGTGAAAGAGAGAGAGAAAGAGAGAGAGAGAGGAAGAGAGAGAGAGAGAAAGAAAGAGAGAGAGAGAGAGAGAGAGAGAGAGAGAGAGAGAGAGAGAGAGAGAGAGAGAGAAAGAATCAGACCCAGAAAGAAATAGAAGGAGAGAGAGAGAGCAACAAAGAGACATAGATACATGAAGGCTCTGACACAGAGAGAGAGAGAGAGAGAGAGAGAGAGAGAGAGAGAGAGAGAGAGAGAGATTGAGTGTGTGTATGTGTGAGAGAGGGAGTGTGTGTGTATGTGTGAGAGAGGGAGTGTGTGTGCGTGAGAGAGAAAGAAAGAGAGAGAGAGAGAGAGAGAGAGAGACAGAGAGAGAGAGAGAGAGAGAGAGAGAGAGAGAGAGAGAGAGAGCGACAGACCTATAGTCAAAGTGACTTACAGACCCACAGAAGAACAGATTAAGCTAGAGACAACCAGTAAGCCCGGTGCTAACTTTGTGTAACCCCCACAGCTATTACCCAAGCTCAGAGCAACCTTTCTATGGAACTTCCCACAGGATATCTAATTCTGGAGCCATTACGGCTTGCATTAGAGTGTCTGGTGCTTGTAAACAAGAACTAGATTATCCTCCCCCTCTACACTCCCCATACACAGACTCCTATTCGTTCTTTTTTTATTTTCTTCTTTATCTGTGCAGGAAACTCGGATCACAATCTGTATAGGTCAAACGAAATATTTTGGTTTTTTACACGTTTTTATGAAATTTTGGGAACATATAAACAGACTGAAAATTGAAAAAAAAAGTTGAATTGTACATTCTTCTTTCCTTGATGATAATGGTGTTTGTTGTAATAATTTTTTTATGTTTATCCTACTCAAACTCTCTCTCTCTCTCTCTCTCTCTCTCTCTCTCTCTCTCTCTCTCTCTCTCTCTCTCTCTCTCTCTCACTGTCGCTGTCTATGTTTCGCCCTCTCTCTCTATCTCTCTCTCAGTCTCTATCTTGTCTCTGTTTCTCCCACTCTCTGTCTATCTGTCTGTCTGTCTGTCTCTCTCTCCCCCCTCCCCCCCCCTCCCCCTCAGCCTGCCAATGCTGAGCAAGCATTCAACTCATCCATAGACCAGAATCAGGATAGACACCAAGCCCGCCCATATAATCATATCAAAAAACTGTCCAAGGTCTCGACACAGGTCAAATCTATGACACTCTAACTGTCCAAAATCTCTCTGTCTAGTTTGATGTCGAGAGATAATCGACAAATGCACCGGAAATAAAATGTCTAGTGCACGATTGGCCCTCTGTGCCACTACTGGGTACAGTGTATTATGCCCTAGGAGTATCCAGAATTTATCACAATGGCATCAAGGCCCACTTTGTTCCATGGCTCTGCCGACCACACCACAATTTTGTCCTGATCCCTTACACGAGCCATGTCATCTCGGGAAATTTGAATGGAATAATTGAGAGAGGAAATTCCAAAAGTTAAAAAAAAAACGGTGTGAGACATCGATGTACAGGATGTACCAGTCAAATGATGAGAGAGAGAGAGAGAGAGAGAGAGAGAGAGAGGGGGGAGAAGAAGAGAGACATAGAGAGAGAGAGGAGAGAGAGACAAACAGAAAGCAGAGAGAGGCAGAGAGAGACAGAGAGAGACAGAGAGACAGATAGAGACTGAGAAATAGAGAGAGAGACAAACAGAAAGCAGAGAGAGGCAGAGACAGAGAGACAGATAGAGACTGAGAAATAGAGAGACAGAGAGAGTGAAAGCGCTAGGGAGAGCGTATTCACCTATATATATATATATATATATATATATATATATATATATATATATATATATATATATATATATATTTACAATGCCCTTTCCAGCTCCGCCCCTGTCCAGCATGACATTAACCCCCCGCTCCTCCCCACTCAAGGGAGTTAAAACAATAGTTTTATAACTAATTATGGAGAAGGAAGGACCCTGGGATAGATGACGTAACACGCGATTTGTAGGATTATTATACATTCATTGCCTTAACTGGTGCGGACAGTTTGTTTTCTGTGACTATCTGTTTTCTGTAACTGTCTGTTTTCTGAAGGGCTAAGAAAACAAGCCCGGTTCTTTGATGTGCGTGCTCTGGAAGTACGACACAAGGTCAGGGCTCAAATTCGTACATGGCGAAAAATAAGTTCTGTTTGCGGCTAGTCACGCGTGGGTTTTGCAATGAAAGCAAAAATTTCGCCGCCATGTTGTGTAATTATTCTGGCAACATGGCGGAAATTACGTGCGAGGCATGCCCTGCCAGTTTGCACATGGAATTTTGTGTGAGGGGAACACAATTTAATCTACAAGAAAAGCTGTTCTGTCACATTAACTTAGGTGATCTGTGGAAACTTTGGTGCAGTGGAGTATGGGCAAATGCGTTATGTAAAGAGAGCTAGGAAAAGGAAAACTCGTCTCATATCATTTTTATTGCATTCTCAAAAAAAGAGACATATTTAATTTTTTTCAGAAAAAAAAAAATTAAAGAGATAAATGGACAGAGACATAAAAAAGAATGGGGGCGGAACGAGAGAAAGAGAGAGAGAGAGAGAGAGAGAGAGAGAGAGAGAGAGAGAGAGAGAGAGAGAGAGAGAGAGAGATGGAAAGACAGACAAAGCTTAGCAATGACCTTCATTGTCTTTTTTTTGTGTTCTAGCCCTGTAATAAAAACGTCTAAATGTCCACTATGGGCTTGTGTGTGTGTGTGTGTGTGTGTTTTTTTGTTTTTGTTTTTTGTCATCCGGCCACAAGGCTTGCTTGGTCCACGTGAACTTCACCCAACCTTGACCTTTTCGACCCCAATGCATTCATCAAACATAGTGGGGTTCGGATCTAGACGGTGTTTTCTATTGACGGGACAAGAAAACAAGTTTGGGAGGCCACAGGGTGCCAGATTTTGTGGGGGACGCCGCAGGGCAAGGCCAAAAATAATTATATCGAAAAAACGGAGGAAATAGTTGAGATTGGGATGGAGTTGGTCAGGCGAAAGAAAGAGTAATAGCAGTGTTGATAAAAATAGAAATCTCTGAACAAAAGAAAGATTTTTATCAGGGATAATGATTTATTGTTATAATTATGTAGGGTTGGATTAAAAACAAAAACAAAACAAAAACAAAAACAAAAAAAACAGAGGGGTTGAAAGGGGCGGAGAGAAGAAAAGGGGGTGAGAGGGAGGGAGTTGGCAAACACATTGAATAAAAATGCAAGATATTGTTAAAAATGTCTTCTTTGTTTTACGAGAAAGAGAGATTCATAGATGGATACATAAAATGATAGATAATTGGATCGATCGATCGAGAGAGAGAGAGAGAGAGAGAGAGAGAGAGAGAGAGAGAGAGAGAGAGAGAAAGAGAGACAAGATGAAGAAGAAGAAGTAGAAGAAGAAAAGAACTATCAAAACATTTTGATTTCCATTTCAATAGATCGTTGCACTTCGACATCCAAAAGATGGACTCAAGAATTCTGAAATTATAAAACGTTAAAAAAAACCCAACAAAAACAGCCAAAATCCTCGACATAATCAAGGCTCATTAGAATGCGTAGATGACACGGCTGTTCCGAGAGTCAGTAAAACGATAATCCGGGCCAGCCACACGATAAGCTCCCCTTCAGTCAGGATTTGGGTAAGGCTTAATGGAATAAGAAATCTAGATCCACCCGTCATTATGACCGAAAGAAGCCAAACCAGTTTCGGTAGTTTGTAACTTGTTTTTTAGCTTCATTGGTCACAGGAGGAAAACACCGCGAGGAATACAATAGTTTTCGCAGGTGGAGAGCTAGCCGCTACTGGGCTGCTGGGAAAAAAACGAATAATGTACCGATATTTGTCGGAGAAAAACAGCCTATGTGGTGTCCGCAAGGTAGGACGTGAGGTTTTTTTCGGTAAACCGCTAAAACAGCTGCGAAACTTCTGAAATACAAGACACCTATTGAGAAGCAATATAAGATATCTTCCTTGACCTTTCACCTCTTCAGTTCAGAATATAATATTCGGTGAACCGTCTCACAAGTGGAACTCTTCAAGAAAGAAAGACTTTTTCTTTAACATGAGTCACAATCCTTATCTAGACAGGAATGAAAGATGTTGGAGAAATAGAAACCTAAGAAAGAAATGTAACAGCTTTGTAAAATCTAACTTCAACCCCGGGAAGGGAAAAATATTAAAAGTATTTTCTGCAATTTAGACTTTTAAAGTTAAACTGTTAGTCACACAGAAATTCAATAAATTCAGCCACTTGAATGCATAGGAAAGAAATGAAAACGAACTTAACACACGCTGGGTGATGAAAATCAGACTAGTCGCCAACTGATTACATTTTGCTCTGCTACACAAGGATACGAAGTAAACAAAAATGTTCATACATTTTTTTAAACAAATTTTGTTAAAGAACAGCATATTGAGCTGCTTCAAAAAATTCCTCAAAAATCTTTTTTTTTTACAGAACTCGCTAAAAGATCAAACTGACGCGAATTTTTAAACCCAAGTTTTGATCAAACAGCAAAGTGAGCTACTTCCGAGAGATCCTCAAGAAATCCGTCCAAAAGTCGCTAAAAGATGAGCCTGACAAGAACCTCCCCCAGGACTAGCCGGACAGCAAGTAAACGAGTGCCATAATCCACGGATTATCGCGACTCTTGTCTACACCACGCGGCTCCGCATCAACACCAAAGTAAAGTTTTTATTTTAACATCCAAAGTCTAGAAGGTTCTTTTAATGGCCGACTTCATTTTTTATATTTCCTCGTCTGGTCTTCATAAACCCAGCCTGGTCCAAGTCGATGTCAAGTCAAGAGAATTCCCGTCAATGCATTTAGAATGAAGCCTCCCCCTCCAGGCCTCAGTTCCTTGCGCTCCAAGCTGTCATCTATTTTTCCTTGCTTTATTGGATTCTCCTTCCCCCTATCCCCTCTCTATCCTTCTGCCTGTTTTGGACGTTCTGTCTCTTTTTGTTTGTACTCTCTCCCGGATCCCATCTTCCTTCTTCGTAGTTTGTCTCTCTCACTAAATCATTATAGGGCCTCAGGATCACACACACATTATATATTTAATGATTTTTTTTTTTCTGTTTACTCATAGGCTTCCTCTCCAGTCCCCTCTCTGGTTCTCTCTCTCTCTCTCTGTGTCTCTCTCTCTCTGGCTCTCTGTGTCTCTCTCACTGGCTCTCTGTGGCTCTCTCTCTGGCTCTCTGTGTCTCTCTCTCTGGCTCTCTGTGGCTCTCTCTCTGGCTCTCTCTCTCTAGCTCTCTCTCTCTCTGTCTCTGTCTGGCTCTCTCTCTCTGTGTTTCTCTCTAGCTCTCACTCTCTGGCTCTCTCTCTCTCTATTTCTCTCTCTCACTCTCTCTCTGGCTCTCTCTCTTTCTCTTTCTCTCTCTCTCTCTGATCCACTCTGTCTTTTTTTTGCATTTTGATTTGAAACCTGCTTTCATAATCATAAAACATTCTATCCACCCCTCATCCCGCTTAAAAGAAAAAAAAAGAAATGTTGAAAAGGTATTCCATAGCTGGAAACAAGATCTAAAATCTCATTATAAATGGATAAAGGGTAAACAAGTCCTCAAACAAAATTGAAAACAAAAACAAAAACAAAACAAAAGCAAACAAAACAACATCAGAAAAAATAATGGGCTCAACAAATTTCCTCCTCCTCCTCCTCTTTTTGTTGACGGTGTTGGATCTAACCAGGTCAGCGTGACCTGGGCACCGATCTTCTCGCCTCAGTACCAGGACAGACGGTTATGTCTGGGTGAGGTCAGAGGTCATTCACAGGGACGGGGGGGGGAGAGAGAGAGAGAGAGAGAGAGAGAGAGAGAGAGAGAGAGAGAGACAGACAGAGAGAGAGAGAGAGACAGAGAGAGAGAGAGAGACAGAGAGAGAGACCGACGTGAAAACAATACAACAGAGAGAGAGAGAGAGAGAGAGAGAGAGAGAGAGAGAGAGAGAGAGAGAGAGAGAGAGAGAGAGACCGACGTGAAAACAATACAACAGAGAGAGAGAGAGAGAGAAAGAGAGAGAGAGAGAGAGAGGGAGAGAGAGAGGGAGAGAGAGATAGGGAGAGAGAGAGGGAGAGAGGGAGAGAGAGAGAGAGAGAGAGAGAGAGAGAGAGAGAGAGAGAGAGAGAGAGAGAGAGAGAGAGAGAGAGCTGGGGTGACAAATTCCGGAATCGGTTCCAAGATAAAAGTGCAAAGACGTTTCGCCTCATTTTTTCTTTTCTCTTTAATTTAAGGGAAGGGGAAGGGAGCGAGTTAGAGAGGATGTCGTGATGGGGATCCGGGACTAGATCCATCAGGTCCAGCGCAAACGCTTGTCAAGATAATGGAACATTTTTCTTTCTTTGTCTTATAAATTTGCTGAATCTGAGGAAAAGAGATGTAGCCCCGTAAGGTAGGGGGAGAGGAGAGAAAAAGAAGAGAGCTAGAGGTAGGTTATGAAAGTAAGGAGAAGGAGGAGGAAAATGAAGGCAAGAGGAAACAGGTGAACGAGACTCGACCAAAGAGCCCAAACAGTAATAATATTAATCAATAAGATTATAGAGAAGCGATGACAATGGCAAGAACTAGTGAGAGAAAAATTAAAGCGTATTCGTGAAAACATTATGGTTCGAGGAGGATTGGAGATTTTGCGTTTGAGGCAAAGAACAAAACAAAACTAAATTTAAAAAAAAATTACACCAATGCACCCCCATGGGAATTCTACTGGAAACTAATGATACGAAACAAAGCGATGGAGATTGTCACATAGGGCACCTGAGTGGGTGGGGAAAAAAAGTGGAGATAAACCAAACCTTAATACAGAAATTCTTGTGGTAGAGGAAGAGAAGAGGAGGAAGTGTAAACGAGTTCAGATTAGGAGGGGGGTGAAAAAAAGAGGGAAAGAGGGAAGGGGGAGCTATTCGGTTGTTGAGCATAAGATGATAATGAAGGGGTCAAGAAAAGAAAGGGGACAAGGCAAGTCGGCCTGGGGATGGCTTCCAGCGAACCTTCCAGACAAAATCAATAAACGCCTGTCGGAGTTAAAGGATCTAGTGGACCCAGGAGAGTACTAACCCCGGGGCTAGACCTAGAGGTTTGCTACTGGTTGGTTCTGTAGTCTGTCTGTCTGTGTGTTCACCCGTGGGTGCCACGAGAATAGAGTGATGTGTAGGGATTTTTTAGGGGAATTACGTAAGGTTTTATCCGGGTCCTACATGCAGGGGAAATATTGATGAAGATCTGAGGAGAGCGTACTTTGATAAGGAAAATTAAAAGAATGTTGTGCATGTAAATAGAAGAAGAAAAAAGAGTGAGAACATTGGAAACTTCCTGAAATGAATAGATTAAGCGCGAAAGGGAGAGAGAGATAGATAGATAGGTAGATAGAGAGAGAGAGAGAGAGAGAGAGAGAGAGAGAGAGAGAGAGACAAAGAGAGAGGAGAGAGGCATACAGATAGGCTTAAAGACTGGCACAGATAAGACGGCAGATGAACAAATTTGCAATGAGCTTTCATCACGCAACTTGTCTCGTCTGATACAAACACAGAGAAGAGAAATCCCGCATAGCCTGGCGTCATGTCATTATTTATGACAAGGCCGAGTTCAATTCATGGACCAGAAATCCAGATATATGTAAATCTAAGTTATGGCAATTTTCTCTCTCTCTCTCTCTCTCTATCTCTCTCACTCTCTCTCATTCTCTCTCACTCTCGCGCTCCCTCCACCCTTCCTTCCCTCTCCTCTCCCCACACACATCCACCCGTGTAATTTTCTTTGCTCTTTCATCCCTAGATCTAAATAACTAATCTTGGACAGTTAGTATTTACGGTGGCCTTTGCTTTACGTTTAACTAGAATGAGATTTTATCACGTCAATGTGAATGTTAGCTACGAGCATTTTTCATGCTATTTTCATCTTTCATTGCTGTTAACCAACGTTTTGTTATATCAGCTTCATCTTTTGAAAGAGAGTCGAAAATTACATGATTTATTTTGGAATTTGGCTTTCATTTGATTCAAAAAACAACAAAAACAGAAACACAGTTTTACTTGAGCGTTTTCCTAGCTTCAGAAGAACTGACATCTTAAAAGGTGCCAAAAGATTTCTTTTGATTTCTAATCCTCTTTTAATCTTAAATTGTTTAGCACAATAATGTAAGTTCACTTTGGGAATCACCTCAAGCTGAGAGGTAAATAAAGGTCATGGTCTCTCTCTCTCTCTCTCTCTCTCTCTCTCTCTCTCTCTCTCTCTCTCTCTCTCTCTCTCTCTCTCTCTCTCTTACTCTCTAACTCAACACTGTCCTAACCACCTTAATATGTTTTATTCACATGACAATTTTCTCGGTATCCCGCTGCTGATAGTCATGCAGAATAGCGGGATACCATTCTCGTGAACAAAACCGGTTTTCACCCTAAAAGAGTAAGTTCTATTTTTAAAAACAAGTTTGAGCGTTCAAGACACGTTATTCTTGAATATAGCTGAATGGTCGTAAATATATGGTTTTCTTACTGACACCCGCTGAAAAGGTGTGACTTAAAGGTATTTTGATGGTCAGTGTGTAGAGTCAAAGATTCTCTCAGACCTCTAGACCACTAACGGTCAACACTTCCAAACTGACCAAACTGACCAGTGCCCTCCTCGGTAATTAAGGCTTTAATGCCACAATGCTTTATTTTTTTTCTAATATTCATTTGTTTCTTCGATACAATAGGTTTTCAGCACGAAGCACACCCACAAAAGGCAGCAATATTGAGTTTCAATGTGGACAAACAAAACCAATATAATTCATCATTCTATGTCGGGTTGAATTTCCAAAATGGTTCTCCATAGCGGCTTCACCAGAGTAACCTATCATGACGTGTATGATTCTCGGTATTGTGTGGAACCAAAACAAACAAAGGCAGGAGAACAACTTAAGTTTTAAATGGATTCCTTTTGACAGTCGCTTTACATTAGCCAAGCCTTGTAATCGGCACTTTATAGAGCTGACCACTCTAATGATACATGCTTTGTTCATCTCGCCGATCACAGACCTGGACAGAGCTGAAGCCTGACACCAGCAGCTGTCGCTACACTCTGTTAAAGCTGAGTAACAACTCAAAATTTGTAACAAAGACGATGAATTGCGGCTGATATCAGATGCAAGATTTGAATCCAGTACTTTATATGAGACTAGTCAGCTATTGTCCAGCTCGATGCAGTGACATGGGATGGACACACGATACCGGCCACAGTAACACTCATTCCAGCATCATATTGTATTGACATGCCGCTCACCTATAGGCTCATTTACCTGGGGTCAAGCCTTCAGCAACCTTCTGCAATCATCAGATCTGATTACTTAAGTAAACCTACGTACTCAAATAATAGATACAAAGTAGTTAAGTCTGTTTCCAGTAGAGCAATTTTATTAATAAAGATATTGCTTTGACCCATGCCTGTAGACGATATTTATCTAGTAGCAAGTTTAAAAGAATAATCATTTCCAAAGAAATACCTTTGTTTAGCATTTTCAACAAATTTTTCTGGTACTGAAACTGCTTCTCGTCTTTCAAGTCTGCCAGACAGGTCAACAAAAGGGAGATAACTTATATACTTTGATTTATACTGAGTTTAGGTTTAGTACTAGTATAAGTGTTCTAAAGGTCCGACCTAAAACACCCATTAATATCCAGTGACTAGCAGTCTTGTCACCAGACGATCTTTTATCTTGGAGGGACATCAGTCATCTAACCGTCTGTAGTTTCCGCTCTGAAGAGTTCTCATGACCTCTCGCCAGTGGTGCGTTTTTTATTCTCTCCACAGCTTCGTGTCAGCCCTTCGCCGCAGCACTCAGACACGATCAACACTCAATATTCAAAACTTTTTTCTCTCCTTTTTTTTCTTTTATGTCAAGCTTTTCTCAGAAATCACTCTCTTTACCAAAATTTAGAAGATCTTATCCTACCAAAAGTACTTTCGAAACTGGCAGACCTTAATGTACTGGCGAGATCCAAGAAGAAGAAGAAGAAGAAGAAGAAGAAGAAGAAGAAGAAGAAGAAGAAGAAGAAGAAGAAGAAGAAGAAGAAGAAGAAGAAGAAGAAGAAGAAGAAGAAGAAGAAGAAAGAAAGAAAGAAAAAAAAGAAAGAAAGAAAGAAAGCAAAAAAGAAAATGAAAGAGAAAAATGAAAGTGAGGTTTAACGAAGCATCCAAGATAGATCTATTCCAACAAAGAGAAGGAATTTTTCTAGGAGTGACACCAGACAGTTATAGTCTCAGTCAGAGTCTGCCACCTGCAGCTTTCTTGTGCCCTGGCTATCCCAGTCACACCGACACGAATCTTTGTTAGTTGATACCCAGCCTGATTATCAAGTTGATTGATAGCGGAAAAAAGACGTTCATAGTTCAGATCGACTTTTCCGACCAATAAGCATAGACTTAAGGAATCAAACTTGGGAGACCAAGAGACGGCAAGATGTGAAGAAGAAAGTCTATGCGTAGGGCAAGGATTAATAGAGTAGTGAATTGCCAGTTCTATTTTATGCAGAATTCTAAATTTTTCTACCTTTACATCTTGTACTCTTCCCTTATTCTTTTTTTCTATTCCTTGTTTTTCTTGTGCAGCTGTCATGGTCTTTCACACCTACCTCATAAGACGCGGACCTAATTGTGTTCATTCTTTGGATAACACGTGACCACAAAGATGTGAATATGGTTCTTTCTTACATCTCGAGGAATACACAAAAACATCGACTGTCGGATTGTCAATAAAGCCAGGTGATGGGGCTTGTTTGGTGAGACCTAACCCGACCAACCGAGGCCTCGAGCGGGAACGAACTCCAACTAAGCTATCTGGCGCTGTATAAAATTTTTTACTATCTCTCTCTCTCTCTCTCTCTCTCTCTCTCTCTCTCTCTCTCTCTCTCTCTCTCTCTCTCTCTCTCTCTCTCTCTCTCTCTCTCCCTCTCTTTCTGTTTGCCAATGAGTTGACATCTAGCCCCAAGAGCTGTCAGTTAGATATTGGTCTTGATCCTGTCACGCCAATCACCTGGTCGTAATACTGTCTCCATCTGGTCCTTAAAATCTTGGATTCTCAGGATGAAAGGACCAGATCTGATCACCGCATCTCGTGTACTCGATCAGTGTTTTGCCAGGTACTTGCATTTTTTGGTAAAGAAACATACAAAACCTGAGAGAATACAGAGATAGTTAGATAGATAGGTAGATGCGAGCGAGCGAGCGAGCGAGAGAGAGAGAGAGAGAGAGAGAGAGAGAGAGAGAGAGAGAGAGAGAGAGAGAGAGAGAGAGAGAGAGAGAAAATCTAAATATGAAGCTTATGTTCTGATTTTCAGAAACAAAACTTTCCGAAAATTCCCTTTTCTTGAATAAAAATGTTCAGGATTTAGAAATAATAAATCATAAGGGGCTGCAACATCGCAATAAACCCAACTTTGATAAGCCATACTAACAGTGCTGTCATGTGAAGGTATGCATTATTATTGTGAGGGTCATCCGTTGGCTGGTTAATATAGTACACCTGGTGGGTAACACCTGGACAGTTCAATCTTGTGGTCAGTCATGATGGGCTGAGGCATGTTTATGATTGGAATGGGGATGATAATGGTGGTGGTGGTGGTGATGGTGATAATGATGATGATTTTGATGGTGATTATAATAATGATGATGATGATGATAAAGATAATAGTGATGATGGTTGTGATGATGACAGAGATGATGATGATGATGATGATAAGCATGATGGCTATGATGATGATAATGAGTGTCTACAAAAGACCAAGATTATGAGAATGGACACGATGCTATCTGAGCACGATATTGAAGACTTCACCGAAAGTGGTAACAAGAATTATGAACTACACTTTAAGAGAAAACCGGAAAAATGACAGAAAAGGAGACGATACCGCAGAGATTACAACACTTCGACCATCATGTCTTAGATTGATCTAACGTTCCTGAAGGACTTAGGTGACGTATTATTGCGAAGGCCAGCCGGTAGGTTAGTGACAACGAATAGATCATAGTGATAGGCAAAACTGCTGATGTCAGTCCTGTCGTCAAGTGATGGGGGAGGGAGAGAGAGAGAGAGAGAGAGAGAGAGAGAGAGAGAGAGAGAGAGAGAGAGAGAGAGAGAGGTAGAGAGGTAGAGAGAGAGAGGTGGAGAGAGACAGACATACAGACAGGCAGACAGACAGACAGAGAGAAAGAGAGAGAAAGAGAGAGAGAGAGAGAGAGAGAGAGAGAGAGAGAGAGAGAGAGAGAGAGAGAGAGAGAGAGAGAGAGAGAGAGAGAGAGAGAGAGAAGACAGTTGAAGGTTGACAAGTCTGATTGGCCAACAGGCGTGATACTTCATCGTCACGCCACTGATCCAAGATGGCGGCTCGACCAGTTAGTCATGGGCAACAGGTGTGAGGCTATCAAGATGTTCGTTGTACGAATAATAACCTCACACACTGACCAGTGTCCGAGCGAGACCACTCCAATGGGTATACTATCAATATATAGAGAGGTATGAATTATAACTTCACACACTGACCAGTGCCCAGTAATGACCACTCGGATGGAGATCCCAAGCCACACCTACTCATATCAAGAAGTCCCCGAAATTGTCATCGTTCTATCCTCTCTGATACGGTATCTGACAAAGACATTCCAAAACAACCGAAATCAACTCTCCACATAGCACCTTGCCCGAGATATTTTTTTGAGCGGTACATTCAGACTGCTTCCGATCCCATCAAACATGGCAGGGCTGAAAACATGGGACTCCGAACTAATGCCCCGACAGTGCGTTCGAACCTTCACCAAGTGGATCATGCAGATCCAAGGCTATGATTCAACCTTATCAAGACATGCTCTCCATATCGTTAAGATTCTAATAGAATTAATCCTCTTTCTATGAAATTCTAAAGTTTCACAGTGTTTCGATTTTTTTCAAAATTTACTATACCCTCTGAAAAGGAAAAAAACTAAGACATCTATTATACTTTTCTAAGAGATTCAATATAAACCATTTTTTTTTTTTGCAAAAAGCTCTAAAAAATAAAATTCTGTCACGATTTCTTAAGCCTCACTGCATTCGAAAGACTTTTTCATTTAGCTCCTCCCCTCCCTCCAACCCTCCCCAAACCCTCCCCAAACCCTCCCTTCTTCACAGCTCCCTTCCAATCCTCCAGGTGGTAATGCCCTGACGTGGAGCTGCCCAAACGTGACATACGACACAACTGGTGGATTCAGACCCAGGAAAAAGAGATAAAAAAAAAACCAAACATGCCCATAATATATTATGGCGTCCTGCACACCTCACATGCCCGCCGACACACAGAGAAACAAGATACATGCGCTGACATAGTGCACCTACACGCATCTAGAAGAAAAGGTGTTCTAAATGTGCACATCTTTGGAACACGGTGTTCGAGAAGTACCGGGAAGTTTTTGGGTCGGTGTAGAAGACACATTGAGAACCACTGAAGCGGACGTCATTATGTATTCCGGTTTTCGTGTCAGAACGAGGCTATCTCAGAATGAGAAAAGAAAATGAGCCATTACATGGCGCAGTTTTTTTTTTTACACAGCTTTCCTGCTTTTTTCTCTTTTTTGTTCCTTTGCTTGATGGATCCTTCTGGAAGACTGGTAAACTAGTAAAGCAGGCAACTGAGGCTTAATAAAGTTCAAGGACATAATGTAGCACATATTATAACACATATTCAGGTTCTAAACTTAGATCAAAAGATTGACTGGAAGGACAGAGTTTATTCCAAGTTGCTTCTGGGCGGTATCGAATCTTCAAATCATTTTCACGTACGCGATTTTCAAAGCGACATTAAAAGAATTATTTTGAAGGAAACTCATACAGTAATCTAAAATAGATAAAGATACCTAGATTAGGTAGACAAAAAGGCTAGAGAAAGAGTTAGAGGATGGGTTGATAAGACAGGTATTTTACCACATGGACAGAAAGTTGTAAAAATCTATCGTTCATTTAAATTTCAAATCTAGTGCTTCATTGAAATAAAACGATATTTATTTGTGTCATGTTTATCCCATTGCGGAAGATATATATATATATATATATATATATATATATATAGGCCTAAAATAAGTCTAAAAAGTCTCTTTATTATAGTCTGAATGCAGTTTTAAGGATGAAGCATTATCATATGTAATTTTACTCTCTGGGGTTATTAAAAGATTCTTACTTATTTTTTTCCCTTTGATGAAAAAAAAAGTATATATATTTTTTCTATAAGTTGATTATTTTTTTATGCATGCCATTATTCACCACAGTGAAACGGCCGCTTCCAAGAGAATTTTTTTATCCAATCAGAGTTGGCGTGTTATGCAAGAGGCAAGCAGATTTATCACCGTGGCTTTCCTATCTCGATCTAACACCGCTCTCTCTCTGTTTCTGCCTTCTCTTCTCTCCATCTTTCTGCTGGGATGGATCGATCAGTTCAGTCTGCAAAGACTTGCATGAGGCACGGTCTAGTCTAGCACAAGAGTTCATGTGAGGTCGATAGGGAATTGAAACAATGGATGCTTAGGTCACTGTGGAAGCGAGGGAGGGAAGGAGGGGGAGAGAGAGAGAGAGAGAGAGAGAGAGAGAGAGAGAGAGAGAGGGGGGGGGAGGGAGAGAGAGAGAAAGAAAGACGGCCAGAAAGTCAGGAAAAGAGACAGACAGAGAAGGAGAGAGAGAGAAAGAGAAAGAGAGAGACTGGGGGGGGGGAGGGGAGAGAGAGAGAGAGAGAGAGAGAGAGAGAGAGAGAGAGAGAGAGAGAGAGAGAGAGAGAGTCGTGAAAAGAGACAAACAGAGAGGGAGAGAGAGTTAGAGACAAACAGAGAGGGAGAGAGAGTTAGAGACAAACAGAGAGGGAGAGAAGAGAGTTAGAGACAAACAGAGAGGGAGAGAGAGTTAGAGACAAACAGATAGACAAAGAGAGAGTTAAACAGGCAAAGAGAAATAAACCGGCAATTGTGTGACAGACACAGATATAGAGTGAGGAAGATACAAGGAACAGATAGAGACAGTATAAAGACAAGTTTACATAGAGATAACTATAGAGATTTATGAGTGGAAAGGGCAATAACTCTTCACAAAAGAGGTTAACGAAAAAAAAAGAAACAATCGCAAGGGAAGATAACTCTTATCGATTGGTCGTATCATAGGTGTCCGCCACGAGCAGACTAGGTCATACCGGGGCAACGCCGGATGTTGTTAAGTGGATCATGGGAACAAGGTTGATGGCGTCAACTGCACATGCGCGCGCGATATCGACAAAAAGTTTGGACCAATCGGATGGTTCATTGGTTGCACTTGCTTTTTGCAGGTATAGAAAAAGAAAATGGTGGAAGGGAAAGGAGGGGGGATCTGGAAGTAGAAGGGTGATGGACATTGGAGGGTCTTTGTGTTATATGGATGAGGTAGCTACAGGCCACAGTGACTGAGAATAAAATTGATTAACACATTGTTAGATTGACTGCATCGTTATGAAATGTATGGTGTGAACACATAGTGCTTGTAGAATTAAATGCATATGAAATGTATGGTGTGAACACATAGTGCTTGTAGGATTAAATGCATATGAAATGTATCGTGTGAACACATAGTGCTTGTAGGATTAAATGCATATGAAATGTATCGTGTGAACACATAATGCTTGTAGGATTAAATGCATATGAAATGTTACGTATGAACACATAGTGCTTGTAGGATAAAATGCATATGAAATGTATCGTGGGAACACATAGTGCTTGTAGGATTAAATGCATATGAAATGTATCGTGTGAACACATAATGCTTGTAGGATTAAATGCATATGAAATGTATCGTGTGAACACATACTGCGTGTAGGATTAAATGCATATGAAATGTATCGTGTGAACACATAGTGCTTATAGGATTAAATACATATGAAATGTTACGTATGAACACATAGTGCTTGTAGGATTAAATGCATATGAAATGTAACGTATGAACACATAGTGCTTGTAGGATTAAATGCATATGAAATGTATTGTATAAACATATATTGCTTGTGTGACTCAATGCATATGAAATGTATTGTATGAATATATATTGCTTGTGTGACTCAATGCATATGAAATGTATTGTATGAACATATATTGCTTGTGTGACTCAATGCATATGAAATATATTGTATGAACATATATTGCTTGTGTGACTCAATGTATATGAAATGTATTGTATGACCATATATTGCTTGTGTGACTCAATGCATATGAAATATATTGTATGAACATTTATTGCTTGTGTGACTCAATGCATATGAAATATAATGTATGAATATTGTTTCAATATTGATTCATACATGATTGCATGGCTTCAAGAGAAACATAAACTATGTCCTGAAAACAAAGTTATTAAAAAAAGATAAAGGCCATGTAAGACAAATAAGTGACTTTTCTTAGTAGTAATCATCTTATCAGGGTCTTATTTAAAAAACAAAACAAAACAAAACAAAACAAAACAAAAAACAAAAAAAACAACAAACAAACAGGCATTGACATATGACGTTTGATTTTTTTTCCCAGCTGTAACCGTATCTTAATAAATGTCTGGGTCACTTTGTCTGCTTCCAGACATTGCCGAATCTTACTTTTAAGTTCAGAAACATTGTGTTTATTTTATCAAGCCCCGATACTCGTGAGAAATCGTCTGAAAGACGGGAAATTAATCACCACCAGGAAATTTTTTATGTGTTCACCACACGAGACGCGAGATTTCTACGTTTTCTCGATCACCCCACCCCCACCCCCTCTTTCCACCCCCCCCCCCCCCCAAAAAAAAAAAAAAAAAAAAATCTTGCACGGACCAGTGATCAGCAGGAAGAACAGAACAGAACAGAACAGAACAGAACAGAACAGAACACCAGTGAGCCGAGCATCGACCCTGTGAGTATCAGTATCCATCGGACCGTGAGCTCTTTTACAACTCGACCCAAATGGGTTCCTTTTTTTTTTTTTTTTTTCTTTTTTCTTTTTTTTTTAGGACAAATCAATTTTTTTTTTTTTTTGTCTAGAGTCCCAACTTTATTGATTCCACGGGCTGGCAGCAGTCTCTCGTTCTAGCTGTTCTGTGTGGTCCTGTGTCTGACTGTCAGGGTGGGTCTCATCCAGTCTGACTTTACTCAGGTTGACGAGTGTAAGTTAAAACCTGGAAAATCTCTCACTTTCCCGTCCTCCCACTCTCATTCTCTCTTGTCTTTCTGTTTGATGTGTCTCTGTGATAATTTGGGCTCCCCCCCCCTCTCTCTCTCTCTCTCTTCCTTACTTTTCCCTTATGTTTTACCGCCCCCCCCCCCCCCCCCACCTTTTCCCCCTTGCCTCCCTCATCTCAGTTATGATTCTAACACACGATTGCGCAAACTATCACTTATCCCTAACACTTCCTCCCCCGCCCCCTAAAAAAAAAAAAAAAAAAAAAAAAAAAAAAAAAAAAAAAACACAAAAAAAAAAAAAAACAAACAAAACAAAAAAAAAACCTCCCTTTCTCTCCCCCCACGTTTTAGTCTTCATGCCTCTCTCCTCTTCCCCCAGCCTCTCCCATGATAACCTCTCTCTTTCTCTCTCTCTCTCTCTCTCTCTCTCTCTCTCTCTCTCTCTCTCTCTCTCTCTCTGTGTATCAGACCTAGATCAACTCATCGTGACTCCGAGCGAGCAGTGTATCGTAATAAATATTCCTCCTGCAGTTCCCTAGAGTTCCAGCACTACATACAGCTGAGAGAGACTCTTTATAGATGAGTGGCATACAACTACATGCATGTAAGCAGCGTGAATCGATAGACTTACAATGATAACCTCCCCTAAATATTGGATTGCTCGTTCAAGAGGTCGGGATGGATATGGGTAGGGGGGGGGGGGTGTTTGTGAGTGTGAGTGTAGGGGGGGGGAGGGGGGGGGTAAAGAAAAGATATTGGAAAAAGTGGAACTGATGCTCTAGAAAAGATGTGTGATTCAAAATAGTTATATGTGCTTAGAGTGAGAGGGATTAAACGAGATCATGAAAGAAGATGGAGACAGTGAAAAAAAGAAAGAGAAAGAGAGAGAGAGAGAGAGAGAGAGAGAGAGAGAGAGAGAGAGAGAGAGAGAGAGAGAGAGAGAGAGAGAGAGACATAGACAGAGAGAGAGAGGCAGAAAGAAAGAGAGAGTGAGAGAGAGTGTGAGAGAGAGAGAAAGAGAGACAGAGATAGACAGACAGAGAGAGAGACAGAGAGAGAGAGAGAGACAGAGAGAGAGAGAGAGCGAGAGAGAGAGAGAGAGAGAGAGAGTAGACAATCAAAACTTTATGTGAAACAGCATAATGGCCGAAAGCGGGAGGCTTTAATATTCGAAAGATTTCGAGCCAGGGCAAACATGATACCGGTCTAAATATAGCAACACAGGTCGGAAGAAGAGTTAGCGGTATTGATTTTATCCAGTCGGTCTGGAGGCCAGGGTGAAGTCCCCCTGGTGTGAAAATAGTGCTGACACAAGATACCCGAACACACGAACAGAGAAGATCCTGTCTGTCTCCTCATGGGCTCATCTCATCGACGGAACAAGTTCTATCTCTGTCTCTGTCTCTGTCTCTATCTCTGTCTGTCTGTCTGTCTGTCTGTCTGTGACTGTCTGTCTGTGACTGTCTGTCTGTCTGTCTGTCTGTCTGTCTGTCTGTCTGTCTGTCTCTCTCTCTCTCTCTCTCTCTCTCTCTCTCTCTCTCTCTCTCTCTCTCTCTCTCTCTCTCCCTTGCTCTTCTCCCCGTGTTATTCCACTCACAGTCACGTAAGCCACCCAATCCAGAAGATTTTTAAATGTAGAGGAACTTCGGGTTTAATATTGTCAAGGTAATAGAGTATCCAATCTCTTTTTTTTTTTTTTTTTTTTTTTTAACGTTAATGTCTTATTTTCAATCTGGCTCTGTCTTTGGCTTGAGAGAGATTTTCGCTCCTTCTCTTCGTATCTCCAAGCCCACTTCAAAACAATATTTCAGACTTTGTTACGTTAGGTTTCTTTTAGCAATTCAAGCAATATCTTCCGCGACAGGGCGTCACAGAACAGGTTATTAAGAATTATAAATAACATTTACTGAGTACTTGAAATTCCTTCACACGGTGAATGCCGAATACAGAAATAAAGCTTGTGACACCTCAATGTCTCCCTGAAAGATTTTGTCGGTTTCGAAAGCAATAGATATGTTGATTTGGTTCATATATCTTTTATACATTCAGCTTGAACTCAGGGAAGCTGAATAGATGAATACAGCACTGATTTGGTAAATCTAGAGAGAGATCTTGGAGCCCAAGACGTTTCGTGGAATTTTTGTAAATCGCAGGGAGGGAGGGAAAAATGAGGGAGAGGGAGAGAGAGAGAAAGAAAGAGAGAGAGAGGGAGAAACAGAAAGAGACGAATAGACAGAGAAAGAGAAACAGAGAAAGAGAGAGAAAGAGACGAATAAACAGAGAGAGAGAGAGAGAGAGAGAGAGAGAGAGAGAGAGAGAGAGAGAGAGAGAGACAGAGACAGAGACAGAAAGACAGAGATAAAGGGGAGAGACAGACAGATGAGACAGTAAGGACAAGGAAAATGTAGCAAAACTGACCAATGAAGAAGCAGAGATTAGGACAAAGGTGATAGCAAGAGAAAGAGGGCCGAGCACATATTATGTAGGTAAAGACAGCCTCGCCCTAACCCTATAAAAGACAGGTAACAGGCAGATATCTCGGTCCATCTGTTATGTGACCGGCTGAAGGGAAAAGAAGAACAGAAAGGGCGAGCACTCTACCAAGACAATAGGCGGGAGAGAAGAATAGATCCCCATCATTGACAGCGGAATAACGCCAGGGTTTATCTCCCCTAGTTGATGTTGATGGTAATTTGAGCCTAGCGCCATACACACATGCCGCGGTGTCTTCTGGGTAAATTTAGGCCAAGTTGACGTGCGTGTTGAGAAAAGGCTTTTGGTTAGCCTAGCCAAGGTAACATTGATGTTTGGAAGGCTGAAAGGAAGACTGAAAGACTGCAAGCTTTTTGGTATACATATTAAGATCTAAAGCCTAGAGGTCTAAATACTTCAGGCAATGTGGACGTTACTTCGTTTTTACTTTACAGCTTAGAATGTTTTTATTTTTTACAACTCTACATGAAATGTCTGATTCGGGTTTTTTTTGTTTTTTTTTCTGCATCTCAATTTTTCGTAAGGGGATGGACTAAAGTCATCCTTAATATGCAGCAGTCTTTTTATCGCCTCATAGTTTTCATGATTAAAATAAAAATAACGAGAAAGCCCGGAAACACTTATCTTGTATCTCTAATATCTCTTTGACAGTTGGGGCAACATACAACATACAAGATGAAAAAAATGCTCATATAGCAGATCATAACGAGAAAACTAGGTTAGCTATCTCATTGAGGTCTGGTATTAGTTTGTCCCATTTGCTATCTGATACACTCATCACCAACAACAATGGTAACTCCTGGGGGAATCATTATCAGGCCTGAGGTCGGAGACGATGTAAAGGTCTAACTAGCGAGAAAGGTTAGTGACATCTCCAGCGTCACGGCACTGAGTAAATCATGTATAGACTGTCACATATATATGAAGGCCATAGTGAATCACATGGATATCCTATACCTACGTGCACTGCAATCTCCGGATTCAAAATATTTCTGAAATTTTGAGTCAAAATCGAACAATCTTCAAAGAAAACAAAGCAAAAAAATAAACATTTTTAGAGTTCAAATCTTATCTCCAACTGCGTCCTCCCTCTCCTCTCCACCCCCCCCCCCCCCCTCTTTTCTTACCCTTTCTGAGTACATCTTTCCATTTGTCTTTCTCTTTCTATTCAGAATTGTTAAGAACCCCACTCTTGTATAACAATCTTTGCCTGCCTCTCTCTCTCTCTCTCTCTCTCTCTCTCTCTCTCTCTCCCCTCTCCTCTCCCTTCCCCACCCTACCTAATACTCTCTCTCCCCTCTGGCTTTCTAGCCCCCACCTCTCTCCCTTTCCCACCCTACCTAATACTCTCTCTCTCTCTCTCTCTCCCCTCTCCTCTCCCTTCCCCACCCTACCTAATACTCTCTCTCCCCTCTGGCTTTCTAGCCCCCACCTCTCTCCCTTTCCCACCCTACCTAATACTCTCTCTCTCTCTCTCTCTCTCCCCTCTCCTCTCCCTTCCCCACCCTACCTAATACTCTCTCTCCCCTCTGGCTTTCTAGCCCCCACCTCTCTCCCTGTCCCTGTCCGTCCCTGCCACTCTCTGCTCCCCTCTCAAACCCGCCACACTCCGCCAGAGGACGAATCTAACGCCCTCCAAAAAGTTATAAAACGGTATTATCTTTTCCATTATTTGGCCCCAAACCCGCGGAGCTCCCCATCCTATGAATTATTCATAATTCCTTTCGAGTTTTTTTTTCTATTGTTCAATTTGTCTGGCCAAACACGGAAGCTCCTATAATTCTCGCTGAGCATGCGTAGAGGACATTCATCTCTCTTTGATTTGCCCCTATCCACTAATGAGAGGAAACCGAGATGCAGATGTTAAGAGAAAGACAAATAGACAGAAACAGAGAGAAAGAGAGACAAAGTGAGGGATACAAAAATATATGGATAGATAACTATGGATAAATAGAGACAAATTGATAGATAGATATATAGATAGATAGATAGATAGACAGATAAACAGATAGATAGATTGACAGATAGATAGATAGACAGATAGATAGATAGATGGAACTTGAAACAAATCCATGCACTATTCACATTATCTCATCGACTCTGGAACACAGTCACCTGAAGAGAAAACCCAGAAGCTTTAACGAAAGGGGCAGAACTGAGACCAGATTTATTTTCTGATCTTGCTCAACGTCAAGTCTTATAATATCAAGGTGAAGGACACTGGCTTTGATTTCCCACAATGCAATTTTCTGAAGTGGAGACATTTTAAGCGGATTCCCTTGGGGTGTCCTCTATCTTCACAAGTTACTCAATACATGACCTGGAAATTCAGGATGCAAATTATTCCATTAGAACCACGTCGGGGAATTGCATTTATTTACAAGTTGAAAATATAAGGTTTGCTTTCTGAGAAGGTCTTGAATCACAATGAATATCATGCTCCGTTAAAAACTGAGCGTCTTTTAAAAAGGGCTTTTGCGGTATGCCCTTGTGAAGCATTTACCGAAATAGGGACGTGAAATCGTCCTATCTGAAACTCTTTGTCGCTATGCTCCTCTACAGATATCGTCCTATCTGAAACTCTTTGTCGCTATGTTCCTCTACAGATATCGTCCTATCTGAAACTCTTTGTCGCTATGTTCCTCTACAGATATCGTCCTATCTGAAACTCTTTGTGGCTATGCTCCTCTACAGATATCGTCCTATCTGAAACTCTATGTCGCTATGCTCCTCTACAGATATCGTCCTATCTGAAACTCTTTGTCGCTATGTTCCTCTACAGATATCGTCCTATCTGAAACTCTTTGTCGCTATGTTCCTCTACAGATATCGTCCTATCTGAAACTCTTTGTCGCTATGTTCCTCTACAGATATCGTCCTATCTGAAACTCTTTGTCGCTATGCTCCTCTACAGATATCGTCCTATCTGAAACTCTTTGTGGCTATGCTCCTCTACAGATATCGTCCTATCTGAAACTCTTTGTGGCTATGCTCCTCTACAGATATCGTCCTATCTGAAACTCTTTGTCGCTATGCTCCTCTACAGATATCGTCCTATCTGAAACTCTTTGTCGCTATGCTCCTCTACAGATATCGTCCTATCTGAAACTCTTTGTGGCTATGCTCCTCTACAGATATCGTCCTATCTGAAACTCTTTGTGGCTATGCTCCTCTACAGATATCGTCCTATCTGAAACTCTTTGTCGCTATGCTCCTCTACAGATATCGTCCTATCTGAAACTCTTTGTCGCTATGCTCCTCTACAGATATCGTCCTATCTGAAACTCTTTGTGGCTATGCTCCTCTACAGATATCGTCCTATCTGAAACTCTTTGTGGCTATGCTCCTCTACAGATATCGTCCTATCTGAAACTCTTTGTGGCTATGCTCCTCTACAGATATCGTCCTATCTGAAACTCTTTGTCGCTATGCTCCTCTACAGATATCGTCCTATCTGAAACTCTTTGTGGCTATGCTCCTCTACAGATATCGTCCTATCTGAAACTCTTTGTGGCTATGCTCCTCTACAGATATCGTCCTATCTGAAACTCTTTGTGGCTATGCTCCTCTACAGATATCGTCCTATCTGAAACTCTATGTCGCTATGCTCCTCTACAGATATCGTCCTATCTGAAACTCTTTGTGGCTATGCTCCTCTACAGATATCGTCCTATCTGAAACTCTTTGTGGCTATGCTCCTCTACAGATATCGTCCTATCTGAAACTCTATGTGGCTATCCTCCTCTACAGATAGCTGCCGACCTCTCCTCTCAGTCTTGCCCTATAACTACTGAGCATGCGCGGCGTGTGACTTCCTGTCGTCAGGGTGGAGAACACTGTTGCTCTCTGTCAACAGACCCTTCTCAATCTCCAACCGGGCGTCCCCTAAGGGCAAGTCATCCGGTACAATGGGTGCGACCCATGGATGACCCAGGGATGACCCAGCTCTAACTGGCCAGCTGACCAGCTGGGGTTGCTCTGCTGACGTGTCCACTAGCGGCCCCCACCTTGGCCAGGTGCACGCCGGTCGAAGGGATTGCCGGGAACTAACGGTAGATAACTCCCTAGCTAGCCACCGGGCTGGTCCAAACAGGAACATCCACACAAATGTCGTGTTGATGCTTTATGCGAACATAGCTACGAATAATGCTCCGCTGGTTGGGGCTCGGGAAAGGCAAAACTGGGAATTTATGCAGCCACGATTAACATAAACTTTTTGTTGTGTAGTCAGGCGAGGTTACTGCGAATGCCGGAAATACATATTTCTTTTATCCGATTAAGTAAACAACTTCCGTTTTTTGTTTTTGTTTTTTTTTTTGGCTATAAATTTAGGGGACTGCTATTTCTGCATTTACCGAGCAAGTCGGTAAGGAAGGAGAATTCCGAAGATCTGGTTGTTGGATCCATTTCTTTACAGTGTACATTTTTTTTTAGCTCGAAACTAATCAGAGATTTTGGAGCCCGTAATAAAAAGATTTGTTGCTGTTAATTCCATAATTAAATTTTTTAGCTTTTTGGTATATTTCCAGACACTGTATCCCTGTGTTTCGCTTTCTCTCTCTCTCTCTTCCTCTCTCTCTCTCCCTAAACTTTTTTTATCCTCCATACTTCGTCCCTCATTCAAAAGAAAAACAAGAAAAGCGGCCTTGCACTGGATGACATGTAATTTGCCCGTACGGCCTCCAAGCATGTAGACTCTCGGGCAGGGGAGCGAGTCCCAGGACAGACGTGTCAGCCATCACAGCCTCCCTGTACTGGCCTCTGTCCGCCGATCACAGGTTATCTCAGATTGGGCAGATCCGTCACTGCGCATGGTCAAAATCTCTCCTTGAGGGGCGGGGTGGGGAAAAAAAAAACCTTGGTCGGCAAAACCCTTTGCTTTCATGGCAAAGGAAAAAAGGGAGTGGGGGGTGGGGGGAGCAGCGTAAAATGGGGATAATGCATTGTGATGCAAAGTGCTTTTTTCATGAAAAAGGAAGTGCTGGTGGGGTCGCGCTGGATGGAAATCGACAAAATGTTGACTGTTCAAACTTTACAACGAGATCTAGCCATGCAATCGTTAGTAACTTTACAACACACCAACCCCTAGAGCTGCTGGTCAGAAATGCACCGTTAAGTTTCCCATAGCGAGCAGATGATGATCAATTTGTGTGTCCTGAGTTATCTTTCGTGTCCAGGGAGTTAAATCTTTTAGCAGGAGAGGCCACGGAAAGCCTCAACTGGGAAATTCTCCGGATAAGTCGAACACCTATGGGAGGGACGGTGACTCCGTTTTATTTCATTGGCATCTTCACAGGATAAGCCGGGAGGGGCGATAACTCTGTTTTATGTCCTCATCACCTTTAAGGCTTTATAAGGTTGTAAAATCTCTATTAGGTTATAACAATGTCAGCACGGCAATCGTGTAGAACACAGCGGCAATTATCAACACATTAAGAACAACAGCGGTTTTCAAATTTTAATAAGCAAAACATTACGGTTAATTGAATGGAACGCAATGCAAGTCTGAGATAAATAGTTTTGACTCTTTATTTCACTTGCTTATTGCTCTCTCAGTGTGATATACAGAGATCTTAAAATCATTCGTCTAATTTTCGGCTTTGTCCTTAAAAGCATGCAGGGACACGGACCGAACCTTTAGGCAAAGAGCGGCCGCAGTGGCAACAACTGTCCTGGCGGTAAATCTATTGACAGAACAAAGAACCGGCAGACGATTCAACACAAAGATCAGTGGTGGCCGGTTTGGCTCCGTCATGCAGACATCCCGTCAACGTGACATGTCAATAATGCGGGCTCGTTTATGGGGTTTCCCAATAATTGTTCGGAAGCTTTCTCATCCATTTTGTGATTAGATTTTATATATATGTCTCGAGAGAGGGTTAGGGGGGCAGTGATCAGATATAGCAAATATGTCTGGTAAAATGAGGTTTTGACGTAGTTTGGGGAAGGGGGAGGGAGAGAGAGAAAGACAGAGAAAGAGAGAGGAGAGAGAGAAAGACAGAGAAAGAGAGAGGATATCAGGATATGAAACCTTGGTAAATGGATAGAGAAATATCAACAGTTACAAGGTTATTGGGATAGGAGTAGCAATTGATTAAGGGATATATATGTAAATAAACCAGTGGATAGAGAGTTACCAGTAGAGGTAGATCAAGTTAGACAAACAAGTAGAAAGATAGATAGATAAACAGATTGATATAAATAGACATATCGGGACATGGTTAGAAAGATAGAAAGATCTGTGTCGATAGAGGAATAAACAGAAAGATAGATCAGAATATTCTTACTTAATAAAGTTTGATGCTTTTTTTATCTGAAAGCAATTGGTTTTATCAAATTGGTAGAACTAATACTACAGGCAATACCAATTCAAGTTTCATATCTTAGTAAAAGACTTCAGGGAAAAAAAAGATAAAAATCAAAGCCATTATTGATTACAAAATAATGCCTAATCGTTCCAACTCTTTTTCGATAAAAATCAGATTGCACTTTAAAAATTATTAAAAAATCAATCAAATTGGATCCCGGTCCAAGGAAATCGAATCTGTATCCCTCAAGGGCGGGACACGGAACCAAAGAGCTAGACTAGGCCGTTCGGCAGCTCGCATGCACATCTCTCGGTGCACGGAAAAATATTGATTGTGGAGACATCACGGGAAAACCAGCCCTGCCGGTGCACACTGAGACTATTGTTTTCATTATTCCTGCACACACGTTTTATTTTTTTACGTTTTAAAATCTGTCTGCAAGGGATGGGTAAAGCCTTGTTTATTGCGTCCTTCAAAATTACGTCAGATCCCGTGATAAATTAAACAACTCTTCTCTCCCACCACCACCTTCCTTCTCAATCCTATTCCTTCTCTTTCCCACCTTATCTTTATTTGTTATGACCCCTGATCTTTCAAACTCCATTAATATCTTTAAAATCTTGACTGCCCCTATTCATTTCTAAACACACACAGAGACCTAAAGCTAAACAATGTTTTTATTATTCCCCTTTTTACTTACAATTTTCATGGACCCCACTCAGAGCTGATAAAATGAATTAATTTAATAAAAAAAAATGGACGACGTAGCGCTAGAAAAGCTTTTCCCACTGTTACTGCTGTTCCTGTTGCTGTTTAAGCTACTCAGGTGATGGATGATGATGGCTTAGAAGATTCTCGAAACTTAACCACTGTTGCTGCTGCTGCTGCAGTCGATGTTGTGGCTGGATAACACCGTGACTATCTAAATGTCTGTTTGTCTGTCAGTGCGGCTCAATTCCCTCAGTGTGTGTCTGAGCTGCGAATATCGATTACAGGAAGCCAGCAAGTCTGGCGCAAAAAGCAATCGATAACTTTTCGTCTCGTTTTGTTTTGTTTCTTATTGGTTTTCTATTCCAGTTTTTAAAACAGATGCTTGAGTTTGATGATTGCAGAATAAGTGTTGCAGCTAACTCTCCATACTACCTTTGCTATCTCTGTCTGTCTGTCTGTCTGTCTGTCTGTCTGTTTCTCTCTCTCTCTCTCTCTCTCTCTCTCTCTCTCTCTCTCTCTCTCTCTCTCTCTGTGTGTGTCTCCCTCCATCTCTTTGTTTCTCCTGTATTATCCCTGCTATCTGATCTTCGACTATCACTATTTTACTCTATTCCTCTATTTTAATATCTATTAACATTTATCTCTCCCTCTTACTATCTCTACCTTTTTAATTTTTCTGATGTTCTACTCCTCCTCTTCTCCTCCTCCCATCCTCAGCCCAATCCCCTTTCCCCCCGTCTCCTATCCTTTTTTCCATCCCTCTCTTCTATCAGAATAAACTAAAGAGCTTTAAAAAAATTCCGAAGCGTTGGAGACACCTCTTCCTATTTCCCCCCTCCGGGCCACAGTGACATATTCCAGTCTCCTCCAGGCCTGGTGTAAAGGTCCCCATCGCCTGGGGCTTTGTCTCCGCTAAATATTACACAACACAGGCAGCGATGGCGCCCCCTGTCTTGTTTGTTTTCTCCTTGTTGGTCTGATTCAACATCTTTCTCTCCCCTACCCCCCCCCCCCCTTTCCTCTCACCTCAATGTCTTGTTTGTTGTCTTCTACTTGTTGGTCTGACTAAACATATCCCCTCCCCCCTCACCTCCCTGTCTTGTTTGTTGTCTTGTACTTGTTGGTCTGACTCAACTCCCCCCCCCCCCCCTCTCTCTCTCTCCCCAACACCCTCATTCCTGAGCGAGCCTCACCTATTGTCTCTAACATTGATTTCTCAAGACGAGCTCATTTTCTTACTTCTCACTCTCTCCCTTGTTTAGAAACTCGCTCCTTCTGCTTTCGTTTAATTTCATTTCTTTCCAGATCTCACTTTCCTTATCACATCCTGAATTATTTTTTACGTCATTCTTCATTAATCAATTAGTTCGATTTCACATTTCTCTTCCCGTTTACAGGTTTGTGTCTCAAATCTACTTCTACTATACTACGTCAAGAGTCAAGGACCTCATTGCATTATAAAACGATATCTTTTGCCACACATTTATTTGTGCTGGGGGATAGGGGTTGGTTCTTTACGTTTCCAAAATGTCTCACACGCTTAACAGCAGTAAAATTCTCTCCAAACTCTACCCCAGCTTCCTCCATCTTCTTATATTGTCCCCCTAGCTTCCCAATTTTCTCCTTGCGTGACCCAGTCACGTGACCCCGTCTGTTTGGCCGTTGACTCCGCGATTTGGTGCAGATATGCCCGGGAAAACTCAATCCCGTTAAGATCACGTGATCCCCCTCCTCTAGCCCTGGCAGAAGTGATGACATTTTTTATTTTTATATTTTCTGTGATCCCAGGCCCGCACCCAGCCAACCAGAGACAGGTCTCGTTCCGTGAGACATTGCAGCGTCTCGTCTTAGGAGGACAGCAGGACATTGCTCCAACATTGCTCCAACTCCACACAGGTCTGATGCCAAGATTGTCCTGGGAGACAATTTACAAGCAAAAGGTACCACTTTCCTTTGAAGAGGAAGGGGAGGGGGGGAGGGAGGGAGAGAGAGAGAGAGAGAGAGAGAGAGAGAGAGAGAGAGAGAGAGAGAGAGAGAGACAGACAGACAGACAGACAGACAGACAGACAGAGAAACAGACAGACAGACAGACAGAGAAAGATATATATATATATATATATGTATATATAAAGAGAGAGAGAGTAGTAGTAGTAGTAGTAGTAGTAGTAGTAGTAGTAGTAGTAGTAGTAGTAGTAGTAGTAGTAGTAGTAGTAGTAGTAGTAGTAGTAGTAGTATAAATTTTTGTCAAAGTCATCACATATTTCAAATATTCTTTTCCTAACCATTAGTTGTTGGCATTGGATCCAAATTCAAACAGGGCAACGGTCCGAGGAAGAAAAAGAAATCCGCAAACCGATTGTTAAGAATGAATTGAAAAAATAAAAGGCGTTGATCACAAAGTAACTCAAGACTGTTTGGGCAAGGTAAGCAGAAAACACTCCAAACCCTAGAAACGCCGACAATAATTAATCCTCTTTGTTTTACATACAATTATTTATTTTGATCCCGTCACGGCTGGGCCTAACGCTTCCAACTGGAACAATCCTAGGACAAAGGCCATCATTGCTAAGAAAAACACGAGGCTCAATAAATATCTATATATATAAATAGATCTGGAGAAGAAACCGGCACTTCAGTCGCCTCGCCGTCCACAAGCGTGACGTGGCAAAACACTGCACTGGTGGTCTTTACACCGTCCTGCGCCGGTCCACTGGTTTCCCTGAGACCAAAGCCTATTACAGTCTGGGTCTTCCAGTCCATTCGGATTTGAATAGCAAACACCATCGGTTGTTCCCTTTATCTGGGTCTAGATCTAGGCCTGTGTCTGATCCACGTAACTCTCTAGGTATGCTGGGAACTGAAAGACTCCCAAAATCACGCCCAGTGCAGCAGAGCATAATATACAATGAATGAAGGTGTTTTTTTATGCGAATACACGCAATGGCGCCACTTGTCCGGTGGTATCTGCTAGGACCAATTTGAGAACATTTCGAGCAAGGAATTCTAACGACAAATGACAAAGACAAATATTGCAGCGGAGGAGTGGGCAATTGTTCCAGCGCATGTTGATTGTCCATTGATTGCATAATGGCTTTATAAGCATAAAACAAGATAAACGTGACGAGTGAGTTAGATGTTTTGGGAAAGATTCGTCTATCATTTCTTTACCTTTTCCAGTCTCACATTTTGTCTATCTCTAATTTTTTTTTATTCTGAATGCTTACCTCTCCCTTCCCGCCCCATCTCGAAGTTTAAAGATTCAGAGCTGCGTTTGTTCTCCATTTCTCAGTCACGCACGAATTGACATGTGAACTAACCTACCTTTATTAACGCCAATACACTGTCATGTCTAAAAAACTGTGTCTGACATTAGAATAAAACTGAAGTTGGACATTCACTCTAAACGACAGTTCAAGAGTGCATGGATCACTGACCACTGTCCACATCAACTTTTCAATATCACTGCCTTTAATTGGTCCCGAATTTGTTTGACCAGTGTCAAGCTTGAGAGCATTTCAGCAATCAGACTGACAGGCTTTACGTCAAATCTGCCATTTTAACTCCATGAGACAATATCTAGCGAATATCTGATGTTGAACTTTGTTTCTTGTTAAACCATTTTCCAAGTCACTCCCACAGCTATCTTCCAATACTCTTGTTCACAATGGCTTCCTCTTCTCCCAATACTCTTCTTCACAATGGTTTCCTCTTCTCCCAATACCTTGTTCACAATGGCTTCCTCTTCTCCCAATACTCTTCTTCACAATGGTTTCCTCTTCTCCCAATACCTTGTTCACAATGGCTTCCTCTTCTCCCAATACCTTGTTCACAATGGCTTCCTCTTCTCCCAATACCTTGTTCACAATGGCTTCCTCTTCTCCCAATATTCTTGCTGACAATGGCTTCTTCTATAGATCCTTTCAATATCGCAGACCTAACAAGATCGGTTCCTTTTAGCAATAGATACGGGGAAAACCGTTAAGTCAGTTATGGTATCGGGAGAAATTTCAAACATATTCGATCAAAAAGTGACCAGTTCTTCCATGGTCCGGACACAGTCTTAATTCCGGAATGGAAGTATGAGAATTAGGTGGGCCTCTCTCGGATCGGACAATCCTGAAAAGGTTGGAATGACTAAAAGAAAGTATAAAGTATATCGGAGAGGACAAGAAACAGTGCAGCTTTCTCGAGAATGTCTTTCAAAATAGTGTTTCAAAGAAGCTCTTTCATGGAATACAACAATTTCAGTCTGACATGATTTTTAAGACATTTTGACACTTAAATACCAAATCGGTTAGGTAAGCTCCTCGAATATCTTGAAATCGAAGGAATGCCTTGCAGATATTTCGATACAAAATAACGAATTATTAAAATATATCGACATCATTGCAAACTTTTCGATACTTTGGTTCACGACCTTGACCTTATTCTACCGTGTCCTCTGCTCCTCCAGATCTTTCCAACACATGTTTGAGGAGAATTTCACGCTGTTAGGCAGACAGGAACTCTGCTTCATGGTCCTGTATTTTTTCAAAGGTCTCGGTGTCACCATTCTGAGGCCATTGCTTCG
>JAWDGP010002141.1:0-20000 GCA_033675545.1 Elysia crispata | reverse complement strand
AGATAGATAGAGAGAGAGAGAGGAAAGAGAGAGATAGATAGAGATAGAAAGATAGATAGATAGAGAGAGAGAGAGGAAAGAGAGAGATAGATAGAGATAGAAAGATAGATAGATAGAGAGAGAGAGAGGAAAGAGAGAGATAGATAGAGATAGAAAGATAGATAGATAGAGAGAGAGAGAGAGGAAAGAGAGAGATAGATAGAGATAGAAAGATAGATAGATAGAGAGAGAGAGAGGAAAGAGAGAGATAGATAGAGATAGAAAGATAGATAGATAGAGAGAGAGAGAGGAAAGAGAGAGATAGATAGAGATAGAAAGATAGATAGATAGAGAGAGAGAGAGGGAGAGAGAGAGAGAGAGAGAGAGAGAGAGAGAGAGAGAGAGAGAGAGAGAGAGAGAGAGAGAGAGAGAGAGAGAGAAACAAGCTGGAAGAAAGTCAAACTTAAAAAAAAAAATGGAGAGAAAAACAAAAAAAGATAGAAAGTGCAGCGTAGACAAGATTCCCAGGAGCGAATAGAGAGGGAGGCTCTTAGAGCGAGAAACTGATATTTACGAGCGAATAGAGAGGCTCTTAGAGCGAGAAACTGAGATTTACGAATTATTTTAGACAAAGAGACAGTTCTAATTTGACATGATGCTGCAAGTTCTTCTTTCCCTCGCTTCCTCTCCCCCTCCTCTAACCTCTTGGCCAGGCCCCTCCGCTTCCCTCCCTTCCCGTCCTCCATTTCTTCTCTCCCTTCCCCCCAAACCTCCCTAGCTGCATAATAGATTGTGTCCCCTGCTGGATCACCAGGAGCCGTGACGCCGAGGGTTCTGACCCGTACCAGGCTTCGCTCCGAGAGATCAAAGCGGCCCCGCAGCGCCAGTGCCTGGCTCAGGCATCGATCAGTTGATCAGCCTGCACAGACCTGACCTGGCCTGGGCGCAGGGCTAGGGGCGAATGAGGTCACGGAGTCGATAACCAATCAGCGGATCGGGTCGTGTCTGAATACAGTGAGTTTCGCCGGAGCTGGTCAGGCGTGTCGAGCTCGGGATCAGGTGCTGCTGCTAGGGGTGGTTGGTTAGGGATTCAGAGAGGGGGATTCATGGGAATGTTGGAGGTTCTGAGGAGAGAGAGGGAGGTAGAGAGAGGGAGGGAGAAAGAGGGCGGAGAAAGAGAGAGGAGAAAGAGAGAGAGAGAGAGAGAGAGAGAGAGAGAGAGAGAGAGAGAGAGAGACAGAGAGGGAGAGAGACATACAGAGAAAATAAAGACTAAGAGAGAGGATAGAGAGAATGAGAGAGGAGAGAAAGAGAAAGAGAGAGAAGGCAGAGAGACAGACACAAAAAGAAAGACAGAGATGTAGAAGTAAAGAGGAAGATGAATCCCACAGAATACTAGAAACAGAATAGGAAAAGCGACCGACATTTCTATGAGGAAAACAAAAATCTTTATCAAGGATTCCCTGATCATCTACTGACCACGGCAAGAAATCACTTTGTGAAGCCACATTCCTAACAATTCTGATTCAGCACGGGTTGATATAACCCCAACTCTACTCAACTTGTCCACACCATGAGATCAACGCCGTGACTAAATTGTCCGGCGGCGACGAGACCAAGACGCTGTCTCAGCATAAGACTCCTGCATAGACGTGGACACCGTAATATAACGTGAAAGCCTCGACGCAGGATGTCTGTTTAACGCCCGAGACATTGAGGGAAGACTTAATTCTGCAACGTAAGCAAGGTCACGTCTGCACGGTTGAGAGAGACGTTGTGAGTGGGCAGTGTGTCAGCTGGACACGTCAATATTTGAGATGTAAATATTCTTGAACTGTCGCTGGCAGGGGACGTTGGTGTGGACACGGAGATATGTGTGTGAGTGTGTGTGGTGCAGAAAGAGAGAGAGAGTGAGAGAGAGAGAGAGAGACAGAGAGAGAGAGAGAGGGAAAGAGAGAGAGAGAGAGGAAAAGGGAAAAACAGAGACATAGCTAGAGAGTAGTAAAGGCATAAAGCAAAAGAAAGCTAGAGAAAAGAGAGAGAGAGAGAGAGAGAGAGAGAGAGAGAGAGAGAGAGAGAGAGAGAGAGAGAGAGAGAGAGAGAGAAAGGATAAAGAAAGGAGGAATATAGAATCAATGAAAGACAGACAGACCAAGAAGATAAAGCAATAATCACACAAGTTCTCAGACCATTCGGGGTGATCCACAACCAGTCATATCATAAAGAAAACAAAGAGAAAAACAAAAACCCACACACGATCACCCAACATGTATCTGCATTTCATTTACAAAGAGCGTTTCTCTATAATACCTTACGCCGAGTCACGTGACCTATTTTGCGAGACTGTCGGAAACCTGACCCGACATGCCCTCGCCTTGCTTACATCATAATTATGCTAATGAGTTATAACCGCCTGGGTTGATAAGCCTGGCAGGTTACCTCCCTTAGTGATATAATTAGACATTCGGCCCCAAGTATTCTCTGTGGTAAAGTTGGGGCAAAATTGTGCATTTATTGATCAGCGTACGGCAGCAGGTAGAGGAGTTTACTCTTGTATTCAGCAACTGAAAACTAAAACAGCTTCATAAAACTTCTCACCAAAGGCACCGGTGGGCTAGTGGTAAGGCCCTATGCTGGGGACCAGAAGGTTCTTGGTTCGAATTCTACTGGTTAAAAAAGAAGTCAAGTCGTGTGTTAAAAGTTCCTTTAAAAGGATGAATAATGAGAAGAGAGAGAGAGAGAGAGAGAGAGAGAGAGAGAGAGAGAGAGAGAGAGAGAGAGAGAGAGAGAGAGAGAGAGAGAGAGAGAGAGAGAGAGAGAGAGAGAGAGAGAGAAAAGAAAGAGGATGAGACCAAGCGACACATTATAAATAACTTAAAATTCACAAAACTCCCCATATCGTGAGACCCAAATTAAACCATCAAGTGAATTGACATAAACTCTCTGATCAGCTGCCGATTTATCAACTCAACTGACAGTTCTTGATCAGATTCGGCGAATGAATAACTCACAACTGGGTTCGAATTTCACCGTTTTGCATCTCTAACTCTCAAATTCGCAAATCCGACCAATTTCACGGAGCCAGAAACGTGATAGCGAACTTTTGACGGGTTTTTAAAGTCTATTAGCCCCGGTCTTTTCTCCACACTAGTACACCTGCCATCTCCACACTAGTACACCTGCCATCTCCACACTAGTACACCTGCCATCTCCACACTAGTACACCTGCCATCTCCATACTAGTACACCTGCCATCTCCATACTAGTACACCTGCCATCTCCATACTAGTACACCTGCCATCTCCACACTAGTACACCTGCCATCTCCATACTAGTACACCTGCCATCTCCACACTAGTACACCTGCCATCTCCACACTAGTACACCTGCCATCTCCACACTTGCAAGCTGGCGTAAAACATTACAGTTTGGGATCTGTCGTATAATTCGACGAATTTTGAAATTGAAACACTTCATGTATAAGTTAAGTACAGAGGTGGCCCAGAAATATGGGTGAACTATTCTGATTTTTTCAGCGATCTGAATTATCGGCTAGTCACTGATGGACCAATGCTGTTTTGTATCCATTCAGATATCTTTTTAGACAACCCAACACTAGGTATCCCGATATGGACAGTTTGGAACTTACAATGCCTATATATGTAGCTGACATTTAAATTGGTTTTTTGAACGCTTCAAAACAGCCTCTAGGTGCTACATACTTAACATGCGAAATTTATCAGATTTTTTTTTACTTTTTTGTCCCAAGTTGACATGGCGTGCAATGGTTGTCTTTATCAATATTTATATCGCTTTCTTCTCTTATTTTTGTTTGATTTCCTTTCCTGTGTGTTCAAATGTTTTCAGACATTGCCCTCAAACCGTGGAGTTATCTCTCGTCTGCTCAAGTCAGGTGTCCAGGTCTTCGGCTGAGATAATCCATCAGGTCGGCTGAGATAATCCATCAGGTCGGCTGAGATAATCCATCAGGTCGGCTGAGATAATCCATCAGGTTTGATTTCATTGGAAGACTTGAAAGGGAGGAATCATTAATTCAAAAGCTGGAAGTATCACTCTTTTGTATCCCCGAACAATGTTCTCAAAATATTCCAACATTAGCGTACAGGTGTGTACGTGTATACATGTAGCCTGACCTTTTTAACACATGTACAACAACCTGCTGAGACTTAGGCGACGAAAGAAATGTTCACCAAAGACCCTCATGGCGTAGATCAGGTCAGTAGACCAGCGCAGGGAGATGTGACACTTGATCCTCCCTGGGATAAGATCTGTGGCGCGGGGACCACGTCACGCCGTCAGCGTTAGAGTGGGGGTCAATCAGAGACCTGGAGTTAACAAGGTCCGAACTGTTCTCCACTGATGCCCTGCATGGCACGGTATTGCGGAGACACGCCGGGATCTATAACCAGAGCGAGATCGAATACGTCTACCACGAGAAAACCACTATTACATCAAGCGACCGTGACTGCTTGCGTCAGAACCCGTGTCATACTAAACGAGCCAGTAGAGAAGTATGGAGGCAGGCCGTGGACAGACCTGTGTCACGGACTCCACGCCATGCGCAGCTCGGATTTCCTAACCAGGCGGAGATGAGATTCCAAATCTTTTACCGAGATGGAAGAAAGTTTTGAGGTTCACAGCGCCTTAACGTGGCGACTGGCCCAGTAATGGTGCGCATGCACACTTCACACATCCTCTGGTCTAAAGAGACCGCCATGACAACACGAGCGATGGAAGTGATGGTTTGTAGAGGAGAGAAATGATATCGTCAAAATGAAAATGGTCGGTCTTTGCGTATTGATTTTTGAACAAAAAAATTCAGTTATGGCAACTGGATACGATAATAATTACAAATTAATTGATGATACGGGATCAAAATGACATATCTATTGCTTTAAAGCCAACCAACCTACGGTATGTTACTCTGCCCACGTTTCGAAGCTATTTAATTTGCTACTTTTCCATTTTGGTATACGTTTATATCTGCAGAAATTCAATCGATATTTTGCATTTGTCTTTACCATCGAAACTCGGTCGCACCATGTTGATATCACCGCGGACTGCGAGAAATATTTCATCCTCTTCAGTCCAGGGTTCTAGTTATAAATATAACATTCTGGTTACATTCTTCAATCCATCACCCACAAACGCAAGGCAGAGTTAAGTTATGGACTTTTACTTCCCAAGACTTACTAAACTTTCCTGCCAAACTAAGCCCACCCTTTCTTGTTGTATCTTTCTGAGCTTCCACAAATCACAATAAAGACGCAACCACAGATTTTGCATTCCAAGGTATGCAATTCCTAAAAAACAAAACAATTAGCGTTGCTCAATTCAAACCAACACATCTAGACGCACATAGCGACACAGAGTTAACTCAATCAAGCGCACGTCAACTTCACAGCAGAGTTTGACATACAAAACACGCAAAGCCACATATTTTTAGAACACACACACATGGACCACTCGATGGCCAGGTACTCACAGATCACGGAGAGAGGCAACTTCGTCCTGGAGACCTGCCAGTTTGGCCTCAGCCACGCCCTTGGAGGAGCCCAGTTCGTCGATGACTTTCCTCGCCTGGGCCAACTCGTTTTCATACGCGTCTCTGATTGGCTGGAGGTCCTCGGTCTTGCGGTTGCGCAGAGCCTCGTTCTCAGCCTCGAGTTTCTTCACCTGGGCGTCCAGGAAGTGAACCTTTTCGATGTAGGAGGCCAGGCGCTCGTTGAGGTTCTGCATCTCCCTCTTCTCCTTCTCGCGGTTGCCCTTGAAGTCGGTGATTCCGGAGGAGCTGAGCTGTTGGTACACGCCAGGGCTCATCGAGTGGAAGTTGGAGCCGGATGTCCTCAGGGAGCCCATCTTGGAGGATCTCCTGTCGGGGTCGGACCTGGTGATGACTGTGGCTCGGCCCCCGATCTTGCTGGGTCGGCCCCTCTCCACGCGCTCTTCCTCTTGACGAGCTCCTTTCTGCATGATGGCGGTTGGGTTTTGGTCGAAATACTAACTGAAATTATACGGATAGAAGTAGGAGGAGACTTCGTGTGTCCTTGCTGCGGGAGATGTTCAGATAGGCGCGTGCTGATCACCTGAGGAAAGATAAGAAGATCGGTATGTTAAGCTGAGGCTTAAAGATTCTGAGCTTTCTGGCGTGAAAGACGGCTATACAGTGTCTTCATTGCTTTAATGCTAAAGTGTTCTACAAAACTCTCATTATTGATATCATGTCCTTTTGAGAGAAACGTGTCTAATAAGTCCAGTCAGACACAATCAAACCGCGCTGATTCACTATCTCGAATCAAAAGCATTCATCTCTTGTTTTTTTTTTTGGCCGTGTAAAAGAGAAACCGGAACAAGAATTACAATTGGAAGGTTTTATCAAAAACAAATTTAAATTGATGAAGAAAATCGGAACTAATTCACGGATTTACAGTGAAAAATTACAAGTGCAAACTTAGGAATCTAAACAAGCGAACTTCAGCCTTTATCAGGGACATCAACATTTCTACGAAACCTAAGACTGAACAATAAAAACGCAACATAAAACATTTCACTGGAGCGAGAAAAGCGTCCTTTAGACCTACACACGAAACCTCGGGAAAAAATGTCAAGCCCGTGTGGGCAAGACATTCCGTTAAAGCCATGCCGAGCCCCAGGGCTTTAGAAAATCACTGAGGTGTCAGCTTATCAAACCGTAGATCTGCCAGCACGTTATGGTTGAACCAAAACGCAGATTTGCAGAATTTAAATTTAACAGGACAAACGCACTGTGTGTCAAGAACTCAACGTAGACACGAAGTGCTGATCACGTGTTGTGAAGGCGCGAAACTTTTAGAGGCTTAAAGCTGGGACAAAGGTTAAACTTTGTGGTCTGGTCTGGTTCAGAATCTTTGAAAGATGGAATTTTCTTATGAAGTACGAGCCTGTAAGAGTGCAATCTTCAGAATACTTTGCATTTACTGTGGCTCAGTTGGTAGATTGCTGCATTGGTCACTAGGAGATTCCGCGATACGACCCTAACACTCACTATTTGAGGGTGGCGCTGGGTCTCATTTATCTAGCCCTACCTTGAGCTTGATGTAAGCCTGAACACTGCAGCGGTTGTTCAGGGTTCTGTGACAAAAAAAAAAAAAAAAAAAAACGGGGGGGGGGGGGCTCCCGTTCTACACGCACTAGTTGCGGCTTAAAAACGCTAGTTCCTTAAAGGGTGCAATTAAAAAAAAAAATTCCAGAGAGCCTCAGTAAGAGGTTGAGGCATATAATGCAAGAATCTGTTGAGAAATACGCTGTACATTATACACTACACAATAGTGTCTCCACGCACACTCGTACTCATGGGGACATCTGAAAAGCTTGGTGAAAGCTACAAACTACATTCCTTTTTTGGCGATTTTCAGGATCGCTTTTGCCGTCAAATACGATCCAAGTGCAGCCTTTATACAGGCCTCATGGTATAACGAGGACCATGTGATTTTGCTCAACACCTGATAAGACAAGGGATCTTTAGAATATTAGATTTCCCCGCGAATACTTTTGGGGGAAGAGGGAAAAAGGGGGGGGGGGGGTGAGGCGCAACGAAATTTGCCTCGATCAGTAATACTTTAAAAATATTATTGTTAAAATTAGTTTGAATTGGACTGAATACAACCGTGGAAAATACGACGGCTGGAGAAGATAAATCTAGATTTTTTTTTTTTAATTGAAGTGTTTCATTTACAAAAATTCTTCCTTTAGATCAATCGTTGACTACTGAAAGCCCCATCTGTTTCGGCTTATAGAAGGCACATTAGTAGAAATTGAGGTGAAGAGCCGAGTGTGAATAAATCACATTTGCCGGACACAAAATATTGTTGCTACCGACTTATCACACAAGCTGCTGTCCAAATTATTAGTACATCTAGACACAGGAAAAGAAACTGGAAACACAATGATACACAAAGTTCATGTCCAACAAGTTTCATCACGAAGTTACAACTGTGCTCTGAGTAACTCCTGTTTACTCTTACCACACTTCACAAGTAGCAAACTTAATTATGTTTAATATTCATCACACTAATTCATCTATTATGGAAGGGCTTTAATCTGTTCGATTCTACAAACATTTTCAACCAGTGTTTGGTTTAGACTCGGATAATCACTTCGATAAATCATAGTTATTCTTACACATGAAAAGTATACAAAAAATGGAGGAGATTCAATTTGATAGTTGTCGCAACCATGATTATTAAAAAAAAAAAAAAAGCAAAAGATGAGGGAGAAGTCAATATGAACCGCAAAACACAACAAACTGGAAGAAGCAGCTGAAAAAGTGTGAAACACGTAAAAATCCATTGTAGAAAGCATAGCATTTATCACGCTAATCACAGAAAGATGGAATAATTGACAATACGGATGTGTCTCTAACAGGATTTCTTTGTTTGAGACTTAAAGTCTGATTCATAATTATCGGATAAAACAATCTGGCGAAGGTTTGAGGAACACGTACATATTTCACTACCAATGTTGTTCAAATAAATGCTCAATAATTATAGTTAACCCCACACAACTGAGAAGAAAAAACAACGTTAGCTTGTAAGCACGAACAGGGAATGGAGAACCTTGATCTAAAAATAATTAATATATACTTCTGGAGACGCATGATAAAAGAAGGTAAAATGTTATGTTATGAAACATTCTAAACAAAACAAAAAACAAAAAAAAAAAAACAAAAAAAAAAAACTTTTTAATTAAAAAGCTATGGAATAAACGATTCTACAAGTTATTAACTAGATAGAGAAGCTACTAAATACAATATTCTGATGATTAACTCTAGAGCAGCTATGGAATAAATTCTATTAGTTATTAACTCTGGAGAAGCTATTAATTACAAGATTCTAGTGATTAACACTAGAGCAGCTATGGAATAAACGATTCTACTAGTTCCTAACTCTGAAGAAGCTATGGACTACAAGATTCTAGTGATTAACCCTAAAGAATCTAAGTCCGTGATGCTCACTCTGTGACAGACTGCTGAGTTAGTGCAATCACCGGCGCCTGGCTTGTCGTTTTGTTGGTGTCGGCTGATCGGTTGGCTGGACGAGGAAAGTAGGGGTGGGCTTGGAGAGAGAGAAGGAGGAGGGGAGGGGGGAGGGAGTGTCGCCTCTGCGGTCGCGTCGCGCTTCGAAAGCTTGGAGGAGCCCTTAGGAAGAGAGAGAGAGAGAGGGAGAGAGAGAGAGCGAGAGAGAGAGAGAGAGAGAGAGAGAGAGAGAGCGAGAGAGAGAGAGAGAGAGAGAGAGAGAGAGAGAGAAATAAATTATGTGAAGCTGAATGTGTCCGAATTTGGCGAAAGTAGTGGACAGTTTTATTGGAAGGTGAAGGAGGAGAGAAATAGGGCCATAACGGAGCTCTAGACACCCGCTGAGAGAGAGAGAGAGAGAGAGAGAGAGAGAGAGAGAGAGAGAGAGAGAGAGAGAGAGAGAGAGAGAGATTGAGAGAGAGAGATTGAGAGAGATTGAGAGAGAGAGAGAGATTGAGAGAGAGATTGAGAGAGAGAGAGAGATTGAGAGAGAGAGACAGAGAGAGATTGAGAGAGAGAGAGACACACAGAGAGAGAGAGAGACAGAGAGAGAGAGAGAGAGAGAGAGAGAGAGAGAGAGAGAGAGAGTCAGTCTAGGTGAGGGAGGAGGGGGAGGATAAAACCCCAGGCCCAACAGTAGCTCGCAGACTGGCCGGTAAACCAGTTAACGTTTTTTTGTGTGTGTGTCGCTTGGTTGCGTCGCTTGTGGGCGGGGTTTAAGCTCCGCATAGGTACGGCCAGATGACGCAGCAGCCCGAAGTTGCCGAGGTCAAGGAAACCCGTCCCGAGATGATCCGAGACTGTGCGGCCGGCAGTGGCGGAAACAACCGAGAAGTTCCGGATTCAACACGGCCGGGCCGGCGATTTCGGTCGAGGAGGATTCCGAAGCCACTGTGGGAAGTGGGTGTTGGGGAAATACAGGCGGGGTTTAAAAAGGATGACGTTCACGGGCACTTAGAGTTCTATAGGTCGTTTTAATGATGGGCTGACGGAGATTGCTAGGCTGCTTTGTTGTTACTATGAGAAGAAAAAAAAAAGATGAAAAAAAATTGGTTATGAAATGTCGCTAAAAATGAGAGAGGAAGAGAGAGAGAGAGAGAGAGAGAGAGAGAGAGAGAGAGAGAGAGAGAGAGAGAAAGAGAGAGAGAAAAGGAGTGAGAAAAAGAGAGAGGCTAAGTGAGAGAGAGAGAGAGAGAGAGAGAGAGAGAGAGAGAGAGAGAGAGAGAGAGAGAGGGGGAGAGAAAGAGAGCAAGAAAAGAAGGGAGGGAGTTAGAAGAAAAAAACAGAGAGAAGAAGAGAACGGAAGATAGAAAGAGAAAAGAAGAAAAAAACTTGAACTGCTGCAACAAGCTTTCTCAACCTCCCTCCCTCTCTCCCACGCCAATATCTCCTTCCAACCCGGTAAAGTCAACCCACCCCCTCCCCGGGGGTCACCCGAGTGGCAACCACAACAACAATAACATTGACAATAAAAACGATAATCCAAGAGGAATACAAAAGAAAACTTCTAGTTGTCCCTGATCTTTTGTTGTCAGAAAACTTGTTGGACAAGTTTTAGGCACAGATTCCGGGCCAGTTTTTCTCTTCTCTTCTCTTCACTTCACCTTATTTTGTTTTCTAATTTTATCCGCGTTATTCCTTGAAAACACATTTAAAATTGTCAAAACATCAGAGTGGAAAACAAGGTTTCTGATTTATTCAAGTGAAGAAGAATTGCTGAAGGGTGCGGCATTCAGGTTGAAAAACACGTAGATCTAGGTCCTATGTCACAGTCTGCTTTGTGATTTGGGCAAAAAAATTCTGCTGTGAAAAACATGTTTGCAGTTTCTGAAAACACGTACATGCATTCCACTGTGGATCCAGAGTCTAGATCTAAAGCGATTAATAGAGTTAGGTCCTTTAATGTCTGTCCTTACTATAGGACAATCAAGGACTTTTCGGGTTACTGCTAGTTCTACAACTAAGTATTGAAGACAGGATTGCGTTTAGGTTTTTGTTTTTATTGGGCTGTTTTTTTTTCTCCTTCTGCTTCTTTAATTTTTTAATGATCTACTTTTCTTTACAATATTTTTTAAACGGAGGTTAAAGTTCAGTAAAGCTATCCATCGGATGTGCCCTTGTGGGTGGGGAGTCGATTCCTCAGAGGATGTCACTAGGGAAACCCAGATACGGCAACAGGCTGTCTACGCTCCACAAGCGCCCTATGATGAACAGTTACTGTTTTGTCTTACACCCAGTGATTGGGCCTTTAAGCCTTCACCGCCTTCTGCCTGTTTGTGCACAATGCATGAGCATATAGTTTTGATGAAGATCATCACAATGTGTCTATGAAAGACAATAAAAGTATATCTTATCTTATCTTATCTTATCTTATAGTATTGCAGGCTTTTCTGTGGAGTGACGCCGGCTCTAGCGCTGGGGATATTCCAGGGACGCCTGAGGTCTCACACTGTAGAGTGTTAGACGGATGATAATGGAGGGTCTGTGTTCAATTACTAGTCCATGTCGCCAGTGGTGGGCTGGGCGCTAGATCTTCATTTACTGACACTATGCCTGGCTTGCAGCAATGCGATGATTGCGTATGACTTTAGCGGTAAAGTAGAGGTAGGACTGAGAGATAAATACACAGAGGAAAAAAAAACAACAACAAAAAAAAAACAAGAAACAAACAACAACAAACACACCAATAATATTTATCCTACATTTTAAAATGCATCTGTTTCGATAAACCGATAAAAGGTTTTCTAGTTTTGATGAAGGTCGCAACAAGTGACCTCGCCCTATATTTGGAGACATTTAAGCAAATCCTAACCCTAATCCTAACAGTAACCCATTAACATGCAAAAAGTAATACAAAAAATAATACAAAAAGTAATACAAAAAGTAATACAAAAAGTAATAGATTCATGAAAAAACGCTACTAGTTAACACATTCATTATTAAATGAATAAATATACATGTACATATATAAAACAAATGCTAGAATAATATCTATCTATCTATCTATCTATCTATATACATATCTACATATATATATATATATGTATATATACATATCTACATATATATATATCAATCTTTCTTTCTATTCATTATTCATCAAAAAAGTAGCAAGCAAACAAGTAAGCAAGCAAGCCAGCAAGCCAGGTAGTGGATATAGCCAGACCTTTAACCCCATCCTGACCCCAACCCTTTTAGATGCGAAACATAATAAGTGAAGTATCATGAAACAAAGATCTCAGTTAACAAATTGATAAATAAATAAATAAATATACGTGTAACGTGTACATAAATATGCTGCCCTAATTGCCCACGGCAAAAAGGGCAGTAAGTAAGTAAGTGTACATAAATATATAATTTAGAGCACTATTACAGAATATTAGAATAACCATCAAGCGCAGATTACATATATATATATATATATATATATATATATATATATATATATATGTATACACACATACTTATAAACATATTACATTTATATATCTCCAGCCAATCAATCTATCTTTCTATCTATTTATTATCTATAAATCTATCCACCTCTGTATCCAATCTAACTAGTTCATCCATTCATCAACTAATCAAAGAAACAACAAAAACAGCAAATTCACCAATTAAGTAACAAGCAAACAAGGAAGCCAGCAAGTAAGCTAGTGTATAGCCAGACCAGCGAACGAGTAAGATCAACCCAGAAATCGGAACTAGAGACTGTTTTAGCTGCTTCATAGCCTTATTGCTAACCAAGATAATTATACAGTACAGCCAGGAAAACCACACCACTTCAAGGGTTGGGCCTTTGATAACTTTCACACAAAAAATCCTGCAGCCGAAGTGGATGTTTCAAAAAGCTGTTTACACCTCACCTGACTCTCAAACGTATCAAGCTCCTTGGACAGTGGCGCATGCATGACACGTGAGATCTGCTGACGTGTCACACAGGTTCTATATTTAGATGACAGAATGGCTTCCTTGTATACAATTTCCATCTCAGCGACCTAGCGCTTCAAAAGAATGGAAGCAATTTAAAGTGCATCAACCATCTAAAACTGAAATTCAGGTACAGTTGAATCCACTTAAAGTCAACACGTTTAAGGGAAAATTTTGCTTAAAGCCAACTCTGTTTGGCGGTCCTATTTTGTATTTCTTTTTATTTTTGCAAAGATTAAAGTCAACTTATTTTTTTCTGTCCCGAGATGTTGACTTCACCCAGACTCCTGATAATAATAATAATAATAATAATAATAATAATAATAATAATAATAATAATAATAATAATAATAATAATAATAATAATAATAATAATAATAATAATAATAATAATAATAATAATAATAATAATAATAATAATAATAATAATAATAATAATAATAATAATAATAATAAGAAGAAGAAGAAGAAGAAGAAGAAGAAGAAGAAGAAGAAGAAGAAGAAGAAGAAGAAGAAGAAGAAGAAGAATGACAACAACAAGAAAAAGAACAAAGACAAGAACAAGAACAAAAACAAGAAGAACAACAGCAACAAGAACAACAACAAGAACAACAACAACGACAACAACGACGACAACAACAACAACAACAACAACAATAACAACAACAACGACAACAACAACAACAACAACAACAACAACAACAACAACAACAACAACAACAACAACAACAACAACAACAACAACAACAATAACAACAACAAAAATTGTAATAAAAAACCCCGACAACAATTCATAAAAGATATTTCCTATGAAATGATAATTAAAAGTAAATTAAAAAGGTGTTTCTTCATCTGGTTACAAAATGATATGATTAAATTCTGTACACACCCTTCAAAAAAAAAACCTGTCTCACATGGGATAATTGAGACAAATAGTACAAAATATGTAATTCTCCTTTCATTTCTCTCCTGGTTTTTTTTTTTTTTGTAACTCAAGAGAACTAAATTGTTTAAAACTACACAATTTTAGCAGCGAAAAAAACTAAACTCCGAACAATCAGCTCCAGGCAATTCGAGTCTTGTCATGACTCACTGACTTGTAAAAACAAGGAAGCTACTGATGGACAGATGAAGCTGAATAAAGAAGGAAAGAGATTAATATTGGACTGTGGGAGTAGAATCAGCATGATTTGTTGAAACATTTGCAGTTTTTATCTCTAATTCCTTTCATATTTATTAAACTTCATAGCTTTGATTTTAATTTTTGTGTGTTCAGAGAGACTGCAAGACTTGCATCTAAATCTATATCTTGTGTTTTACCTCGTGAAATATCCAAAGAATCTCAACAGAACCATAGTTTATTGCAAGATAATTTGAGGTTCTTTAAGAACAGGTCTTCTCCATGGCTTAAAAGAAATAAAAAAAAAGTTGAACGCTTTCCTCCATCTATCCCAGCATCTATTATTGCTTGACTACTTTCTTTAGTTCTATATTAAAATTAATTCTTTCAGCATCGTGAATCTTTATAAGATCCGGTAGAGGCTAGTTTGTTTCTGTTCCGTAACAATATGGACTTGGTCGTTCTAAGTGATTCAACATCTTTGTCAAATTCAGCCAACATGTAGATCACTGTTTCTGAAGCATCTATTTTTGGGTCATTGTCGTGTCTCGGCAAGGCGATGGGTGCCGCATCGAGGTGCAGGTTCGATCCCTGTCCATTCCATCTGTCCTGATGTTTTCACGTCTTTCATCTTATTTATCGGTCTTGGGTTAGATCTAGGTGTGTGGTTGATTGGTCTATACTACCCAACTCTGAAAAAAAAAATTATAGGTTAATTATGATAATGGAGTCAGAATAGTTAGCTTTAAAATAAATTTCTAGTCTATGGTTAGACCCATTTGACTGATCATTATCATGCAGGTAGAAATTAACGGGCATTCTTGCATCCACGCAAGGGGAGGCAACTCTAGTCATCTTTGATTGAGCCTAAATAACCTTAGTGTTTTTCAAAATAATCTTTAAATTGATAGGGAAGGTGCAGAAAAGCTCTTTTCCAGTATTACTTGGTACAGTTTAGATTAAGAGGTTCCAATATTTTTATATGGCCAGTTCAAAGTGGCTTTGGTCCTATTTGCTAGTAAAACCATCCTGCGAGTATCGAACCGTCCACCGCCTTAAAGATTTACAAACCTTGCAGTTCTCAGACTAGACGGCCCAGTGGTTTAACTACATAACAGAGAGATTTATCAGTTATGTATGTTTTTCTTTAGGACAAAATCGTAAGTTCCCTTTTTCAGGTTTTTTTTTTATCCTCACAAAATAGTTTTCGACAATTTCTCTATCCCAAGTCGGGCGCAACTAATAAGGCTGTAACTGCATTACGTTCCGGTTAAACGACCCAAAGATTTTTACGGCAAAGGTGACAAGCCAAGCGTAACCAGAGCCCACTACTGTGCTGGTTTGACCATGAAGGGGTCATTATTGCCTAAACCCACGTAATTGCAAGATCAGCAAAAAATGAATACCTTGTGTCCAGTGTCCACGCCTTGTGACTGGACGTCACGTGACTGTCCAGCAAGCTCTTGTGGCTGCAGGTGCACATAGCGGCTCGACCAGAGGACCAGGGGACACAGCTGATCCTAGCCTCACACCTCTCGGGCGAGCGGTCAAGCAGTGGTCAAGCACAAGATCTCAAGAAAGGACAATCCTTGTCGTTTTATTTTTTTTCAAACTTTTTTCATTTCTTTTTCAAAGGTGTTAGCTGCAAGTAAAGATAAAAAATAAAAAAGATTTCAATCGAAACGATACTTTTTTTGCTTATTAAGCAGGAAGGAAAAAAAAGATTCAAACGTCAAAACGCGGCTGAGCCTGTAGCAAGATCCGCCGGGGTCTTACCTGTCCAGCTCCGGGTGCGACACCAGTAAATTTCTCAACTGTGTGAACTACAGGCGGAGATTCTCGCTGGACCATAGCACGGTATCGAAGTCACTCATGATTATCCCATCTCAGTTTCCTTAATACCGGAAGCAGTTTATCAGTATATTCTTAGTTAAGAAAAACCAATCATGAATATAGATCTAATCCAAGACCGATAAATAAGATGAAAGATGTAAAAACATCAGGACAGATGGGTTGGACAAGGATTGAACCTGCACCTCGATGCGGCACCCATCGCCTTGCCGACACAAGACCAGTATATCCTCACACTGTCAAGCTCACCCTGCCACTTCTTTGAATGACCTTGGTAAGTTCGGGCATGTCAATCCTCTTGAAGCAAAGGTCACCACCGACCGCCTCCCACTTAACTGTGTTCTAAGCAACCCATCCCTCTAGCTGTTACCTTGTACATTCTGGAACTCTCACTCTAAAGGTTTACTCTTCATGTGTTTCGTGGTTTTTCTTCTTCCCCATCTTGTCCTAAAGGTTTCATTCTGTTACGTTGGCCTTGCAGTGGGATGACTTGAGTGTAGTTTGGCCGATCCAAGTGAGAGTAGTCTCCCTGCGTCCTCTTTGCTCGGTCTCTAAACGTCAACTTGAGTGTAGTTTGACCGGTCCAAGTGAGAGTAGTCTCCCTGCGTCCTCTTTGCTCGGTCTCTAAACGTCAACTCGAGTGTAGTTTGACCGGTCCAAGTGAGAGTAGTCTCCCTGCGTCCTCTTTGCTCGGCCTCTAAACGTCAACTCGAGTGTAGTTTGACCGGTCCAAGTGAGAGTAGTCTCCCTGCGTCCTCTTTGCTCGGTCTCTAAACGTCAACTCGAGTGTAGTTTGACCGGTCCAAGTGAGAGTAGTCTCCCTGCGTCCTCTTTGCTCGGTCTCTAAACGTCAACTCCATAGATTTAGCGTCACAGCAAACGACGCTTTTTTTTTTACCCAGAAGTGACTTCCACACAAATTTACGGGTGAAACCATTTGGGCAACTTACCACAACGATTCCATTTCAAACCCTGCTAGATTGTGAGTTCTGACAGTTTGTTTTTATAGGTGCGCTAATATATATATATATATATATATATATATATATATATATATATATATATATATATATCCCTGTCCATTTCTTTTTCTTGCAGGTACTCTCCCAGCTGTTTTAAGGTTAGTCAATTCCTACAGAGATTTGTAGCAAACCTACATTTTAAATTTTGAGTAAACATTATATCTGTTGACAAAAGTGTGAAATTTCTTGTGAATTCAATACCGAAGTAAAATGACATCTAAATGACCTCAATGACAACGCTCACGCTAGTCCATTTTGTCGCAAGTTCGCTTTGATTAAAAAAAATATTTTTACACTATTGATAAGTATTTTAGTAAGTAGGGATAGGAGGGCAAGAGGGCTTTACTTACTCAGTTCATTTCTATTTTTCTTCGTCTTAACTTTGGCCCGCCTACACGATCACGGCTAGAGCGTATAGTGGAGGGATGGGGTTCGCAAGCTTGTCAGAAAATATAACTTAGAAGAAAAATCGCGTAAACATTGAAAATGAAAAGTTCCATTCTTTCACCTAATCTAGTTTCTGAACTGCGTAAAACTGTCACGATCATCTGTCTTCATACGAGATGACGGCGGGTAAAGGAGAAGTTATTGAAGCAGAAAAGTACCCAAGCCAAAAAGTCGTTAGGTGCTAGGTGTGTGTGCGTGTGTGTGTATGTTCATTATGTGTGCAGTATTTATAGTCTGAGCATAAAACTCTCATATTAGTGCATGTGTGTGGAGATAATTTTTTTTTTAAATTCTGACGTATGTAAAGTTCTGAATGTAACTCCGGTAGGGGGCGAGTGAATCTACAGTTGTGAATATCAGTTTGAAAAAGTTTGAAGTTGACAATCCTAACTAGTGTAATCATGCAAACACTCGTGATGCATCTGAACCGTGTCTAGGCCCCAGACTTCGTGCTAAATTCTGGACCAATAGCCTTTAAATATTTCAAAAAAGGAGTGGTGTATGAAAAACAGACAGCAGACATTCAATCAGACTTTCAAACCGGATATCGGCAGTGGAGTTATTTTTTTATTTTTTTTATTTTTATTTTAGAGGTAGGAGTGTAAGGGAGGGGCCAGAGTTTTCTTCTAACGTGGTCTGCGTTATCTACAAATGCTTCACGCACCTTATATTTATATCAGGTCTAAATCGATAAAAACTATATATATATAAAATTGTAGAGAAAAAATAATCTTATATTTAATCAGGACCTAAAGAATATGATGAGTTAAATGAGAATTTGGGTCACAATGAGCAAATTCTGAATTATTCTGAGAGAAATGATTACTAAACCCCCAATTATTTCTATTTAAAAGAGATCAATTTTTTTTTCTTTCTAGATTTACTCTCATGTCTACTAAAATCAATTATGGATAATCTGGAGATAGAGACTGAAAATATAAGTGTGATGCATCGCATCATACAAACATAATTTGAAAAGGAAAAAAAATGATGTTCATTTCCTTTCCGTGAGTCGCTTTAAAAAAAAAAAGAATTAAAAAAGGGGAAAAAAGTAGTGGAGAACTATTGAAAATCCACTGTAGAGAATTTGAAAATTCTTTATAATTTTAGTTTTTCACGCATGATATAGAAGTTTGATTGTCACTGTGTGAGAGTCGATATTCACAAACTACCCTATTATACCGGAACTGACACACGATAATTTAGTCAACTAAGAAATCAGCAGAGATCACACGTTAATCTCTGTAAGCGTGGGGCTCCATCACAGATCAAAGGCATGGAACTAATGTGGCATTCGATGAAAATGATATCCGTGTTAATTTTACTATTTTTTTTATCTTTGAGAGAATGAGGTAACTTCTAGGTTTTAGCATCCGGGGGAACAACATTCAACAATTTACCGTAACACTGGCCTTGCCGATCAGGGTGGCAAAAATGATCCTCTGCTGGATTTAATGATAATAGGGCTGATTATAGAGTCAGGTCGGAGAAGACAAATAAAAGAAGGAGAAAATAGAGAGGGAGAGAGAGAGAGAGAGAGAGAGAGAGAGAGAGAGAGAGAGAGAGAGAGAGCGAGAGAGAGAAAGAGAGAGAGAGAGAGAAAGTGAAGAGAAAGAGAGAGAGAGAGAAAGAGAGAGAGAGAAAGTGAGAGGACAAATAAAAGAAAAAGAAAATAGAGAGACAGAGAGACAGAAAGACAGAGAGATAGAAAGAGAGAGAAGAAAAGAAAAATAGAGAGAGAGAGAGACAGAAAGACAGAGAGATAGAAAGAGAGAGAAAGTGAAGAGAAAGAGATAGAGAGAGAGAGAGAGAGAGAGAGAGAGAGAGAGAGAGAGAGAGAGAGAGAGAGAGAGAGAGAGAGAGAGAGAGAGAGAGAGAGAGAGAGAGAGAGAGAGAGAGAGAGAGAGAGAGAAAGAGATAAAAAAAAAAACAAAAACAGAGAGAGAGAGAGAGAGAGAGAGAGAGAGAGAGAGAGAAAGAGAGAGAGACAGAGAAGAATAATATTAAGTGTCCAAACAGTGTCTCCATGAGTTAGTAGTAGAGCTAATGCTAGATAGAAAATAATCCAAGAGGATTGCAGGTTGCAGGCAGATCAAAGAGACAAACAGAAAGATAGGCTAACACAATGAATAGTTGATAGATTGATTGATTGATTGATTGATATAGTGCCCAAGTGATACGGCCATGCTATAGATACAGTGACCTTACACTTTTACTTTCTCGCATGAAACTAGTATAGAGCACGCCTCAACCGAAAAGATGTACGCACAAATCATCCATCGAGATATACGGGACTCAAACCCGCGAGGTCTATGTGACACAGGGCTTGCAGGTCATTACTCGACCACCTATGAGTCTTGTTAAACATTAGAAAGACTCTGAGCGAGAGAGGAAAAAACCACAGACACACACCCACATCAGACAATGCTAAACGATATTGGTTTCTGTTGTGTTTACCAAACGTGATGCATCGATTCTCTCTACAGATTGTGGAATCTGGTCCACACCCATCCTGGTTTGGTTAAGTTTCCTTTGTACCTTGGGTGGAGGAGAGTTGATTTTTGGGCGATAAAATCTA
>JAWDGP010002136.1:0-15000 GCA_033675545.1 Elysia crispata | reverse complement strand
AAGGAACAGACAAATAGATATAGATATAGATAGAAGGATAGAGAAATTAAGAGAGAGACAGACAGACAGAGAGACAGACCGAGACAGACATAGAAAGATTGAGAGAAGGTGGAAGGGAAATAACCCGAAAAAAAGGAAAAGTCGAATAACGACGCACGAAGCAAAGAAAAGTAAACAAACACACAGTTGTGTTGACAAACTGAACAAACTCACCCCTAGATAAAAAGGACGACTATTTAAAGTAAATCAGTTATGATATAGAGTTGCGTATCATACACGGTTTTAAATGATTTTCTTGAAAAAATTGAAACATTCATCCCACTATATAATAGGACAGAAAAATATGTTTTTATTTATTTGATATTTGGTAAGAAGTGCAGGTTGTAGTTACATTTCACGGGGTTTTACCTTTTTCAAATAGATATTAAACAAAATTGTAAGAAAATGCGTCGCAAGTAAACTGCATGAAGAAAGTGTGTCGCTGTTTACTTAACATAAATCGGGAGCGGTTGAACTTTGCCTGGCAAGGCAACTTCTCCAGGAACTGGCTCCAAGCCCTAACGGTGTTAAGTCCCGTAAAACGGTCAAGGTCCACATACTATGACGGGCCGCGCCTGTCGTCATTTATGCTTTGGGTCTGATGTGGCTCCTCCCATAAAACACCGGGATGCGCACTTGTGTGCATCACTTTGGTGCTTGGATGCTGGCAGGGAAGTTTTGTCGTGGGTCGTGTGAGAAGCACAACCTGCTCAGAGGTACCGGCGACTTGGGTACTTTGTTGATGTGGTGTCGGTGGGCCGGCTATCCTGAGAGTGTCTATATGGCGGAAGTTCAGAGCTGAAACCCTTCACCCCCTGCAATCTAATGACATTTCTCCCCTTATGGGGAGTTGAATATCTTCCTTTTTAGGGAGATGGATTTTTTTTTAATTTTGAAAGGGGCATTATCCATTAAATATGCAACACCCAACTATTTCTTTGTTATCTTTCATTTGAGAGACATTTAACATTTAACTAGTGATATGCACGTCATATCTGCTTTTCAGTACTTAAACCGTGATAGACTCTGCCTCGGTGAGACTGTAAGGAAATAGCGACACATAAGGAAAATATTATGTAATAAACTGATATACACAGAGACATAAAGGTAAAGTTAATTTATCAAAAGTCTGAGAAGAGAGGCAAAGAAGAAAGAAATAGCAAAAAAGAGTGGGGAAAAAATTAAAGAGAGAAAAGTAATGTATTGACATAGAAACACAAGAAAGAAAAAGAAATATTTATATCAAGTGGGTGACGAGACGCAAAGAAAAAGAAAAAAAAATGGTCATCTTAAGTGAGGGGAGAGACAAGAAAAAGAAAAAGAGAGACAGAGAGCAAATAAACTGTTCGAGAAAAGTAATTCAGTTGTAGTCACTTGGGTGGTAATGGGAAAAGGTTTAAAGTATTCATTTCTTAGAGTCATTGATTCGCCTGTAATGGACCTTATTTTTTTTTTTTTACAAAAGAGTAAAATTAGAGACACAATCATGAAGATGAAACATATTGTTTGCCGACGCATAAGAAAATAAAAGACGACTGATGAAAATGCTAACAAAAAGCCGATGTTCGAAAGATATCCACCATAGTAAAATTTATAAACATACAACAGATGGGTTCCATGTGAGGATTCGCAAGGAAAACAGGCTTCCAATTAGGGCTGTAGTGTAAACCAAGGAAACTGGTGACAATTAGGTTGTAACGGTAAAGGATCGCTGGTAAAAATTGATTCAAAGACAAGAATGATGAAAACGACTACTTTCCGCATAGGTTGGAAACATCAGCAGAGAGAGAGAGAGAGAGAGAGAGAGAGAGAGAGAGAGAGAGAGAGAGAGAGTGACAGAGACTTAGACAGAGACTTAGACAGAGAGAGAGAGAAAGCAAATGGAAGTGAAGTAGAGAGAGGATCAAAAAGATGAAACAGAGGGAGACAGAAGGAGAGAAAGTGTGGAAGAAAAATCAGAAATAGTAGAAAAAAAGATCCACAAATAGTTAAAAAGTACCGAAGACTAAATAACTGCCATGGACACATCTAATTATAAAAAAAAATATTCGAAAATGACAAGATAGATGCACAGAAAACAGAGATAGACATAGACAGAGAGAGATAGACATAGAGATAAGTAGACGGATATAGGGATAGACAGAGAGAGATAGAGATAGAGAGGAGGAGAGAAAGAGAGAGACATTGAAAAAGGAAGAATCGTGAAAAAAATTGGTAGAAATGGCGATACACATTTACAGAGGAAGATGTATGAATAGGCTGAACTAGGAACGGACGTAAAGATATAGAATACTTGTAAATAAAAAAAAAGATGATAAAAAGTAAGTGTGTGTGTGACAGAGAGAGTGAGAGAGAAAGAGTGAAATAGATAGATAGAGAGAGAGCGAAAGAAAGAGGGCGAAAGAGAGAGAGAGTTAGAAAGACTGAGAGGGCTTGGATCAGACATAAACCGGAAAATGAAAGTGTCGCAAAGAAAAGAAAAAGTGAAGAGCGATGGATCAGGAGAAGGAGAGAGAAGGACACACACACACACACACACACACAGAGAGAGAGAGAGAGAGAGAGAGAGAGAGAGAGAGAGAGCGTATTAAGAGGAAAAAAAAGTGAAAAACAAAAAAGAAATAAATGATGTCCCTCGGGTATATAGAGAGACTAAACTACATACAGACAAATTGAAAGATTATAAGAGAAAGAGAGACAGAGAGGGAGAGAGTGAGATAGAGAGAGCGAAAGAAAGAGGGCAAAAGAGAAAGAGAAAGTTAGAAAGACTTGGGGCTAGGATAGGACATAACCCGGAAAAAGAAAGAGTCGCAAAGAAAAGAAAAAGTGAAGAGCGATGGATCAGGAGAAGGAGAGAGAGAGAGAGAGAGAGAGAGAGAGACAGACAGACAGACAGACAGACAGACAGACAGACAGACAGACAGACAGACAGACAGACAGGGAGAGCGTGCGCATTAAGAGAAATAAAGTGAAAAAAAAGAAAGAAATAAGGTCTCTCGGGTATAGAGAAAGAATGAACTATATACGGACAAAACGACAGATTATGATAGAGACAGACACACACATACACTTACAGGGTGAGTGAGTGAGAGAGAGAGAGAGAGAGAGAGAGAGAGAGAGAGAGAGAGAGAGAGAGAGAGAGAGAGAGAGAGAGAGAGAGAGAGAGAGAGAGAGAGAGAGAGAGAGAGAGGGGAAGAGGGAGATGTGATGGTAAACAAAATAAATAGATGGACATACAGATCTGTAAAGCGTTTTTGAGAAAGAAATATAGATCCAATTGTATGTATGTATGTATGTATGTATATATATATATATATATATATATATATATATATATATATATATATATATATATATATAAGTCGAGGTGAATCCATAAAGTGGAATGGGAATGGTGATGGGCAATGGGGACTTAAAGAAGCTTTCGGGGGAAGGTGGAAGAAAAAAGAGGGATAGCAGAGGGGAAAATGTTATTATTGGCTTCTGATATAAAAAGAGGAAACGCAATTTTGAAAAATCGGGAGAACAAAGTAAAAGACGAGTAAAGAACTATGCGGAGAGGAATGATTGTCAGTTGAGTAGATATGGAGATTACAGGAGTTTGACGCAGAAGGGAGGGTGGGAAGGGGGGAGGGGGCGTAACCTGATGATCCCACATCTAGTTGAGCTATTCTTACATGTAAGTGTCGTCGTTGCACACATGTCTTTTCTCGAACTCTTTCAGATTTTTTTCCTTTTTCTTTTTCTCTTCTTTCAATAACAGTGATGTAGAACGGTTATCACAGAGAAAAAGAGAACAAAAGGGCTTGGCAATATGCCAAATACAGAATTTGAATTTTCAGTTTATGTTGAGACTAAAATACTTGTCTTTTTTAGGCTTGATAAAAGATCTTATGGTTGGGAAGAGAATCTGAAAATGACAACGTAAAATTGAAACAGGGAGTAAACATATTTTTTATATTTGTGTGAAGGTCAACTCGCGAAAACGTTTGCAGACAGCCAAAAATAGACATTTCGTTGGAAAAGATAAAAACCACCACTTTTCTCTCTTGCCAATATCTTGGCGAGAGTGGGAGAAAGCCTGGCTTATACTCAGTAGTTCTTTCATGCTGTAAACAAGTTCACTGGTGTTGAGTGAATGCTTTGTTTTTAAACTATGCTTTAAAGATCAAAGAAGGAGATGTTTGTTTCATTCGGTGGCCTGGCCTGGACTCATGAGGTCTCGACCAACACTCTATTATTGTTATTATTATTATTATTATTATTATTATTATTATTATTATTATTATTATTATTATTATTATTATTATTATTATTATTATTATTATTATTATTATTATTATTATTATTATTATTATTATTATTATTATTATTATTATTATTATTATTATTATTATTATTATTATTATTATTATTACTCTCAACAAGCTTGTGTGTCCATAGAGACATTTATAGAGACTTAAATAGAAAATTGAAAAATGCCATCGAAACAGCAAAGAAATATTACTATTGCCATAAGATAGAGGAGTGTCTCACATCTAAAGCTCTTTATAATGTTGCAAACACATTGTCTGGAAAAGGAGGTAACAGCCAGGGTTCTATTCCTAAAACTATTCCAGCAGACAAACTTGCTGAGAGATTTGGTAATTTCTTCATTGAAAAGATTGCAAAAATTAGGAAACCCATGGATGCTGCATCCTCTTCCCTTCCCTCTTTTGATTGTTTTGATGGAGATTGTATGATGATGTTTGAACCTGTGACAAAAGAAGATGTTATGAAAATCATTAAGGCGTCACCACCCAAATCTTGCTGCTTAGATCCCATCCCCACACCATTGTTAGTTATCCACCTTGAACACCTTATTGAGCCAATAACTGCCATGATAAATCAGTCTCTTCTTTCTGGGATAGTGCCGGTCTCATTCAAACATGCTGTCGTTTTACCTCTGTTAAAAAAGCCAAATTTATCCCCTGAAGAGCTGAGCAATTTTAGACCTGTGTCAAATCTCCCTTTCCTTTCCAAGATTTTAGAAAAAGTGGTCCTTTTGCAATTGAAAAAACACTTGACAAAGAACAACCTTTTAGATAACTTTCAGTCTGCATATAGAGAATTTCACAACACAGAAACTGCTCTTCTAAAAGTTCAAAATGACCTCATATGTGCTGCAGACAAAGGCCATACATCTATTCTTGCTTTGTTAGACCTAAGCGCAGCATTTGACACAATTGATCACAGTATTTTGTTAGAAAGATTGTCTAAAACGTTTGGATTATCAGGGGTTGTCTTAAAGTGGTTTTCGTCTTATGTCAGTGGGCGTACTCAGTGTATAATGATAAACAACCAAACTTCTCCTGTATTTGACCTTAACTATGGAGTTCCCCAAGGATCTGTATTAGGACCTGTCCTCTACACCATATATACAAAACCATTAGGCACACTAATTCAAAGTTTTGATTTATGTTATCACATGTACGCTGACGACACCCAAGTGTACTCCTCTTCTTGTCCAGAAAACTTTACTACCTTAGTAAAGAAATTTGAGAGTTGTATATCACATGTTAAAAATTGGATGATTGTTAACAAACTTAAGATGAATGAAGACAAAACAGAGCTTCTAGCATGTAGCATTGATAGAAAAGCTTTTCCACATGTTATTGACCACATGTACATTGATAGTGATCAGATACTGTTCTCTTCAAAAGCTAAAAATCTTGGTGTTTATTTTGATTCAAAGTTGTCAATGACCCCTCATATCAATCATTTGGCCCAAATTATGTTCTTAGAGCTACGCAGAATTAAACAGATTAGATCTTTTTTAAATGAAGGGGCTGTGAAAACTCTTGTGTCCTCTTTCATTCTATCAAGACTAGACTACTGTAATTCCTTACTATATGGCTTACCCATGGACACACTAAAGAGGCTTCAATTGATTCAGAACAACGCTGCTCGTCTCATTTTGAAAAAACGTAAAAGAGATCACTTAACACCCATGTTTAGGCATTTACACTGGCTTCCTGTACAAACTAGGATAAAATATAAGATTGCTGTCTTATGCTTCAAATGTGTTCACGGCTATGCCCCTAATTATCTTGTAGATCTTGTCGGTATGTACGTCCCCACTCGTAGCTTACGATCAGGTAACAAAGCTTTGCTGTCAGTTCCATGCAAACCATCAAGAAAAGACGGCCATAGAGCATTTGTACAATGTGCACCAGTTGTCTGGAATGCCCTTCCCCTTTCCATCAGGGAGGCGAGTTCTATAAGTCAGTTTAAGACCCTATTGAAAACCCATTTGTTTACTGCACATGAAGACCTTAATTAGTCTGAGAAATTTGTCTTATTGTCAATGTCTTCTCTTATTTTCTTTGTACATGTAACTTATTTATTTTTTCCTCTTCTGTTTGTTTGAATTGTTAATGGACTAGGTTTTAGACTATAGACTAGTGTCACTATGTTAAACGTTTGTAAATAGACTATTGTAAAGAGCTTCGAGCCTACAAGTAGGAAGAGGCGCTAGGAAATAACTTCATTATTATTATTATTATTATTATTATTATTATTATTATTATTATTATTATTATTATTATTATTATTATTATTATTATTATTATTATTATTATTATTATTATTATTATTATTATTATTATTATTATTATTGTTATTATTATTACTATTATTATTATTACTGCTGATGTCGATGGCAGCACATTAGGGACAATATCGTGACAAAGAGACATGTTTACAATGATCTACTTCAGTAAAAATTAATAACGTAAACTGGGTAGACAATCTGGGCTGGTTCCGAGCTATATCTCGTAAGAGACTGTCTCAGGGTTGCAGCACATTAAAGTCTACCTAGTGACACACAGTCAATGTGCTTAGAACCGTCTATTTCATTAGCAATCGGTAACGTGAGATAGCCACACATCTGGGCTGGTTCCGAGCTATATATCGTAAGAGACTGTCTTAGGGTTGCAGCACATTAAAGTCTACATAGTGACACACAGTCAATGTGCTTAGAACCGTCTATTTCATTAGCAATCGGTGACGTGAGATAGCCAGACATCTGGGCTGTTTTCGAACAATTGACTGCTCTGTTATAAATCTCAAAAGTTAAAACTTGGAAAACTTCTTTCACAAATGCCGTGACAGAAACTATTGTAATCAAAACATATTTTTTAAGATATTAGGAAATGCTCCTTATAACCAAAACAAAATTGGAATCTTAGCTTAGATTTGAGAAAAAAAAGTAAAGTTGCTCATTCGAGTGAATGCGTAGGAACTTATTGATCTTATCTTCTGCCTTAGTTAATGCGTCTCTCAGTAGTAACAAGTAAAAGGCAGAGTGAGAGCGCATATGGCTAGCAGCATGAGGTGCGATTAGGAAAGATAAAGAACAAACCATTACTTTAAGAAAATCATCTGGACTTGTATAGTAGTATTAGTAATTTGTTCAGTACTAGTACTATATTTTTGCTGAGAAAGATGGTTTTGGCTTAAATTATCCTTCAATTTCCAACACGCAAAGTGCTACTTAATTCTTAAGTGTAAGATATAAGTGCGACAATTTTTTTTAATTAAAAAAAAAAAATTAAAAATGTTTGTGCACCCCTTTTTTTAGCAATTAAACGGGAATTGCTCAATCGCACTTAATCGAACTTTTAAATCCGGAAGCGATACCAGTATGGTTTTATGAAGAAGATTAACAAATTGGGACTTTTTTATATAAAATATTAATAAATAACATGTTTTCTTTTTTTTTAAGTATCCTGCAAATGAGTAGAAGTCAAAGCATAGGATGGTAACAAAGTAACGATTGTTTGAAGTCATTTTTTAAATGTGCATGTCAGTTTAATCAAAAATAGAGTATAAAAAAATTACGATGATCTAGGTTATGAAGGCGTCATGCTTATTTTTTTGGAAAAGGGGATGCCTTTTACTTTCCTTTTTTTTGAACTTAGATCTATGCGTCACTTCAAAAGGTAATGTAACTTCAATTTAATAAGATTTAATTTAAAAATTTAAATATTTTTTTTGTCAATCTAAGCAACATCTTTGGTTTCTATATTTTATTCTCCTTATTAAAGGACCTAGACTTCATAGATTTTTTTAAGTATTACGCAAGTAAACTGCATAGTTACTGAGTAAAAAAAATGTTAAATGAGAGGTTTACACCTTAAGTACAAGTTAGATCCTAACAAATGATGAATAAGAATCAATATGTGTATGTGTGTGTATATATATATATATATTAATAAATGAAAAGCCGTTTTGTTTGTAGTATATATATATATATATATATATATATATATATATATATATATATACTACAAACAAAACGACTTTTCATTTATTATTAGTTTGAATGAATATAAAAAAAAGTTTACTGGTTTTGGGAAAGTAAATGTATTTCTTTTACATAATTCCTATTTTAATTAGTTTTTCTTGTCCTTAGAATTATACATTTAAACTAATACAGTCTAGAGTTTTGGAACATTGGTATCATTTTTTTTTCTTATTGATTAAAGAGTTTAAAAAAAGATGTACATCATCGTTAAGTTCTTTGCTTCGCTTGTAGTGGTTTTGTTAGTACAACATTCGTTCGTTGAAAAAAAAATATTAAAAAAAACTATTAACCTAAAATTACAAAAAACAAAACAAAACAAGGAAAAACAATTATTATTTTACATTTGTATTGACCTTTCACTACATACATAGCTGCAGTGTCAACAGCATTGTAATACTTTTCTATTTTAACATTAGGCTATCTACTTTAAAATTTCTACTTCTTTAAAGAAATATAGCATAAACAGACTTTATTATAATCTTTCGACCCAGACAGGTTGCAATGATAAAATTAAAAGGTTTCTAAAAATCAGAAGCGTACGGATAATGGAAGAAGTAAAAACTCTAAAAATGGTTTTGAGGCTGAAGGTAACACGATAACCTTCTTGGCTTTTGCGGAAAAACCTTACTATAATAGATATCTATAAGTCCCATATTTACAGCTATGATCAATGAATTACCACATTTAAATTAAACATTATTTTAGGTGCAAACCTCTAAAACTCAAAAACAATCAGATTTTGAATATAGCAATAAGTGTTTAAGTTCTATTTTTTTAAGTGTACGTTTGATATTTGTTAATCCCTTTTTTTTTTTTGTAAAATAAAAAGGAAAACAGTCTTTGTTGAAATTATTTAAAAACAGTTTTTTCATTTACATTGCGTTTTTTCATAAATTTGGAAGTATTCTTCGGAAAAGTAAAAAAAAAAATTGATTTCTAAAGTAAATTAACATGTTATCACGTCCGACCTGTCAGATTACTATTTTCTTATTTTTCAACAAAAAAAAAATAGCAACAAAATACATTACATAAAGACTGCATTGCATGGATAAAAATAGTCTAATTTAATAAAATACTACCCACAAGTAAGCCATAATGATAAACTTAGAGTGAACATATAAGATCGTGCATTGCATCATTAGCGCTGCGAATTAGAATTAACAACACTCACAGTATTATTGCTAGTGGCAAACAGGCTGTTCGTAATGGAGCAAGTAAGGTCACTTCTAATGTAATTTTCCTGTTTACGTTATGTCATCGTGAAAGACTGTCTTCAGGTAGCATCACATCAAGAGCTCTATTTTGACACTGTCAAGATGGTTTGAAAAAATGGGCTTAATTACTGAGATTTGCTAGACGAGAACGCCACAATTTTATTACTTACTGACATGAATTACGTTTACTTTTCTGCCTAGTGATAAATATCAAAACCGCTTTTCTTTTCGCGAACATGCCATTTTTTAGGTAAGTATAACCGCGCCAGTTTTTAAGAAGGCCATATGGAAAGCAACAATTTTCAAAATTCATTTTTATTATATTTTAAGTTTCTAATTCGTTAAAGTCAAAGAGTCAATAAAAATACAAAAAAAAAAGGTTATAATATCTAATTTTTCGAATAGTTGGGACAATAAAAGATAGCAGTAGTTTTAGTGAATGACTAACATCAAGTTTTTCATTTGATTAGATAAGTCTATATATCTATTGTAGTTTGTTAAAATGAGCTAATATCGCTCTCAATCGCCTCCCATGGTTTGCCAAATTGGAAGTAAAGGATGCTATACTAGAATCGCTGTTAGAACCAGATGAAACTCTCGCTGTTATGAAATGGATGCCTTTGATTTCATTTAGATTCTCTTATATAATATCCAACTGAACTGCACAATTGAAAAGTTATTGAAATATCTACACAATTGGCTCGCCAATGTGATCTAATTGCAACTTTGTAATTTGCGCAATTTATCTATTTGTTCAATAATAAATTTTTTTCTTTTCATCTCCTCGTAACTGCAGTTTCTCAGCAATCTCTTTACAATATTGAATAGACGACATTATGGTGCTTTATCAGCTGAGAGTGCTATATGAAAATAGAGACGCTTCGAATACTCACGTAAAAACACACGACACGGTTTACGCAGAACACACTGCTGGCCTTGAGCAACTCTGACTCTAGATCTAACTTTAAATCTGACGAATGAGGCAAGCAAAGCGCTTGTACCAGATTTTAGCGGACGAAGGTAATCTAAATCTAGTTCTACGCTGGAACCAATCTAGATCTACTCTGGATCTAACTCTTCTCAGATGCGCTGAACGTAGATTCGATCCCGGACGAGCCCCCAGTGTAACAGATTCGGAGATGATGGGGGTGATCTGTTAGGCTCTGTTTGTCTAGGGGTTTCAAAATATTTACAGCCAATCACACGACTCGTCCGTAGAACATAAGTCTAAAGTCCGCAAGTAAAGATTGCAAACTGTTTAATCCAACACAAGAGCTAGAGTATACATTATATGTAGGTGGACTTAAAACAATCACTCACTGTAGACTCAATGATGTTGACTTACTAAATATAATTTGGATTCTTATTTATACAAAACCTCGTCAAATCATCCAGAAAAGGAATTACATAAATAATAAAAGAACATTCTCGGTACACATCATTAGCAGTTAGCAACCAATCAAAACAAAGGTAAACAAGGGGTGACGAGATCATTACTATGCTAGAACTAAGTCGGAGATTCGAGAAGAATCTTGGCCATACAAGTGCGAGCTGTGTTCAATAACAAAACTAAGTTCTTAGGCTTGAAATACAAACGTTATGCATCCAAATAAGATAATGTACATAGATCTAGCCGATCCGCTACCCAAAAGTTACGCACCAAAAAAGGGTGAGGAAATGAATAGATCAACTTATAGTACAATGCGTTACACATCCCCCCACTTAAGATATTTTTTCCTAAAAATTTATTCTCACATCCAAAGCATTGTATACTGCTTTCCATTTGATACAAATATCATCAATAAAATGGATACATCACGAAACTTTTACTTGATGTGGGCATACTGGCCGTCATGCTTTACGTTTAGTATAACCCGAAAATACTGGCAATACAAACAATAGAAGTGTTACTTCGAAAAAGGTAAATACATTATTACAATAGGTACAGGCATATCAGAAGTTGCCTACTTCACAACAATGCCAACAATGCAATCTAAATATTACATTTAATAATAAATAAAGCTTTAGGGAAAGTGACCTACGTGCTGGGTTGAATAGACAAGAAGATGAATCGCTAAGAACGACGAAGCCCATGCTTTTACAGGGTATAAACTAACTAGCTTCTATCGGATATGAAGATACATCTTTCACAGAAATAAATATAATATTGAAATAAAGAATGAATTCAAACAGGTACAGACAGATCTAGATCTAAGGATCTAAAGATTCAAATAAATGAAAATAAAGAAATAAACAGTGCACTGAAGGCAATCATAAACCTAGATTTAACGTACGACTGAACCTACGTCTCGATACAGCAACCATCCATTTAAAAAAGACATAAAGACTGACATGAACTAATATCACTTGTGAAAAAAAAAGTGCTTTTCTTTGTTGAATGTACTGTCCCTCGCTAAAACTGCTGTTAAATCGATTGAGATAAAGATGTGAAAACAAACAGAAACTGTACATTAAAGTAAATCTAGGGGTCTCTTAAAGTGAAAACAAACAGAAACTTCAGGCTTTAAAGAGAGAATCAAAATCCTGAAAAATCTAGCGATCACTTAAAGTAAAAACAAACAGAAACTTCAGATTTTAAAGTCAAAGTTAAAATCCTGGATAATCTAGGAGTCTCTTAAAATGTGCTGTCACTCACCAGCTGTGTGACGGAATCTGGAGTAACCTCCAGTATAGCGATTCTCTGGTCCCATGGCAAGGTCACTGCGACCTTCCAAGTGTTGCCGGGACCAGAGTCAATCAATGCTAGACGGCGAGGTTCACTGCTGAGCTTCTGGCTGTGAAGGTGGCCACCCTGGACAAATGAGAGGAGAGAGAGAAAGATATTGAGAGAAAGGGAGAGAGAGAGAGAGAGAGAGAGAGAGAAAGATGAGAAAAAGGAGGAGTAAAATAGATAAGTATACCTATCTCTAGATCTATCAATCTAGCTGTGTATGTATCTATCAAAAACTCTCTGTATATATTTATATTTCCCTATTCTATAAGATATATCTGCTTGTTTTTGTTTTTCTCTGTACTCATGTCTTTTGCTTGTGAATCTCTTATTCATCACAAGTCTATGTTCTTTTATCTTTCAATAATAACATATCTGCTTTCATCTCACTCTTTTTTTTCTGTCCTTCCGTGGACCAGCCGATTTGTAAAAAGTCTATTGTTATCCCTTTAAACTGGTCTCTCTCATCTCTATTTCTTTCTGCTCGTCTCATTTTTTTATTTTTCATATTAACCTTTCTAAAGCCTTTCGTCCTATATTCTATTCCTCTTTATTCTTAATATTTCAGTCCTCTCTTATCACACTAAACTCTCTCTCTCTCTCTCTCTCTCTCTCTCTCTCTCTCTCTCTTTACTCATTTTTTTCAATTCGCCGGCCCGGCCGCACCAAACTTAGGGGACGATATTCTTTCTAGAGAAAGCCTGCCGGTAAACATACTTGATCTTCGTCTTTAATTCTCGAGATTTACAACTTTTTACCTGATTTTGTATAGCAATACCTATGGTACTACTTTCGCAAAAGTTTTTTTGTAAAAGGATCCATTTTAAAGCCCAAGGCGTTCTCTAATAACACATGACAAAATTTTTCATGTCGCACTTAAGTTAAACATTCTACTTCTGATTTTTTCCAAAAATGTGCTTTGTGTTTAAAAATGCCTAGAATCATAATTGTTCCGGCAGTGCTATAGAGTTTCTGTAAAGGTGACTATTTTAATAACGCCATGCACTATATTGTTTGTGTTCTTCAAGCCCACTTTTAAATATTTCAAGAGACACAGCTTAATTAAAAAAAAATCTGGCGCGTTGATATTTTTCTTGTTGATATTATGAGATAAAAACAATTATGTCGACTTTTACCGGACCATTTAGTTGGAAAATGATAGTTTTTTAGTCAGCAAAAAAAGAAAAATAATTCATCCAGCAATCTGTGTAATTTATATTGTCTACAAAGATCTACTTTTACGCTATAAAGAACACAGACTTTAAACGACAAACGGGAAAATTAATTTAGCAACACATACTATCCAACATTGTTATAAATCGCTTTGGTTTACTTGACTATCATGAATGAATTTTTCTCCATCTTGTACTAAAAAACGCATTTGTCTATACTGTAGTTCAAACCCTATGATAAATGAATAAATTTATGTAAGTCTTTTCTTGAAGCAGACGCGATTTTGGTTCTCTTTTTCTCTGATAGATCAGTAACATGTAGAATTCCATGCGAGAAAAAGGTATGAGTATCATTATGTATGAAGGACCGTTACACAATTCTCAAATTAAGTGGTAAAAACCAGCAAAATTAGGGAGACCAAGAGTATAAACGCAGTCGTTTGTTAATTATGTAGATAAAGCACTTTTAAAATTCCATCTTAAAAATGTCCTAATGGGCTCATTTTGTTTCTTTTTAAAAAGTATCGTGTTATGAAACACCTCTGCTAATTCCTGGACATCAAAACCACTCGGCATTTCTTACATTTCAAGAAAACAAGAGCATACATTACTTTCCTAACACGGTACCTCACATTTTGTGATTTTAGTTTACAATGACACAAATCTTTCAGTTGGAATAAGATGGGTGTTTACATTAAAGTTCTGAAAAGGCCAACTTTCTAAAACACCCCGTGCTCCAAATCAAGAATTTCCGTTTTACCCGGCAGATGAGCTTCTTAATTTCTGATCAGATTACAATGTTGGGGAGTTGGTAAACTAAAGGGCTGCCGGCTACCGTTTTTGGTTGCAGTTATATATCTTAGTTTATTTTTTTTCTTCTTTTCTCAGTCCTAAGCTCTTTCGTTATAACTAATCTAAGTAAAGAAAACATATATCTATCTCCTTTCCTCTCCCTCATTCCTCTTCCTTGCATGCTCGTCTACTAGCTGTGTAACACCCCCCCTCTCCGCTCTCTCTCTCTCTCTCTCTCTCTCTCTCTCTCGTCCCTACTTGTTTTTGTCTTTCATTTTTCTAAATATCTCTTGCAATGTTTCAAAGCGTCCCACTTACTTTATCCTTGTGTTTTTTTGTTGTGCTTTCCTTTGATTTTTTCTCTTTTCATTCATTTTTTTCTTTCTTATTTATGTAGTATCATGTTTTTTTCAAGCCTCCCAACACATCTTATTTAAACAAGTTTCTATCTATAACTTTGTCCATGTCTTTTGTGCAGAAAACTAACTGCTTATACCACTCGGCTGAGAAAGATCTACATGTGTGAATGGATCTCTCTCTCTCTCTCTCTCTCTCTCTCTCTCTCTCTCAAACATAAGATCTCTGTTTTTCTTTCTATTTCGCTCAATCTCAGAGCTGAGAGCTTTTAGAAGAGAAAATATACTGGACTATGTTCACAATCCCAGACATTGAGAAATATCTGAAAATTTTTTCATTTTGATCCAG
>JAWDGP010002135.1:0-22502 GCA_033675545.1 Elysia crispata | reverse complement strand
ACGTCGCCCTGTTTGAAAAACTCTCAAAACATTGAATCAAAAAATCTTATTTCGAACAATAAACATCTGGCCTTTGTAATCAAAAGAAATCAAGGAGGCTTCGCCCCTTTAAGACATAAGTTGTTATATAAACAACCTTCCCAAAAGCGGGATAAAATAGTTATTACAACAAGAAATAAAATCACTGTAATCTCCGGAGAGTTGCTTCAAGCTCGAGAAGATCAGCCTTGGTATTCCAACGATTTTGCAAAACAAATTAAGGTCGAGGGCGAAGCACCCGACCTTGGACTTCCCCCTTTTTGAGTCGGTCAATCAAGGGATTGAAAAGCTTCTTAACTAAAAGAAAGCAAAAGCAACTTCATCCATTTCTTTTTTGTCAATTTCAGATAATTCATACGAATAAATATTCGATACCTTTTTTAGAGGGATTCAAATTTGAAAAATTTTTTATTTCTTTTTTAATAATTTTTACAGATCAAATCAAAACACAAGTTTAATTAATAAAACCTACATTTTTTGAAGGTGACTGGGTACAAAAAGGACAAATTTTTAACCGATACTTTTCAGCAAAATGTTTTTAGGCGAATTAGGCTCTTGGTAAAAAATATGTTAATCGCGTATATGCCCTGGAATGGCTTATAATTTTGAAGATGCAATTTTAAGTTAGTGAACGTTTAGTTAAAAATAATTTTTATAGTTCAATTCATATTGGGAAAAATATGAAATAGGAAGTTAAACAAACAAAATTAGATAGGTTAGAAAAAATTACAAATGTGATTCCAAATGAAACAAATTTAACTTCTTTAGATAAATCAGGAATTATTAAAATTGGGATAAGTTGGGTTCAAGAAGGAGATATTCTAGTTGGTAAACTTTCTCCTTTAGCTCATCAAGTATTGTGTATTTTCAAATCTTTATGAAAAATTGTTATATGATGTTGTTGGAAAAAATAGACCTAAATTTAAAGATACTTCATTAAGAGTTCCTAAAGGAATTCAAGGTAAGAGTAATTGATGTTGAAATTCGAGGGTTAATAGACTCCTGAACTTTTCAGAGTCTCCTCCTCTTCTTTCCTCTCTTTTCGGGGGCAAATCCTTCTTTCCTCCTCTGAAGGGGAAAGACAAACACAATGGTCAAAATCGACTTTGTCACTTTCAATCATTTCTTAAAACGCAAACCTTCTCGAATAAAATGAGAGAGGTTAATCCTTTCTCCCTCGAACGGGGGAAAGGACCCCCCCGCTGCGGCCTAGCCCACCTTCCCCCCCCCCCGTAAGGGGGGGGGGGACGCAAGCGGGGCTTCGCCCCCGACCGAGGATGCCAAGGGGGCTTCGCTAGATGGGTTTAGAGCACTTTGAGGGGCTTCGCCCCCCTCGAAGGGGGGGTGATACTCTTCTTCCCTTCAACTCGCCAATTCAATTCCCCGCAGGGGGATCCTTTTTTAAATTTTCAAAATCAATTGTCAAATTATTTCAAGGGTGGGTGTAGCACCGGGCATCAGTTCCCGGTCGGGGGCGATGCTTCGCTAGTCAACTTATGTTTTGAATAATCCAAAATGAAAAAAGTGAATATTCCTTGGAGAATCTTTGTCTATCAAAACAAGTCGAGGAGGCGAAGCCCCCTTCTAGGTCGGTGGCGAAGCCACCTTGGATAAAGGTTGCCCTTCGGGGACAATTCTTTCCCTTTTTTTTTTTTTTGAAGGGGAAAAGCAAAATTTTACAAAAAAAATTAATTTTTAATAATCAACAAAACAAGCAACTCTCCCCTCGCGGGGGCAGCTTTTTTAAAAATTTTTTCTCCTCATCTTTTACCCCCCTTTCACTTTCCTCGGGCAGATCAGCCTTGGCAAAAAAACGATTGCTAAGGCTGATAACAATCCGTTTCGTATTAATATCTATTTTAGCGGAAAAACGAAAATTACAAGTTGGTGACAAAATGGCATTTGGCCGACATGGAAATAAAGGTATTATTTCAAAAAATTATGCCAACGCAAGATATGCCTTTATTTACCAGATGGGACGCCAATTGATATTTTATTAAATCCTCTTGGCGTGCCTTCTCGAATGAATGTTGGTCAAATTTTTAGAATGTTTATTTGGATTAGCTGGACACAAACTGATTTATAATTATAAATTACTTCCTTTTGATGAAATATATGGTTCTAATACTTCACGAAAATATTGTTTATTCAAAACTTTATGAAGCAAGTAATAAATTAAAATGTAAAAAATGGTTTATTTTCATCCTTAATTTTCCAGGTAAAATGTATTTATTTGATGGTTTAACAGGTGATATGTTTGACTCAATCAATTACTGTTGGTGTTGCATATATTTTAAAGTTAATTCATTTAGTTGATGAAAAAAATTCATGCAAGATCAACTGGTCCTTATTCTTTAATTACTCAGCAACCTTTAAGAGGAAAGAGCAAAAACATGGTGGTCAACGTTTATAGGAGAAATGTGAAGTTTGGGGCTTTTGAAGGTTATGGTGCGGCATATGCTCTTCAAGAACTTTTAACAATTAAATCTGATGATATGAAAGGTAGACATCAAATTATGAATGCAATTTTAAATAAAAATACAATTATTTTAGGGTCACCAGAATCTTTTAAAGTATTATTACATGTGAACTTCAAGCAATTTGTTTAGATGTTGGAATTTATAGTATTAATTCTTTTGGTAAAAGAATTCAAATTGATTTACCAACTATTGATTTTTAAAATTTTGCCAAGGCTGATACATCAAGTTTCAGACAAACATGTTTGACTCACAAATTTGTTCTTCGAAATCTTCAAATGAACTGAAGAGATTCAACAATTCCTGACGAAGGTGCAAAAGATTATAAAGTCAACATGTTTCTTGACCCCTTTGATGAAATGCATAGCTAAAGTCAAAGTGTCTTGGTTACCTTCGCGTTTTGCTGAAAACATTCGCGAATCAATGACAATCCTCGATGAAATGAAATTGCGATGTGTTTGAAGGGGGCAATGTCATTATTGGCATAGCACAAAGGTGGCTTCACCACCTTCGCACCTTTTATGAAAGGTTAAATACGTAACCTTCGGATAGAAGGGGTTGATTCCTTCTTTGATAGAATGAAATAGAACCTTGAAACTCCAATGAAAAGGGCTGAAAGGGGGCGACGATTTTTTAAAGAAATTTTTTAAAACTCGTCAGGCTTGCCAGTCCCCTTGATGGGGCGGTTTTTCTTTCCGAGAGCGGTTTTTCTTTCTGGGAGGGGCTTTTGGAAATTTATCAAAGCAAGGTACAACGTGGTGTGGTAACAAAGGTGGCTTTGCTATCTTGGCATCTCTCGTCAGAATTAAATTGTGATGCTAAATCTAATAAAACCTTGCTTTGACTAGCGTAGCAAGCAAAAAATTAAAATTTTACCACTTCTTCGCTGAACCTTCATCCCCGATTCAACTCCAGAAACGAAGGTGGCGAAGCCACCTTGTATCCCAGAAGAGGGATCCTTTTAAAATTCCCGTGCAGGGGACAGGGAAGTGTTCAAATTCCCCTAAAGAAGTGTTGAACAATTTTCTTCCCCCGATTTCGATGTGTCCGGAGGACAGGTCGACACCCCCCCGATTCGAGGGGGGCGAAGCCCCCGAGGGGGGCTTCGCGCCAGCGCGAAGAACAACAATCCTGAACCCCCCCGGTCACGGCCGACCGTCAGGGAGGCCCTCTCCAAAAGAAAATCTTCGCGTCGGCAGGATTCTTACGTTTGACAACATCCCCTTGCGACCCTCGGGAATGAGGCGCCTCATTCGCGCCTCATTCCCCCTCCGATTTGACCGAGGGGGGCGCGAAGCCCCCCTCCTTAGACTTCCCCCTTTGGGGGGGGGAATGAGCGCTTTTTCGTGAATGAGGCGTCATTCCCCGATAATGGTTACACCGACCACCGGGAGCGACCGGGGTGTTGTCATAAGAGGGCCCATAACCCCTTCGAAGAAGGGCTCCCACGAATTCCAATTCCTTTGGGAATGTTGTCAAACTCCCTCCGATTTGAGGGGGCGAAGCCCCCTCCACTCCCCCCCGATTTGAGGGGGGGCGAAGCCCCCCCTCCTTAGACTTCCCCCCTTCGGGGGGGGAATGAGCGCTCATTCCCGAAGGAATGTTGTCAAACTCCTCCGAAGGAGGAGTTTTCGGGGGGGAGGAAACACCCCCGGAGCGATAATGGTTGCCCTTCTCGCGAAGCGAGGGGGATTGTTAAGATTTTTCGAACAAAAATCGATCCCCCGGAAGGTCGGTGGGGGCTTCTTCGGCTTCGGAAGGGTTTGAACTACACGAGCGAAGCGATGTGCGTGTTTCATTCCCCTCGATCTCAACAATCCCGAAGGGATTGTTGAAACAAACTCCCTCCCGAAGGGAGGGTTTCGGGGGGGGGGGGGAATGGAAACACTCCCGATGAAACACTCCGAAACCCCCTTCGCCTCCTCCCGGAGGGAGAGATTTTTTTGAAGGAAGAGCGCTCTTCTCCTTCCGACGATGTCAAACATTCCCGAAGGAATGTTGTTAGCCAAACCTGCTGCCAGCGAAGTGACTGGTTGTGGTGGGCAGGGATCCCCCTGCGGAGCGGATGCCATGGGGATGCTGGGGCTTCGCCCCTTCTGTTTAAAAAAGACCCTTTGACAACACTCCCAAAGCGGTGCGGTAAAGCGAAGGCCCCGCCTCTGCTTTCAAGTGTCGGCAGGTGATTTTATTACGTTTGACAACACTCTCCGAAGCGACCCTCGGGAGGTGTTTAATCGGGAGTGGGGCCCGTCACCCCCCCCCGACCGGGCCGTGACCACTTGGACGCTTCGCGCCACAAGTCACATCTAAGAGCCCTCCCTCCCGGGGGGGGGGGCCCCCCGAAGGGGGGGGAAGGAACTCCTTGCAATGTGTTCTCCGAACACAGCGAAATTGGGAAACTCTTTTGAGTTTCTCGCTAAACACTCCCCGACCGGGAGCGACCGGGGTGTTGTCAAACGTAAAAGGTCGTCGGCGGGAAGCGCCCTTTTCGGTTTGGAAGCAAAGGAGGCGCTTCCCGCCTCCTTCAAACAATCCTTCCGACGCGAAGCGGGGAGCCTCTCGCCCCCCACCCACCTTTTGGGAGGAACCCATGGTGGGCATTTTGGCCGAAGCCCATCCCCCCATTTCCAAAATCCCCGGTCACGGCCTCACCTTCGGGGGCCCCCGCTTCGCGTCGGGGGAGATTGTTTGAAGGAGGCGCAGTCGCGAAGCGCGCCTCCTTCAACCAAGGAGCGCTCCGCGCCGACGACCTTTTGACCTTTGACAACATCCCCTTCGGCACGCTTCGAAGGTGTTCTTCGAACACCTTGGTGGAGGGGGGGGCTTTGGGGGGGGGTGAATTGGGGGGATTTTTGCGGGGGTGCAACAAGGGGCTTCGGTGCCTCCTGGACCTGTGGGAAATGAACGGCTCCTCGCGCGAAGCGAGAGGGTTTCGGGGGGAATTGTCGTAAAACCATTAAAAATTCGGGGTTTCCCGCAAGGGTTTTGGAGGAGTTTTCGGGGGGGGGGGGGGGGGGAAGAAACCCTTGGAGTGGGGCGCTTCTCAAGTGTAGCTTCGCCCCCCGGGCCTTTCGGGGGGTGCTTTTGCAATGAAATGAGGGCAACCATTGTTGCCGCATCAAACGTAAGAATCCTGCCGACGCCAACTTTTGGGGCGCCCTCCCTGATGCGAAACACCTTCTTCAGGTGTTTGGCTTTGCAAAAAAGTGGTTTCCCGGAGCAATTGATTCCTTTGGGAGGGGGGCGAAGGTTTTCTCTTCCTCTCCACCAAAGGGACTTCTTCGTTCCTAGAAACCTCTTTTTTACGAGGGGGTATTGTCAAACGTAAGAATCCTCCCGACGCGAACTTTGGGGGGCCTTCGGGCAAGCGACCGGGAGGGCTTGGGGCAATCCTTGCGAAAGGGGCGCGAAGCCCTTTGAGAAAAACTCCCCGGTCACGGCCGGGACCGTCGGGAGGCGCCCCCAAAAGAAAAAACACCCCTCTTGGCGGGGGCGGCTCCTCGCGGGGGGAAACCTTTACAAGCTGGCGTCGGCAGGATTCTCTTACTGTTGACAACTAATGAAAACATTACCCTCATTTTCATTCAGGATTGTTGGAAGAAAGGCGTTTATTACCCCCCGAGAGGGGTTCATTTCATTCGGGGGGGGGGGGAAATTCGAACATTAATTACATTTCATTGGAGGGGGGAGCTTCGCCCCCTCACCATCGGGGGGGCCTTGTGGCGCGAAGCGTCCAAGTGGTCCTGGCCCCCTTCGGGGGGGTGGTCTCCCATCCTCGATGTTGAAACATTGCGATGAAAGCAAAACCGGAATGAAATTTTCACACATTCTCCCCTTGTTAAAACGTCGTACAATCAATTCTGCGAGAAGGGGGATGTCAACCCTGACCGTCCGGGAGGGGTTTGGGCGTATTTTCGTCAAACAAAAAATCACCCCCCGCTGAAACATTCCCCAAGGAAGGGAGGATCCCTTCACGCTTAAATTCCTCTCCTCGCTTTGCTCGAGGGATGATTCAAAACCTTTTTGAAAAAGGTTTTGGCGTTTATCTTCCAAAAGGTGGCTTCCGCCACTCAACTTGTTGACAAAGGATTGATGAAATATCCCCGAGCGAAGCCTTCTTTCGAAGCCGGGAAGCGAAGCCCCTGCCAGAAGAAAAACGCAGAAGGCCATAAAGCTTACCTTCCCCCTCGACCGGGGGGTCCTTCGCACTCCTCCCCGAAGGGTCCGACCGGGAGGGTCCTTTGCAAGGATCCTTTCCTAGTCAAACGTATTAATCCTCTCTCTCCCGAGGGGGCCTCGGGCAAGCGACCCGCTGTGACTGGGGGAAACACTTTGTCGGGGGAGGGGTTAATTTGGTCGCTTCGCCCCTTCGTTGGTTACCGCCCCGAAGCGAGGGGGAACCCCCCAAAACCTCTCCGAAACCCTTGCACCAAGGCTTATCAATTGAGGGGGCCCTTTCCATGATTCGCCCCCGAAACGCCGCCCTTCAAACCTTCGCTTTCGCAATCAATAACAACACCCCCTCGCTTTGCTCAAGAGGTGTTGTTATTGATTGCGAAGCGCGGGTTTTGAGGGGTTTTGGGGGGATTATGACAAGCAAAGCCGTGTGAAGGAGGCGCGACTTAAGGTTTTGAAGAAGGAAGAGCGCTCTTCCTTCCACGAAGGTGGCAAAGCCACCTTGGGACCTCCTTTGAATTAATCCCCAAGGAGGTCCCAAGGTGGCTTTGCCAAGGCTTTCACCTTCGGTGTAGAAGGAAGAGCGCTCTCTCCTTCAAAACCTTAAGTCGCGCCTCCTTCACGCTTTGCCTTTTTGAAGCGCGAGAATTTTGAATCGGGGAGGTGACATGTGCTTGTTTTTCAAACAAACGGATCCTTTCGCCTTCGGCGAAAAGATGTCCAAGGGGCTTCGACCTGATCACGGTTGGTGTCCTCCGACACCAAGGGCTCTTGCCAACATTCCCAAACCCCTTCCGAATGAAATTGCGCAAGAGTTTTCCAACAGGTCGGTGATGAAGCCACCTTGAGAGAGAAACGCGAAAAGATGCAAAAATCCCAAAGCAAAGCGAGGGGATTTTGATATTCTCGCAATTCTTCAAACGCGAGGGGATCCTTGCCCTCGCTTCTACAGTTTCCTTGGGAGTGCTCTTCAAAACCCCCAAAAAACCTCTTCCTTCGGGAAGGTTTTTCAACAGGTCGGCGGCAAAGCTATCTTGGAAGAGAAACGCGCGAACGTGTCCGGAGTGACATTTTGTTTTGCAAAAGCTGAAACGACGGCTTAGCCCACCTTCCCCCCCGAAGGCCCGTTTTATCCTTTTGCCCCGGATGACAAGGTCGGGGTCGACAACCATTCGAGGGGAGCGAAGCCCCCCTTGAAGGAAAGCGAAGCTTCCTTCACACCTTGAAGAAAGCTTCGCTTCCTTCCTCCCCCGGTCGTCGGCTCCTCCCTTCGGGAGGCGCCCCAAAAAGTTAAGGCGTCGGCAGGATTCTTACGTTTGACAACAATTCGTAGACATGTTCCTGAGCAATTGATTCCTTTGAGGGGGGGGGCGAAGGTTTCCTTTCCCCCCCTCCACCAAGTGCGGAAGCGTGAGGCGCGTATAAATAAGCGCCTACCTGGTTTCAACCCAGGTCTATGGCCTCCTTGGTCGGGGTTTGACAACACTCCTGCGCAGCAGGAGTGTTGCAATCGGGGGTTGAAACGGTTTTTCGCGAACACCTTGGAAGGATCCCCTCTCTCGCGATTTGAGGGGGGGCAAAGCCCCCCTCCAGTGAAGGACCCCGGTCATGGTGAGGAACTTCGAGGGGGGGCTTCGCCCCTCCAAGGAAATCCCCTTGCTTCGCGAGGGGATGTCAAACGTAAGAATCCTTCCTCCCGGGGGGTCCGAAGGAAGGAGTTCGCAAGGGGATTGTGAAGATTTTCAATTCGATGTGGTCAACCTTAGTCGCGCCACATTGCACAAACTTGAAAAGGATCTCCCCCGATTGCAACAATCCGGGGACATGCCCCGAGGGTCGCTTCGGGGATTGTTATGGTTGCCCCCGACCGGGGGATTTTTGCAGGATTGTTGTCAAACCCTCCCAATGAAACACCTGAAACCTCCGCTTTCACGGCCTCGCCTTCCGCCGAGGAGTTTGACCATTTGGTCCCCTCCTAACTTCTTTTTCAACGTTCCTTTGAGGGGGGCGAAGCCTCCCCCCGTGTTCGAAAAACACCTTCGGACATCCCCCCGATGAAACATCAATTCCGAAGACCCCCTTCGGGGGTTTACCGAAGGAGGCGAAGCCCCTTTTTTGCACCGCTACGAGGGAGAGTCCTCTAAAACCCCTTATTCGAAGGCCCCCACAGGAGGATTTTACGTTTGACAACACCCCGGTCGCTACACGAGCGTGTTTAAGCGTGGGAGACCACCCCCAAAGGAGGGGTTTTGCACAATGTGTTCTCAAGAACACATCGAAAACGGGTGTTTGAGCTTCGCAAGTTTTAACACCCCCCGAGCAAAGTTCCTTGAGGGGTGTTGTCAAACCCCTTCAAGAGGGCCGTGACCGGGGGATCGAGAAAGCAAGGTTTCCCACCCCCGAAGGGGGGTTTGACTTGTGGCGCGAAGCGTCCAAGTGGTCACGGCCGACGACCGAGGGTTTTAAAACACCCCGAGCGAAGCGATGGGGTGGGAACTTGAACCCTCCCTCCCGGGGGGCCTCGGGTCGCTTCAGCCGTGACCGAGGGGTTCCATTCCCCCCCGAGAGGGTTCATTGCGCCTCATTCGGGGGAAGTCTAAGGAGGGGGGAAGGAAACCTTCGCCCCCCCCCCCCCGGGCTTTGGAAACACCCGAAACCCCTCTTCAGCCCCCCCCCCGGGAGGGGAGATTGTTGAACACTTGGAGGCGCGGCAACCATACGCGCCTCAAGTGTTCAAACCAAGGAGGTCCTTCCCTTCGGGGGAAGAATCCCCCCGGTCACGGCCTCCCTTCGGGAGGCCCCCCCCGAGGGAGATTTTTGACCTTTGACAACAATGGTTTCCCCTTATAAAGCGGGATTGTTTCATTCCCCCCCAATCCCGATGAAAACACCCTTTGGGTGTTTGCTTCACAAGTTTTAATAAGGGGGAAGCGACCGGGGTGTTGTCAAACAAAAAAAAATTCAGGAGTTTGGGATTGTTGTCAAATCTAAGAATCCTCCCTCCTGGGGGAGCCTCCCGAAGGGAGGGGTTTCGGGGAAGTCTTTTCGGGGGGGGAATTGGAGGGGGGGCTTTCCGCCCCCCGGGCCTTCGGGGGGATGCCGACCGTGGAATTTAACACTTTGGAAGAGCGCTCTTCCTTCAAAACCTTCCTTTTCCCCCGAAGGGCGTCCCCCCTTCCCCCAGCGGGGGGGGAAATCGCGCCTCCGACCTTTTTGAAGGAAGAGCGCTCTTCCAAAAGTGTTAAATTCCACGATTCTCACCCCCCCCCCCGAGCAAAGAAAAAAAGAATGAATCCTCCCCCTGAGCGCAATGAGCGCAATGAAGCGCAATGAGCGCAGAGCGCACGCAATGAGCGCACGAGAGCGCAATGAGCGCAAAGAGCGCAATGAGCGCAATGAGCGCAATGAGCATTCCCGAAGAATGGGAACTTGAACCCCTCCCGGGGGCCCTCGGGGAAGCTTGCGGTGGCAAGGATCCCCCGGCCGGGGATCCTTTGGCCAAGGGGCTTCGCTTTCGGTGGGAGGCACCTTTAAGAAGACCTTTGACAACACTCCCCGGCAAAAGGATCCCCTTCTTCGAAGGCCCCCGCTTCGCGTCGGGGAGATTTTTTTACCTTTGACAACACCCTTGTCGCTCCCGGTGGTCGGTGTTTTGCAAAGCCAAACACCTGAAAGGTGTTTCATCGGGGTGGGCCCGTCACCCCCCCTCCCGGGGCCGGGTCCACTTCAACGCTTATTGCGCCACAAGTCACATCTAAGAACCCCTCCCGGGGGGGCCCCCCGAAGGGGGGGAAGGAACCCTTGCAATGTGGCGACTAAGGGTTTCCACATCGAAATTGGGAAACCTTTTGAGCTTCGCTAAACACCCTCCTTTCAGTCGGGAAACCTTTTGTGCTTCGCTAAACCATCGGGGGTTTGACAACACTCCCGCGAAAATCCCTAAAACCTCCGCAGGAGGTTGAACAACCCTCAAGGAACCTTTGCTCGGGGGGAAACCTTTAGCGAAGCAAGGTGGCTTTGTCACCTTTGTTGGGGATCCTTTACCTGGGAAATCAATGGTTTCAACGCGGGAGGATCCCCCGCTTCGCGGGGGGATGCAAAGGTGGCGCTTGTTATACGCGCCACCGACCTGTTGAAGCGGGTGTTTGCTTCGCAAAATTGAAGGAAGGGCGCTCTTCCTTCCACGATTTCGATGTGTCTGGAGGACAGGTCGACACCCCCTTGGGGGGAGTTGACTTGTGGCGCGAAGCGTCCAAGTGGTCACGGCCCGGTCGGGGGTGGTCTCCCGAAGGTGTCAAACCCCTTCGAAGAAGGGCCGTGACCGGGGCGAAGCCCCCTTGGCATCCCCCTTCGGGGGGATTCTTACCCCCGAAGGAAGGGGAAGGAAGGGTTTGCCCCGAGCAATTGATTCCTTTGAGGGGGGCGACGCCCCCCCCTCCACCAAAGGGACTTCGTTCCTTTGGGAAATCCTACGAGGGGGTGCTGTCAAACGTAAGAACCCTCCCGAAGCGAACTTTGAGGGGCCTTGGGCAAGCCACCGGGGAAGCCGTGACAAGGGAGATGCCAAGGGGGCTTCGCTGGTGGGGAGGCACCTTTGAAAATCTTTGAAAATCTTCGCAAGGGGATTGTTATGTTTGCCCCCTCGCGCAATCGCAAAAGGAGATCTTGACAATGGTTGCCCCCTCGCTTTGCAAGGGGAATCCTTTGCTTTGCCAACCTTTCCGGCGAAGCCCCTTTGGTAAGAGGGGGGCTTTGCCCCTCAAGTTGCTCAGAGGATTCTTTGCCTTGCAGGATTGTTGCAATCGGGGGTGGAAGGAAGAGCGCTCTTCCTTCAAGGCAGACCCCGAAACCATCTTCCTTTTCCCCGGTGCCTAGCCCACCTTCGAAGGTGGCTTTGCCACCTTGCTGGGCCAAGGGCAAACATTAAGTCGCCCCCTTCGAAGAAAACAAAACGTCCCCTCCCCGAAACCCTCCCGCAACCGATCGCTTCCCCGAGGCCCCCCAAAAGTTCGCGTCGGGTGGATTCTTACGTTTGACAACACGCCCTCGTAAAGCGAAGCCACCCCCCGATTTCAACAATTCCGAAGGGCAACCTTGTTGTCAAACCCTCTCAAAAGGAGGGTTTCGGTGGGGGGTGATTTTTCTTCGAAAAATCTTTACAATCTCCTTGCGAAGATTTTGCGTAGCAAAATCTTGACCATCCCCCGAACGGGGCCAAGGTGTTCGAAGAACCGTTTCAACCCCCGATTTCGATGTGGTAAACATCCTTCTTAGTCGCGCCACATTGCAAAAAGGAGGGGGAAACCCCGTTTGACTTGTGGCGCGAAGCGTCCAAGTGGTCACGGCCCGGTCAAGGTCTCCTCTTCGGGAGGATTTTAACAACAACCCTCATTTAATTCGGGATTGTTGTAATCGGGGAGTTTGAAACACCCCGGTCGGGGTGTTGTCAAAGGATCCTTACCCCCCTTCGGGGGTCCTTCCCCCTCCCCGAAACCCTCCCGTCGGGAGGGCCCCGCTTCGCGTCGGGAGGATTCTTAGATTTGACAACAATGGTTTCCCTTCGGGATTGTTTAATCGGGGGGGAAGTGGAAGGAAGAGCGGAAGCTTCCTTCAACGTTTTTTGAGGGGGGCGAAGTCCCCTCCACCAAGGTGTTCGAAGAACACCTTCGGACATCCCCCCGAAGGGGGGATTGTGGGGGCTTCGGGGGCTTCGAACGAAGCCCCGACGCGGGGGCGAAGCCCTCGTGGAATCAGGGAGGGTTTCGGGGGTGGTCTGGAGGCGCTTATTTATATGCGCCTCCTTGCGGTGGAAGGGGCTTCGCCCCCTCAAGTCGCTTGGGAGATTTGCCAAGGTGTTTAAAGAACACCTTGGTGGAGGGGGAGCTTCGCCCTCAAGTTGTTCGGGGGTGTTTCCCCTTGGTCGTCGGTCGTGACCACTTGGCCACTTCGCGCCATAAGTTATGGTTGCCCCCCGGTCACGGCCTCCCTGATTCGAAGGGGGGCGCCCCTTGGCACAAAAGTGATCAAACAACACCTTTTGAATCGGGGGCGAAGCCCCCTCCACGAATGTAAAAGTTGAAAACACGTTGGCATCCCCCCGCGCCTTGAGGGGGGCGAAGCCCCCTTCCACCAAGGTGTTCGAACTTGGCAAATCCCTTTCGGGGGGATTGTCAAAATACCCGCTCAAATCCCCAATGGTGGCCCCCCGTTGGGGGGTTTGACAACTCCCTCTCGTAGGATTTCGGGAGCGGGCATCCTTTACCTTGGAAACCATTGATTTCAACGCGGGTATTTTTTGCCTCTTCGCGGGGGGATCCTTCCCCCCGATTGTAACAATCCTGCAAGGCAAGGCAAAGGAATCCCCCGAGCAAAGCGAGGGGGATTTTGACAACCCCCTTGCGAAGATTTTGCGTAGCAAAGACAATCCCCCGGGTCACGGCCTTCCTTCGGAAGGGTTCCTTCCCCCCCAAAAGAAAATCTTCTACGCGTCGGCAAGATTTTCCTTTGCCAAAGCGGGGCGAAGGTCCCTTTGGTGGAGGGGGAAGGAAACCTTCGCTCCCCCGGAGGGGGTTTGACAATCCCCTTGTTACGGCTTCGGGGAAGCAACCGGCCGTCGACCACAGGTCAGGGGCAAAGGTTTCCTTCCCTTTGGCACCCCCCGCGAAAGGCTTCCTTCCCCGGTCACGGCTGAAGCGACCCGAGGATTTGACCATCTCCTCCAAAGAAGGGGGATTTCATTCCCCCCCGAAACCCTCCCCCCGGGGAGGGAAGATTCTTAGATTTGACAACAATGGTTTCCCTTCGGGATTGTTTAATCGGGGGGAAGTCTAAGGAGGGGGCTTCGCCCCCCCCTCAAATTGGGGCATCCTTTACCTGGGAAATCTCCCCAAAGGGGGATTTCAATGGCCTAGCCCACCATGGGTCCTGCCAAAACCCCTCCTGGGTCGGGGTTTGACAACACCCCGGTCCCTTCTCCTCGGAGGTTCGGGAGTGGGAGACCACCCCCCAATTTGAGGGGGAGGCGAAGCCCCCCTCCCTCCACTCCCCCCGAAGGGGAGGAAACACTCGCTTCGCTCGTGTAGTCAAACCCTTGCAAAGCGACCGCCGTGACCGGGGCCGGGACCACTTCGACGCTTCGCGCCACAAGTCAAACCCCCCCTTCGGGGGGGGTTTGCAAATGTCCTTCGGACACATCGAAATCGGGGGGACGCGAGGGGGGAAAAGGGGCGAAGCCCCTTTTGGTAGAGGGGGGCCCCCCTCAAGTTGCTCGAGGCATGTCTACGGATTGTTGTCAAACGTAAGAATCCTGCCGACGCCAACTTTTGGGGGGGCGACCGTCGGTTCGGTCCGTAACCGAAGGGAAGAATCCTTTGACAACAAGGTTGCCCTCATTTCATTCAGGATCAAACCCGTGAAGCGGGTTTTCGGGTTTTCGCGAAGCGAAAACATTGTGAAGGACCCCTTGGTCGGGGGGTGTTGTTCCAAAGGGGCTTCGCCCCTGACCTTGAGGATGGGCTTCGCCCCCCCCCCTCGAATCGGGGGTTTTTGCTTTCCCGCTCCTCCTTTTCCCTGGTGCCTAGCCCACCTAAAAACGTCCCCCCCCTTTCGGGGAGGGAGGGAAGGTGAGCATCCACAAGGGGATATGCTCCCCCAAAACCCTTGCTTCGCGAGGAAAACATTCCTTTTGGGAATGTTGAAACGGGGAAGGTGGAGGGGGGGGCTTCACCCCCGGTCACGGCTTTGAGGGGAGCGAAGAAACACGACCGTCGAAGACATCCCCCCGATTTCGATGTGTCCGGAGGACACGTCTCCGGGGGAAACTCCGTTTGACTTGTGGCGCGAAGCGTCCAAGTGGTCCCAGCCCCGGTCACGACCTCTCGAAACCCTTCCTTTGGAAGGGTTTGACAACGGGAATAATAAATCCCATCCCGGGAGGGCCTCGCTTCGCTCGGGGAGGAACCCTTAATCGGGAGGCCCCCCAAAAAGTTGGCGTCGGCAGGATTCTTACGTTTGACAACAATCCGGCGTAACAGGATTGTTGCAATTAGGGGGTGGTCTCCCATTCCCGAAGGGAATGTTGTCAAACCCCGACCAAGGAGGATCAGGACCGGGGGATCCTTTCCAAAAGGAAAGGACCCCACCACAGTTGAGGGGGGCAAAGCCCCTCTTCCACGATCCCCCCGAAGGGGGGATCGAAATCACACCTCCCCCGAAGGGGGGGGGGGGGGGGGTCGAAATCGGGAGGGTTTGAAAACAAGGTTGCCCTCATTTCCTTCAGGATTGCGAAGGACCCCTCCCGGTCGGGGGGGTGTTGTTCCAAAGGGGCTTTGCCCCTGAACTTGAAGACGGGCTTCGCCCCCCTCGCATCGGGGGGGGGAAGGTGGGCATGTATGGCCCCCTCTCAGGTTGCTTCTCCAAATCCCCGCGCTTAAATCCCCGAATGAAACACCCCTGCTTCGCGGCAGTTTTTCATCAGGGGAGTTTGCACATCCCCCGAAACTTCCACAATCCTGAGTGAAGCGAAGGGTTTCACCACCCCCTCTTTTGGGGGGGTTCATCGGAGAGGTTTTTACAACACCCGAAAAGCCCCCCAAAAGCAATCTTCCGAAACTCCCCTTCGGCTGGGCTGGAAGCTTGCTCCCGCGTAGCGGGAGTGTTGAGCATCGGGGGAATGTCTTCGACTAGGTAGGCCTAGGCCCTCGGAGGAGTTTGTGACAACACTTCCGAGAATTGAAAGTCCCAAACCCCCCTAGGGGGTGGCAACTATTGATTGCTTTGCTCGGGGGAGTTGAAGTCCCCCACTTGCGAACGTAAGGTTTCCACGAATGGGGATTTTGACAATCGGTAATAATCTCCCCCTCCCGGAGGGGGCCTTCTCGGGGCAACCATTAGCGCCGGGAGGATTCTTTCGGCGCTACGCGCAAAAGTGGAGGGGGCTTCGCCCCCTCGATATCACCAAGCGGGGCTTCGCCCTCGATCTTTAATGGTGGGAATTTTGACAAAGGATTGCAAATTTAATCGCGGGAGAACCGCTCCCGCTGTGCGGTGGGTGTCAAGGTGGCTTCGCCACCGACCTGTTTAATTTTTTGTTTGACATTTCATGTAAACCAATTCATCCCCACCTTGGGGGATTGACGTCAAGTCCAGCTTCTTCGAAGGTTCAAATGAGTTGGGGTGTTTAATCGGGGGGATGAATCGGGTATGTTTCATCGTTTAATTCGGGGGGCAACCATTTCAATCTTTTCCTCTTGGGAAAGATTTCGCAAGGGGGATTGGATCCCCCCCGCGAAAGGGTTCCTTCCTTCGAAGGGGAAACCTTTTTTGACAATCGGTAATAATTTCCCCGACGCGAAGCGGGGGGGCCTTCGGGGAGCGCGGGGGGATGTGCCAAGGGGGCTTTGCTCCCGACCTTATGGTTGCCCCTCCAATGACTTGTGGCGCGACTAAGGGTTTCCACCAAGTCAAATTGAATCCTTTTGAAACACCCCCGAGCAAAGGTTCCTTGAGGGGGATGTTATCGGACCCTCGCAAAGAGTTTCTTTGTTTCTTTTGGAGGGGTTTATCAAGGTTTTTGGGCATGTTGTCAAACCCCTCTGATGAAATTGAGGGGGGCAAAGCCCCCTCTCCGGAAGGGGGCTTCGCCCCCTTCAATCCCTAAGGAGTTGCTTCTTGGGGGGGGAAACAAACTTCACGGAAACCTCCTTTCAGAGGTTTGACAAAGAATTGGCTCAAGCAGCACCTTTTTCATCGGGGGTTTGCTTTGCCCTATTGTTATTGGATTGCGAATCGACGTGGTTTCACTACATTTGGTTGACCATCTCCTCTACTTCGCAATTCATCAATCGTGAGGGTTTTGAAGGGGTTTCTGGGGGGGGGGGATCGGTGACTCCAAACCTCTCGCGGTAAAGGTTGTTTCCGGGGGTGGCTCTCGGTGGATTTTTCTTTCGCCTTTTGGCAAGATAATCCCCTTCCGAGGGAAAGCTAGCATTGTCCAAGTGTTTCTGGGCTTCGCTGGTGGGTTAGGCACCTGGAGGGGAACTTCGAATGGGTAGGCAACAATGAAGTAGCAAATCGAAGGACAACCCCTTTTTGGGGGGTTTTTCCGCTTTCTTGCGAGGGTTTCGGGGGGATTGGTTACTCATTGTTGAACCCGAATCTTTTTCAAAAAGGGAAAGGTTGACATTTCGCATGCAAAATTCATCGCAGGCAATACTTCTTCCCCAAAGTTAGTATTGCCCTCCGGGTTTTGACCTTCGATTGCCCTCACGCAGTTCTTGAATCACCCGAGCGAAGCGAGGGAGATTGTTAGTGTTGTCCTCGAAATCCCCGCAGTTCTTCAACACACGTAGTTCTTTAACACCCTCATTTTAGGGATTTGAATTTATATGAAGATAAAAATATTTGTTAAATACATTCATCAAAAGTTAAATGTTGTTGAAATCACTCAACTACGAACCTATTTTAAAACTTATAATTGATGAAAAATCTTTGACATTTATATGTTTCATTTGAAGGAAACCCCCAATTCTAACCAGATACCTTTATTTCAAGGGATTTTTTTTTAAGCATTGACAAAGCTATTTAAGATATGGTTAAAACAAAATTCATTTAGCCCCTTCAGAGGGATCGGGAAACTTGGAAGTCCTACCCCCCCCCTTCGGGGGTCCCTTCGAGAAGGAACCCCTCAAGTGGAAGGGGGCGAAGCCCCCTTTAACGTGGATATCCCCTTGTCACGGCCTACCTTCGGAGAACAACACCCCCGACCGGGGTGTTGTTCTCGAAGGGACCATGCCCACTTGGTCGCTTCGCGCCACAAGGAAAGGCAAACCCCCTTGTCACGGCCTCCCGACGGGAGGCCCCCCCCAAAAAGAAAATCTTCGCGTCGGCAGAATTCTTACGTTTGACAACCATCCCTTCGGGATTGTTGCAATCAGGGGGTTTGCCTTTCCTTGTGTCCTAGGTCCACATCGAAATCTGGGGGATGTCTACGATTTTGAGAGGGGCGAAGCGTCCCCCCTCCACATTCCCCGGCGGGGAAGGCACATCCCCCCGATTTATTTTGGTGGGGTCCTTTCATTTTGGAAAGGATCCCCTTGTCACGGCCTCCCTGATTCGAAGGGGGCGAAGCCCCTGGCACTTAACCAAGGGGCTTCGCCCCCTTCGACTCGGAGGGCAAAGCCCCCTCCAGGTCAGGGGCGAAGCCCCTGTGGAATCGGGGGGCGAAGGTTTCCTTCCCCCTCCAGGTCAGGGGCGAAGCCCCTTTGAATCCTTTGACAACAATCCCTCATTTCATTCAGGATTGTTGGAAGAGCGCTCATTCCCCCCCCGAGAAGGTTCATTGCGCCGGGAATCATTCGGGGGGGAATTCACATTAATTACATTCATTGGAGGGGGAAGGAAACCTTCGCCCCCCGGGCTTTGGAAACACCCGAAACCCCCCTTCGGCCCCCCGGGAGGGGAGATTTTTGAAGGAAGGGCGCTCTTCCTTCCACGACAATGGTTGTCCCGAAGGGAATGTTGTCAAATCTGAAACCCTCCCTCCCGGGGGGCCTCGGGCAAGCGACCGGTTTCGGTGGCAAAGGATCCCCCCGCGGAGCGGGGGATGCCAAGGGGGCTTCGCTGGTGGGGAGGCACCTTTAAGAAGACCTTTGACAACACTCCCTACGGGAGTGTTGAAATTGGGAAACCTTTTTGAGCTTCGCTAAACCATCGGGAGTGGAAGACCACCCCCCCAAAGGGGCCGGAACCACTTGGACGCTTCGCGCCACAAGTTCAAAAGAATTTCTGTTCACGAAGGAGGCGAAGCTCCTTGGCATCCCCCCGCGCAGCGGGGATCCTTTCCCTTTGGGAAAGAATGGTTGCCCCCCCCCAAGGGGGGTTTTGCAATGTGTCCTCCGGACACATCGAAATGGTTGCCCCCCGGTCACGGCCTCCCTTCGGGAGACCCCCAAAAAGAAAAAACACTCCTCGCGGGGGCGGGTTCGCGTTGGCAAGGATTCTTACGTTTGACAACAATCCCTCCAGGATTGAGAGACCACTCCCCCAAAGGGGCCGGGACCACTTGGACGCTTCGCGCCACAAGTCAAATGGGGGGGAAAACACCCCCCGGAGACGTGTCCTCCGGACACATCGAAATCGGGGGGGTGTCGACCTGTCCTAGGTCCACATCGAAATCGGGGGGGATGTGCCTTCCCCGACCGGGAAGGTGGAGGGGGCTTCGCCCCCCTCAAAGGAACGTTGAGAAAGAAATCGGGGGAGTGGCTTTGCAATGGTTGACCCCGATGAAACACTCCCGCGCAGCGGGAGTGTGGTCAAAAGATTGATGAAACACCTTCGAGCGAAGCCAGAGGGTGAAACTTGCCGCAAATCGAGGGGGAGGGTTTTTGGGGGCAACGTTACCTTCCAAAACCCCGATCATCAAGGGGTTTGCCCACAGGTCGATGGCGAAGCAACCTTGGCAGCTCCCCGCGAAACCTTCGCTGCGCGAAGGTTATGAATAATCCCCTTGCTTTGCTTGGGGATTTAAGCGCGGGGAAATGCCTTCGGTGTTTCATCGGGGGTCATCAGTCGGGGGTTTTCCTTCCATACGCAATCAATTCGAGGGGGCAAGGTGCCTGTCCACCAGCGATTTCCCCCCCCCCCGACCGGGGGGTCCTTCGCACCCCCCCGAAGGGGCCGACCGGGGGTCCTTCGCAAAGGTTTGCCCTTGGCAACGTTGCCCCTGTGCTGAAATTAAGTTGAAGGAGATTGTCAACCAACGTGCCAAGATTGATCCCCCCGCGAAAATGCGAAAGGTAAATTGAAACAATTCGCAATGCAACTTGATTTAAACAATTCGAAATGCAACTTGATTTAAACGTGGGGGGATCGGGGGCGAAGGTGTCCAAAGGACATCATCCAAAGCTGATCACATTGCCCCCTGAATTGATAATTAGCTTCCTTTCGCGGGAGGAGAGGGTCCTTCCCCCCCCGAATGAAATGATCGTAATAATAAATCCCCTCCCGGGAGAGGCCTCGGGAGGTGTTGTCTTTTCCGTGCTTTGCACGCCCCTTGCAAATTGTCAATTCAGAGGGCAACGTTGTTGTTGACAATCGTTTTGTTTGAAAAGCAGGCAATTGAAGCGCGGGAGGATGGGGGCTTTGCTAGTGGGCAGGCATCTTGACCCCTTCCAATAAATTGCGAAGCAAGGGTGTCGGGGAGAAGAACAATCCCCCCCATAACCCTTGCGGAATCCCGACCACCAAGGGGTTTGAAAATCCTGCTCGCTTTGCTTGGGGGTATTAATTCGCAAGAGTTTGATAATATTTCCAAACCCTTTCCGAAACTCCTCCGATGAAACACCCCCCGATTCAACATTCTCGCGCAGCGGGAATGTTTTCAAACCACACCGCTTCGCAAGGGTTTTGGGGAAACCCCCCTGATTTCGAAGGTGATGAAACCACCTTCGTGCAATGGAAAACCTTTAGTTGGACACATCGAACTTGTGGCGCGAAGCGAACAAATGATCACGGCCGACCACCAAGGGGTTTTGAAACACCTTCGAGGAAGGTGTTTCAAATCCTGCAAAGCGAGGGTTTCGGGGGGGTAGGGGTTTGAAAACATTTCCAAACCCCTTCCGACGGTCGGAGTTGACATCCCCCTCGCGAAGCGAGGGGGATTACCTTGCCCAAAACTCTTGCAAAACCCCTTCCATCAAAGGGTGTGACAAGGAAATAGCGAAGGAGGCGCTTTGCGCCTCCTTTGCTTCAAGAAGGCGCAAAGCGCCTCCTTCGAGCTTCGCTCGGGGGCAACCATTAATCGCGAGGATTTGACAACATTGCCGTGAATTAGTTGCCCCAAACCCCCTCCAAAACCCTTGTGAAACAACCTCCCCTTCGGGAAGGTGCTTCGCATAGTGGGTTAGGCCTACCCAGGGGTTTGACAATCCCCCCGGTCACGGCCTGACGACCGATTCATTCGAAGGGGGGCGAAGCCCCCTTTTTCAACGAAAAGGGGCGAAGCCCCTTTGGAATCCCCCCGCGCTTCAAACCTTCAGGTTGCTCAAAATCCCCAATGGTTGCCCCCTCGTTGGGGGGCCGTCGACCACAGGTCGGTGGCAAAGCCACCTTGGCATCCCCCCGTGAAAATCCCCCCGGTCACGGCCTCCCGAAGGGTGGGGGGGGCCTTCCTTTGGAAGCCCCCAAAGAAAATCTTCGCGTCGGCAAGATTTTCCTTTGCCAAAGGGGCGAAGGTTTCCTTCCCTTTGGTGGAGGGGGAAGGAAACCTTCGCCCCCCCGTTGGGGGAGTTTGACCATCCCCTCCAATTGCAACAATCCTGCGTAGTAGGATTGTTGTCAAACGTAAGAATCCTGCCGACGCGAACTTTTGGGGCGCCTCCCGAAGGGAGGCCCGAGGGGATTTGCCAAAGGGGCGAAGCCCCTTTGTTGGAGGGCTTCGCCCCCCTTCAAATTTTGAAGGAAGAGCGCTCTTCCTTCCACGAATGGTCAACCTTCCCGAAGGGAATGTTGTCAAAGGTCTTCTTAAAGGTGCCTCCCCACCAGCGAAGCCCCCTTGGCATCCCCCGCTCCGCGAAGGGGATCCTTGCCACCGAAACCCTCGCTTCGCGAGGCCCCCCGGGAGGGAGGGTTTTTATGATTTGACAACATTCCCTTCGGGACAACCATTGTTTAATCGTGGAAGGAAGAGCGCTCTTCCTTCAAAAAGGTCGGAGGCGCGACTTCCCCCCCCCCCCCCCCGAAGGGGGGACGCCCTTCGGGGGGAAGTCGCGCCTCCTTCAAACAATCTCCCCGACGCGAAGCGGGGGCCTTCGAAGAAGGGCCGTGACCGGGGCGAAGCCCCCTTAGCATCCCCCCGAAGGGGGGGATTCGAATGGGGCGAAGCCCCCTTGGGACACTTTAATCGGGAGGGTTTGAAAACAATGGTTGCCCCTCGGGATTGGGAGACCACCCCCCGAAGGGGGCCCGGGACGCTACTTGGACGCTTCGCGCCACAAGTCTGAAGGAAGCGCAGAGCTTCCTTCCACGAATGTGTTGAAAACACGTTGGCATTCCCCCTCCTTTGGGGGGGGATCCTTCTCCCCCCGATTAAACACTCCCGATTTCAACAATCCCGAAGGGATTGTTGTCAACTTTCCCGTAAGAATCCTCTCCCGACACGAAGCGGGGGGCTTCCCGAGGGGAGGGGTTTCGGGAGTGTTATCAAACCCTCCCGATTTGAGGGGGGGGGCGAAGCCCCCCTCCTCCCGAATGAAATGAACCCTCTCGGGGGGAATGAAATCCCCTCTTTGGGAGGGGATGGTCAAACTCCCCCAACGGGGGGCGAGAGGATTTCCTCCCCCTCTCTACCAAAGGGAAGGAAACCTTCGCCCCCAACAAAAAGGAAAATCTTGCTGACGCGAAGATTTTCTTTTGGAGAGAAGGAGCCCTTCCGACCGGAGGCCCCCCACCCTTCGGGAGGCCGTGACCGGGGGGAAGGAATTCCTTCAAAGGGGGCTTCGCCAATCCATTGGCACCTGCAATGTGTCTTCCGGACACGTCGAAATTGGGGGAGTTTGGAAATCCCCCCCAAAGGGGGTTTCAATGGCCATGCCCACCTAGGATCCTTCCTTCGGGAGTGTTTCAAAACCTAGGTGGGCATGGCACTGGGACCTTGACCATCCTTGATCGCTTCGCGCCATAAGTCAAAACCTCTCCCAAAGGGGGTTTTTGCAATGTGTCCTAGGTCCACATCGAAATCGGGCAAACGCTTACGTTCGCGGGGGGGCCTCCAAGGGAAAAGCAATATTCCCTTCGGGAATGGGCAGACAACCC
>JAWDGP010002132.1:475000-482500 GCA_033675545.1 Elysia crispata | reverse complement strand
TCATCCTTCATTTTAATACACCAGTACCATAAAGATGTCTAACACCACTGCTCTCATCCTCCACTATCATACACAATTATTATCGAGATGTCAAACACCATTGCTCTCTTACTCCACTATCATACACCATTGCCATCAAGATGTCTAACACCATTGCTCTCATCCTCCACTATCATGCACCATTACCATCGATATGTCTAACACCACTTCTCTCATCCTCCACTATAATGCGCCATTACCATCAAGATGTCTAACGCCACTGCTCTCATCCTCCGCTATCATACACCATTATTATCGTGATGTCTAACACCATTGTTCTCATCCTCCGCTATCATACACCATTGCCATCATGATGTTAAACACAATTGCTCTCTTACTCCACTATCATACACCGTTACCATCATGATGTCTAACACCACTGCTCTCATCCTCCACTATCATAAACCATTGCTATCAAGATGTCTAACAACATTGTTCTCATCCTTCACTAACATGAACGATTACCATCAAGATGTCTAACACCATTGCTCTTATCCTTCATTATCATACACCATTACTATCAAGATGTTTAACACCACTACTTCTATTCCCCACTGTGATATACCTTTGCCATCAAGTTGTCTACCGACACTACTCTCATTTCTTATTATCAAGTACAATTAGCATTAACATGCCATTTTTTAAAATGCTAAATTATAACGACCCAAACAACCGCCATAAGTCTCATCTTAGCATTCATACATCTTTACCAGACACTTATATATTTCCTCAACAGTTTAGCTTTCAGTTATAAGCATCTTTACAATAGAAACTGTCGATGGAACATATGAGTCTTGTCGCTAAGAATCCAAGAGTCTTTTCCTGAGGAAATCAGCAAATTTTACAATCAAAACCGCTAAGCGACATCCGTACTCTTCAAAGTGTTGTGACGTTCCTTTCTCTGACGTAGGTTTGTCCCTCTCAGATCGAATCTTTATCTTTAGAGACGAAAAACCCGACAACTCTGTATTTTCATGGTTCTTTTTTCGTCGAATCCCATACCAGTTGGAGGAACAGCAGGCACTGGGACAGTACAAGACTCCTGTCCAGCAGGGCAATACTTCGACAACTTGCTTCGAAGATGTGGTAAGAAACTGTCTCCCCCCCCCCCCCCACACACACACACAACTCCCTTACGCCAGCACAACCTACCCCGCGTTTCGTATTCTAGTTTATCTGTCAGATCTAAGATTGAAAGCAAAGAAACCTTCCACCGAGCCCTCTCTCTAGTCTGCCCATTTTCTTGATTTATTATATTGAAGTGCTACATGTCGATACAGTCTCGTTAAGAGTTCATTTACGTGCTACATACAGTCTGTTTTGATGCAGACAAAATGCACAGGGAAGGCAGAGAAACATAAATTGCCCTTTAAAAAAAAAACCTCTCTCCCATGATAAAGGACCATAGTATGGTGGCTCTGCTAGGTCGGAGGTCAGATTCATGACTATTTTTCTCCAACAACTGATTCTTAATTTTAATGGTCAATATGACTATTCTTTTCATCCTGTTCAAATATTGTCTTCATTTTTAATTTCATTTCCGTTTGCATGCTGCGCATTTTTCTTATTTGCCTTCTAAAAGGCAGAAAAAGCTCAAAACTAAGACACCGGCCAGAATAGCAGGACATAAAGTAAAGGTTAGAAAAGTTCAAAGTTCATCCAAACTGTTTACACTCAATCTTTCTGGTTGTCCACAGTAAGGTGTCCTTTCGGTCAAGTCTACAGCCAGACAACAAGGCAATGTGGTGAGCGATCTCCGCTTCGTATCCTTCTGTCGTTAAAGATAGATAGATAGATAGAGAGAGAGAGAGAGAGAGAGAGAGAGAGAGAGAGAGAGAGAGAGAGAGAGAGAGAGAGAGAGATAGATAGATAGAGAAAGAGAGAGAAAGAGAGAGAGAGAGAGAGAGAGAGAGAGAGAGAGAGAGAGAGAGAGAGAGAGAGAGGTATTCACTGATGTAACAAGTATAGGATAAGCTTGAAACTATTTCCGTACTTTAATATAACAGGTCCTTACTGTTCGCAGGAAGCCGCACTATAACTTCACAAGATACTCTCTCAAAATCACAGCTGTTGGAAACACTGCATATGATTAAATTGTCTAGATCTACGATAATAATAATAATAATAATAATAATAATAATAATAATAATAATAATAATAATAATAATAATAATAATAATAATAATAATAAAAGTAAAAACTTTAGCATTGACAAAATGACAATCTTGAAGTTGCTTTCTTTCTTTTTTTTCTTTTTTTTTTAATAACGTCTGTCTAAATAATATGGAAACATTTTCATAATTATGAAATTCTTCAATTTGATAACTAAACACAAATAGTTAAAAAAAAGAAAGATTGATGTGCAAGTTATTAACAAACACCTCTAGGCACCCAAGCTTGGCTGGCCACAATCTCGCTTCTTCTTACCGCCCCTCATACCCCCATAGGAATGAAATCATTATGAGGATTAAATCACTGTGAGGATTAAATTAACGTAAGGATTAAATAATGATTAAATCGCTATGAGGATTAAATTAACGTAAGGATTAAATAATGATTAAATCACTGTGAGGATTAAATTAACGTAAGGATTAAATAATGATTAAATCACTGTGAGGATTAAATTAACGTAAGGATTAAATAATGATTAAATCGCTATGAGGATTAAATTAACGTAAGGATTAAATAATGATTAAATTAACGTAAGGATTAAATAATGATTAAATCGCTATGAGGATTAAATTAACGTAAGGATTAAATAATGATTAAATCGCTATGAGGATTAAATCAGAGTAATATACCTGTGCTGATCTTCCACTCCCATAATGATAGAACTGCCTCACTGACAGAACGAAAGACAGAATTATTTTGAGAACGCAACGCTTCCATTTGCTTTTTTTTTTTAAATCAATATATCATGTTCCTGGTACATGACAGAGTTGTCTTATATGCCCCAGGTACATGGGGCAAGTATCTTATATGGCCCTACGTGAGAGAAGCGTCTAATATGTCTCTGCTACATGAAAGAATTATTTTAAATGTCAGTGCTACATGAGAGAATTGTTTTAAATGTCAGTGCTACACGAGAGAATTGTTTTAAATGTCAGTGCTACATGAGAGAATTGTCCTATATGTCCCTGCTATATGAGAGAATTGTTTTTAAATGTCAGTGCTACATGAAAGAATTTTTTTAAATGTCCCTGCTAAATGGGAGAATTGTCCTATATGTCTCTGCTACATGAGAGAATTGTTTTAAACGTCAGAGCTACATGTGAGAATTGTCCTATATGTCTCTGCTACATGAGAGAAGCGTCTTATATGTCCCTGCTAAATGAGAGAAGCGTCTTATATGTCCCTGCTACATGAGAGAAGCGTCTTATATGTCCCTGCTACATGAGAGAAGCGTCTTATATGTCCCTGCTAAATGAGAGAAGCGTCTTATATGTCCCTGCTACATGAGAGAATTGTTTTACATGTCCCTGCTACATGAGAGAATTGTCTTTTATGTCCCTGCTACATGAGAGAATTGTCTTTTATGTCCCTGCTACATGAGAGAACTGTTTTACATGTCCCTGCTACATGAGAGAATTGTTTTTAAATGTCAGTGCTACATGAGAGAATTGTTTTTAAATGTCAGTGCTATATGAGAGAATTGTTTTAAATGTCAGTGCTATATGAGAGAATTGTTTTAAATGTCAGTGCTATATGAGAGAAGCGTCTTATATGTCCCTGCTACATGAGAGAATTGTTTGAAATGTCCCTGCTGAATGAGAGAATTGTCTTATATGTCCCTGCTACATGAGAGAATTGTTTTAAATGTCAGTGCTATATGAAAGAATTGTTTTTAAATGTCAGTGCTACATGAAAGAATTGTTTTTAAATGTCAGTGCTACATGAGAGAATTGTTTTTAAATGTCAGTGCTACATGAGAGAATTGTCCTATATGTCTCTGCTACATGAGAGAATTGTTTTAAACGTCAGAGCTACATGTGAGAATTGTTTTAAATGTCAGTGCTACACGAGAGAATTGTCCTATATGTCTCTGCTACATGAGAGAATTGTTTTAAACGTCAGAGCTACATGTGAGAATTGTCCTATATGTCTCTGCTACATGAGAGAAGCTTCTTATATGTCCCTGCTAAATGAGAGAAGCGTCTTATATGTCCCTGCTACATGAGAGAAGCGTCTTATATGTCCGTGCTACATGAGAGAAGCGTCTTATATGTCCCTGCTAAATGAGAGAAGCGTCTTATATGTCCCTGCTACATGAGAGAATTGTTTTAAATGTCCCTACTGAATGAGAGAATTGTCTTATATGTCCCTGCTACGTGAGAGAATTGTTTTAAATGTCAGTGCTATATGAGAGAATTGTTTTTAAATGTCAGTGCTACATGAAAGAATTGTTTGAAATGTCCCTGCTGAATGAGAGAATTGTCTTATATGTCCCTGCTACATGAGAGAATTGTTTTAAATGTCAGTGCTATATGAGAGAATTGTTTTTAAATGTCAGTGCTACATGAAAGAATTGTTTTTAAATGTCAGTGCTACATGAGAGAATTGTTTTTAAATGTCAGTGCTACATGAGAGAATTGTCCTATATGTCTCTGCTACATGAGAGAATTGTTTTAAACGTCAGAGCTACATGTGAGAATTGTTTTAAATGTCAGTGCTACACGAGAGAATTGTCCTATATGTCTCTGCTACATGAGAGAATTGTTTTAAACGTCAGAGCTACATGTGAGAATTGTCCTATATATCTCTGCTACATGAGAGAAGCGTCTTATATGTCCCTGCTAAATGAGAGAAGCGTCTTATATGTCCCTGCTACACGAGAGAAGCGTCTTATATGTCAGTGCTACATGAGAGAATTGTTTTAAATGTCAGTGCTACATGAGAGAATTGTTTTAAATGTCAGTGCTACACGAGAGAATTGTTTTAAATGTCAGTGCTACATGAGAGAATCGTCCTATATGTCCCTGCTATATGAGAGAATTGTTTTTAAATGTCAGTGCTACATGAAAGAATTGTTTGAAATGTCCCTGCTGAATGAGAGAATTGTCTTATATGTCCCTGCTAAATGAGAGAAGCGTCTTATATGTCCCTGCTACATGAGAGAACTGTTTTAAATGTCAGTGCTATATGAGAGAATTGTTTTTAAATGTCAGTGCTATATGAGAGAATTGTTTTTAAATGTCAGTGCTATATGAGAAAATTGTTTTTAAATGTCAGTGCTACATGAGAGAATTGTTTTTAAATGTCAGTGCTATATGAGATAATTGTTTTTAAATGTCAGTGCTATATGAGAAAATTGTTTTTAAATGTCAGTGCTACATGAGAGAATTGTCTTATATGCCCCTGCTACATGAGAGAATTGTCTTTTATGTCCCTGCTAAATGAGAGAATTGTCTTAAGCCCGCCATTGCTCCCTCGTCATCCATTTCCGACTCTTTTAACAGAGATCAACGTGGACCCAACAAACTGCCCAATCTCACAATACTACGATACTAGCTTGGGAATATGTGGTAAGTGGCCCAACAATCTGCCCAATCTCACTATACTACGATACTAGCCTGAGAATATGTGGTAAGTGGTCCAACAAACTACCCAATCTCACAATACTACGATACTAGCCTGAGAATATGTGGTAAATGGCACAACAAACTGCCCAATCTCACAATACTACGATACTAGCGTGAGAATATGTGGTAAGTGGCCCAACAAACTGCCCAATCTCACAATACTACGATACTAGCCTGAGAATATGTGGTAAGTGGTCCAACAAACTGCCCAATCTCACAATACTACGATACTAGCCTGAGAATATGTGGTAAGTGGCACAACAAACTGCCCAATCTCACAATACTACGATACTAGCCTGAGAATATGTGGTAAGTGGCACAACAAACTGCCCAATCTCACAATACTACGATACTAGCCTGAGAATATGTGGTAAGTGGCACAACAAACTGCCCAATCTCACAATACTACGATACTAGCCTGAGAATATGTGGTAAGTGGCACAACAAACTGCCCAATCTCACAATACTGCGATACAAACCGGGGAATATGTGGTAAGTGGTCCAACAAACTGCCCAATCTCACAATACTGCGATACAAACCGGGGAATATGTGGTAAGTGGTCCAACAAACTGCCCAATCTCACAATACTACGATACTAGCCTGAGAATATGTGGTAAGTGGCACAACAAACTGCCCAATCTCACAATACTGCGATACAAACCGGGGAATATGTGGTAAGTGGCACAACAATTACCGTATTACAGTTTGAACCTTAAAGCTTCTTAGTTTCTTCTTTATAAATCATTTTGCTTTGTGACTTCTTCTGCATTTGAAAGGTAAACAGTTGTTATTAAATTGGTTTTAATCTGCTCTAGTGAAAAAGGTGATCTTCACTTTAGTTACTGCCTAGCACAACTGGCACTAGTGATGACTTTTACATCATATGCAACAGCAGAGGAATATGTAAAGTGGAGGAAACTCACTAAGTTATAATAACTTTCACATCATCCACAACAGCAGAGGAAAATGTGTAGTAGAAGAAACTCACTAATTTTTAATAATTTTCACATCATCCACAACAACGAAGGAAAGTGTGTAATGGAAGAAACTCACTTAGTTAAAATAACTTTTACACTATCCACATTAACAGATAAAGATGTGTAGATAACTGGAAAAGTTGTGAATCTTACCAACTAAGAGAACTGGAACAGTTTTAAATCTTGTCAGCTGCCTGGGAGTATATCTGAAGCAGGTTAGTCGCAATGAGAACTGGAACATTTTTAAATGTTACCAGCTAGCTGGGAGCATAACTGATCCAGGTTAGTCACAATCAGACACCATTTAGCACAACTTCTCTGTTTCATTTTAAACTGAAACATTTTGAAAAATTTATTTTCAGCACCAATACCATATAATATACTTTCAAATTCGAAGTTTTTGTTTTTGTTTTTTTTTTCCAGTTGACCCTCAGCAGCAATGTCATGTTGGGTACTACTGGGATGTGTCCACTCACAGATGTGGTGAGTATACTAGGATTCACTTCAGGGAGAGAAAGAGAGAGGGAAAGAGAGACAGAGAGAAAGAGTAAGAGAGAGAGGGAAATAGAAAGAAAAGTTTACAAATTATAATGCTTTGAAGCTAATCAGAGCTTTTCAGACATTCACAGAACACATTCGATATTACGTCTCTGTGTATAGTTTTAGGATGATCACCATAATTCTAAAAGTTTTATCATAATCAAGTCCACTAAGATTGAAATTTGCTTCTTTTCTTCGACTAAATCCAATTCCCTTGAATTGAGAGATGAACATACCGTAATTATTGTAGAGCTAAACCGGCATACAAATATCATGTTTAACTTGAAACATTTGCAATTTCCAGACAAATGGTTTTAAAGATGGCTTTCTTATTCTAACTCAAGCCGAAGCAAATCAGACACCA
>JAWDGP010002132.1:427500-465000 GCA_033675545.1 Elysia crispata | reverse complement strand
TTAACCCATATTGCACCCTCACTCTTCCACTCCTCCACCCGCAAGAACCCAGTGGCGCGACAGGGCAACGATGTCAAGTAGGCCAGTATTACAACCCGAGCACAGCAAAATGCGGTATGGAGAAGCTTTCACTCTATGTGACCAGTAAAAAATGATTGACTCTTTCTCTTTATTGTAGCAGTAACGAAAAGACTATATAAATAAGTGTTGTGGAAATGTCCCAAGAAACCGGAGAAAAATTTTAATTGCGTCTCTTTGATATTGATTTCTCGTCTACCTGTTTCATATTTTTTTTCCAGAAGTTCGCGTCTGCCCTAGAAATTCAAGACAAGATAACGCCAACTTCTGTCGCTGTAACGAACAGAACTATGCCTACGATGTGGTCTGGAATACTTGCGGTAAGATGAAATAATATGGCCAGCAAATCTTACCACTTGGTTTTTTGATTCAATTTCTTAGCATTGTCGAGCTTGGCATCTTTCATAAATCCCTTAGCAAAACACTGTTATGAGACTAATAAAAAAACAACAACAAGAGTATGCAGAACCTAGCGTTCAGACAGAACAGCTCAGCATGTGACAGAACATTTTGGCTTCTTCTGTCAATGCTGATCTCCGGCATAAAATGTAAATCAACATTACCCGCAGCTTGCTGGGTGTTAAGGCAGGAATTAAACCCTGTACATGTAGACAATACACCGATGATTAGTTACTGTTTGCAGTCATATCGGTTTCATTTCAATATGTCCACATTTTTTCCCCAAAATTGTGTGTGACATCTACAATGTTTCACATTAAAACAAAAGACGCAGACATATCATACAGTGTCCCATTCTTTAGTTTGCTTCTCTTCTATCTATTTTGTCTATTATCTGTCTATCGGTATATCTATCTACATACCTGTCTTTCTGTCTATCTATTTAGAAATCTGTCTATCAGTATATCTATCTACATACCTGTCTTTCTGTCTATCTATTTAGAAATCTGTCTATCGGTATATCTATCTACATACCTGTCTTTCTGTCTATCCAACCCTACTTGATCTTTTATATGATTTCAAAGATATGATTGCAATTCTCAGAAAATTAGATGAGCAAACAGATGTCATATTCTATTCTAACCTCTCTTAATTTTAAACGATGAAGAATTAAAGGTTGTGTCTCACTGTCTGATATCAACGTTGCAGTGTTGAAGCGGACGTCTTGTCCAGTAGAGGTGGCTGCCCCGGACCAGGTACTGGGATGTCGCTGCCTTAACTCCAGCCTGGTGTATGACAGTGTCAGGAACAGATGCGGTCAGTAGAGAAAGAGAGAGAGAGAGAGAGAGAGAGAGAGAGAGAGAGAGAGAGAGAGAGAGAGAGAGAGAGAAAGGCAGACAGACAGACAAACAGACAGATAGACAGACAAATAGAGAGACAGAGAGAGACCCAGTGTTGGAATGTGGCTGTCTGGACTCCAGGCAGGTGTATGACAGAGCAGTAACAGATGCAGTCAGTAGAGAAAAAGAGACAGAGAGAGAGAGAGAGAGAGAGAGAGAGAGAGAGAGAGAGAGAGAGAGAGAGAGAGAGAGAGAGAAAGGCAGACAGACAGACAAATAGACAGATAGACAGATAGACAGACAAATAGAGAGACAGAGAGAGACCCAGTGTTGGAATGTCGCTGGCTGAACTCCAGGCAGGTGTATGACAGTGTCAGGAACAGATGCGGTCAGGGGAGAGAGAGAGAGAGAGAGAGAGAGAGAGAGAGAGAGAGAGAGAGAGAGAGAGAGAGAGAGAGAGAGAGAAAGGCAGACAGACAGACAGATAGACAGACAGAGAGAGACCCAGTGTTGGAATGTCGCTGTCTGAACTCCAGCCTGGTGTATGACAGTGTCGGAAATAGGTGTGGTCAGTAGAGAGAAGGAGAGAGAGAGAGAGAGAGAGAGAGAGAGAGAGAGAGAGAGAGAGAGAGAGAGAGAGAGAGAGAGAGAGAGAGAGAGAGAGAGAGAGAGAGAGAGAGAGAGACAGAGACAGAGAGATACTGCAACGTGTCGGATGATCACGTCATGCCGATTTTTCACACTTGATTGCTTTTATGTTGTTGGAGGTTTGTTTCAAGTTACATGTCGCGTCTAGCTTAAGTATAATAATTGAGTCTAGGTCATCTATGTCAGTATCAATTTAGCTATTGTAAGTAAATGTGAGTCTAGCTTCTCTATGTTAGTGTTATTCTAGTTTTTGCATGTTAATATGAGTCTACCTCGTCTATATTAATGTTAATCTAGTTATTATATGTTAATATGAGACTAACTTGTCTATATTAGTGTTAATCTAGTTATTGTATCTTAATGAGAGTCTAGCTCGTCTATGTTAGTGTTAATCTAGTTATTGTTCGCTAATGTGAGTCTAGCTCGTCTATGTTAGTGTTAATCTAGTTATTGTATCTTAATGTGAGTCTAGCTCGTCTATGTTAGTGTTAATCTAGTTATTATATGTTAATCTCAATCTAGCTCGTCTGTGTTAGTGTTAATCTAGTTATTGTATCTTAATGTGAGTCTAGCTCGTCTATGTTAGTGTTAATCTAGTTATTATATGTTAATCTCAATCTAGCTCGTCTGTGTTAGTGTTAATCTAGTTATTGTATCTTAATGTGAGTGTAGCTCGTCTATGTTAGTGTTAATCTAGTTATTATATGTTAATGTGAGTGTAGCTCGTCTATGTTAGTGTTAATCTAGTTATTATATGTTAATGTGAGTGTAGCTCGTCTATGTTAGTGTTAATCTAGTTATTATATGTTAATCTCAATCTAGCTCGTCTGTGTTAGTGTTAATCTAGTTATTGTATGTTAATCTCAATCTAGCTCGTCTGTGTTAGTGTTAATCTAGTTATTGTTTGCTAATGTGAGTCTAGCTCGTCTATGTTAGTGTTTATCTAGTTATTATATGTCAATCTCAATCTAGCTCGTCTGTGTTAGTGTTAATCTTGTTATTGTTCGCTAATGTGATTCTAGCTCGTCTGTGTTAGTGTTAATCTTGTTATTGTTCGCTAATGTGATTCTAGCTCGTCTGTGTTAGTGTTAATCTTGTTATTGTTCGCTAATGTGATTCTAGCTCGTCTGTGTTAGTGTTAATCTTGTTATTAATTGCTAATGTGATTCTAGCTCGTCTGTGTTAGTGTTAACCTAGTTATTGTATTTTTATGTGAGTCCAACTCGTCTATATTAGTGTTAATCTTTGCTAACGCATGTTAGTGTGACTAATGCATGAAGTTCGTGTATGCTTATGTGAGCCAAGCTGGTGTGTATTACTGTGTATCTAGCTCTTGTATTTAAATAGGAGTCTAGCTATTATGTGTTAGTGTTAACCACGCAAAATTAGCTTATTATGTTAGTGTTAGCCAAGCTCGTGTATGATAGTGTGACTCTAACTTTCCTCTGTTACCGTGACCGAACCAGTTGTGATTTAATCCTCATTTTTTTTCGTGTGTGTGTGGATTGTTTTAGTTTGATGCAAGCTATAATATGTTATAGTAACGAGAGAATGCGTCGATACTTTTCGACTCAATGTTTAATCAAACACTTTTTTTCCCTTTTTTTCAGTCCTGGCTTAAACTTCGGATTTAGGACGATAAACTGGCGGAGAGAGAAAGTTGCGTTCGGTCTCAAATAATGCTTAGCTTTTGCTAGGACGTTTCGCTAGAAGAAGAGTTTTGTCATTTGTGACCGCATAGTGTTGCAGGGCTATTAAATCATCGAGACAAACGCAATGTGCAAATAGAAAGATCTTTACCAATCGGAAGCCCTATTGAGGAATAAAGAATTTTTATTCCAATGTCCAATAAATCCAAACTTTACTCAAAAAGCTCTCGTATTTTGAGTTTTTTTTTTTTTTAATATTTGAGTATTGTTGCCAAACCCTACAATGAAAGCATACCTTATGTTAATGTGATATTAGTATCAAGTTAGTGAACCGTGAGTATCTTTTTATTGAGAAACTACGAGCCACATGCATCAAATATGTTGGCTTAACTATTTTAGTAGAAACAAATGCTATAACTACAAGAAGATGTGATCTCAAATGGGAATGACATGTTTCACTAAATTATACCATCCAAATGCAATTTTTTTAAAATCCTTTACTTAGATCGTACTGTATAAAATATATATATATCTATTCAAGACGATTTTAGAATTGCATTATAGGCCTACTTTCAGTTTCATTTCAACTCTCAAAGAAAAGGGAAAAAAACCCATCAACAAACATTTTTTAACCATAGAAGTGGAGCTCTGACCGACACAACCATTGCTTAGGTAACTGTACAAAATGAATATTTAGATTTTGAAAGCAATAAATAACTTGCCTTTCATTTATTTTTTTTTTAAAGAAAAAAAAAGAGGAACTAACTGGTGTCAAATGTACTGCTGATTCACCCTCTCCATCTCGTTAGCTATCATGAATCTCCAAGCCGCCTCAAATAGCTGATCCAATCTCTCCATCTCTTCAGCTATCATGATACTCCGAACCCCCTGACATCGCTGATTCAGTTGCTCCATCTCTTCATCTATCATGATACTCCAAGCCCCCTCACATCGCTGATCCAATCTCTCCATCTCTTCATCTATCATGATACTCCAAGCCCCCTCACATCGCTGATCCAATCTCTCCATCTCTTCATCTATCATGATACTCCAAGCCCCCTCACATCGCTGATCCAATCTCTCCATCTCTTCAGCTATCATGATACTCCAAGCCCCCTCACATCGCTGATCCAATCTCTCCATCTCTTCATCTATCATGATACTCCAAGCCCCCTCACACCGCTGAGCCAATCTCTCCATCTCTTCAGCTATCATGATACTCCAAGCCCCCTAACGTCGCTGATCCAGTTTCTCCATCTCATCAGCTATCATGATGCCTCTAACTTCTGTGTGTGTGTGTGAGAGAGAGAGGGAGAGAGAGAGAGAGAGAGAGAGAGAGAGAGAGAGAGAGAGAGAGAGAGAGAGAGAGAGAGAGAGAGAGAGAGAGAGAGAGAGAGAGAGAACATTACTGCACCGTGGCTTATTTGATCGAAAATGTTTGTATTGGAGTAACGTAAGGAAAGTGGCAGCGAACCCTGCAAGTTCTGCCTTGAAGGGAAAAGATGTACCACAGCACCCCTATGGTGTTACAATATGGTTTTCTCGATTTTTTTTTAAAACGTGTCTTGTTTCATGTTTGTTACTTTATGGTTTTGGTTTATCCGGATACGAAAATTCAGACTTGGCGGGTCCAAAATTGGGCATGAAACCAGGATGGGGAAGCTTACGATAAAACTCATGGTTGTATCTGTGAAACGATTTTTATAATTATTGGCTCTCTTTAATTGGATTTTTCTTGAAAAGACTTAAGAAGCAACGTTAATGCGTTTCCTCAGTGAAGCTCAATTCATGTTTAATAGCTCTGACTGAGTTGATCTTCCCCAAATGCCGGTTTTGAAATACCTTGTTCGCATATGTGATGCAATTTTTTCGCTGGCAAAACATCCTGATCTACCATAGTATCAATCACAAATTGATTTGGGTAATATTCAGCGATAGGAGGAGAAATTATAAAAACAGATTGTTCAGACAACGGACAAAAAGTATTATAACTCGATACGAGCAGGGTTTCAGGTGGTTCGTTAGTATGAAAAAAATGTTAAAAGTACGTCAAAAAGGAAAAAAAATAAAAATGTAAAACAAAAAACACGAAGAAAAACCTTTTTTTTTTTTTTTTTTTAAATTTATATCCAAAATTATCCTCCTACAGTTCCTATTGTAAACAAAACAACAGAACAGGCTTACTGCTTCATATTGATAGCCAAGAGGGGAGGTCAGTCGTTTGTAAAATTTGGTTTCAACTTTCGAAACAACAAACACATTTATAGGCCTCCCTGGCGAAGTGGTGTTTCTCGTTTAGTTATGGGCAGATCAGGTGGCATCTTTCAAATTTCATCCTTGTAGAAAAGTACAACACAAACTGTGGATCAACCTTCAGCTATATCTAGTGAATCTGTTGGTATCAAAGATGGTTCGTTTTAAAAACAGGTAGGCTTAGATCTAGAAAATTGGAGGTCGTTTAGTGGAAAAATAGATCTTCTCTAAATCTAGCCTAGGTAAATTTGCAGATATCGGCCTAACTCACGTTAGGCTTCACAAATTTTGAATGTTTCCCGGGGAAATCGAAACTCGTTGTTTAAAGGGATTTTGGAGCAACACAAAAATGCTTATATCATATAAACATAAAGTATTTATTTGTGACTATTAAAACCTTCATACTCGTGTTCAGCGTATCAAAGTCATTAAGAAAAATATAATTTTAAAGCTTCTAAACGGTGAGTTAGGCCGATAATTGCAATAATACCAAAAAATAAAGTCAATCATTAGTTTTTGTAACCATGAGGAGGTGATGATTATTTTAAAAACTTATAATGATTATCATGAGTAGGCCTATATTTAAATTTGATTTAGATTTAAGTATGTGTAACTAAAATTGGATATAGAAATGAAGAAAGCAGTCAAACAATGTTAGAGGCTGAGGCGTCAAGGTGCAGTTTTGATCCCTGTTTATTCCATCTGTTATGTTTTCAAGTCTTTCGTCTTCTTTGTTGATCTCGAGCTAGATCTAGATCTAGGTTTGTGGTTTATTTTGCTATACTAACTAAAATTGGGAAGTTTGTAATGTAGATTTATTAGTGGAAGAACAAGAAGCAGCAGCACTAGAGGAAGAATAATATTAGTAGGAATCTAAGATCTAGATCATCTATTTCTAGAAGTCTGAGACGAGAGTGAGAGCTGTGACTAGAGGAAGGAAACAAAATGTTTATGGAGTAAGGATACAAAGGGTAATTTTTATATAAACAATACTTCAAGACAGATATATTTATTAGTTACATCTGCACTCAGTAACTTAGATGCTTGATGTAGCATTGTGTCTTGTACCATCCAACCCAAAAGCTATGATAACATACCTTCTGAACAGGCAAATGCAAACCTAACCATCTCAATTAAACCAATCAGACCACTCTCCTCTTTCATCCCTGGCAATGAAACCCCAGTTTAAGTTTAAGATAAAACATAAAATTTAAAATCAGCCAATGAAAAGATAAAATGTCGGTCAGCACCATCCATCCTATGGTCTATGCTTTTCACAAGCATTCCACCCTCTGTATCAGCCCCCACTAGCTTTTTGATTGCTTTGAGGAAGCCATCAACTTTGAGAAAACAAATCTAGTGTGTCACACTCACAATGATCTGCACTCAAAACTCTCTCTTCTTCAAATATTACTGTTAGTTACTGAGGGTAGCTTAGGGTGCCTAAATATAAAATGGCCCTGTACCTCACATTTCATACATCGTATTTGCTATCTGGTGAATGGGAATGATGAGGAGATTACTAACTCAGACAATCTTGCCCAAGAATAAGATGCTGGATTTTACATCTCAGAGATGTGTTTGTTGAATTGTTCTTCATCTCCAATTTCTCTATCCCACTATCCATTTTATCATCATGTAGACAGTGCAGTGTGCATCTCATAACTATTAAATGAAGTTGGAAACTAAGCAGTGCAGCCATGCTAAAGAGTTCCCACACTTCCAGATATATGTTCTAGTCTTATTTCAAACTTGGTGTGTTCGGTTTCATTCAAAAAAAATTATTTTTTGTAGAGGCCTTATTATCTCTAACTCATCTCACAGGCTACTCATTTGAAGAGGAGACAGATTAGTCTAGTGACCTTTATCAATATCATTGAAAAGGAGGACAACGTTAATTAGGAATGAGATATAAAATTGAGTGAAAATGAATCTGCTTTCCAGACTTAGATTTAAAAGCAGACAAAGGTGAGGAAGATCTTGAATTTGATCTGGGTAAGTAGTAAATCCACCCTCAGATTAAAAGGCTGAACCTGGCTCCATTGAATACTTTCATAATTTTCAGGACCATGTAAAGTTCAAGGCAATTATATTCTAAAACTCCTTCTCTCTTCTTTTCTCACTGAGATATGCTGTGTGTGAGCTGGTATTTTCCAAGATGCCCCAGTCTGCTCCGCTAGTGGAAACCTATCAAGTTTACCAGGCTGTCAAACAGTCACTGCTGGAATCTCATGGGGACTATGGTCTGGCTGCTCTCCAATCCTCTCTCAATGGTATGGCTATTTAGTCTAACTTTCTAGTTTAACAAACTTTTTTTTAATGTTCTATCAATGGTATGGCTATTTAGTCTAACTTTCTAGTTTAACAAACTTTTTTTTAATGTTCTATCAATGGTGTGGCTATTAAGTCTAAAGTTTCTAGTTTAGCAAACTTTCTTTTATTTTCTCTCAGTGGTATGGCTATTTAGTCAAAAAGTTTCTAGTTTAACAAACTTTCTTTAATCTTGTATCCATTGGTGTGACTATTAACTCTTAAATTTCTGGTTTTACAAACCTTTCATAATCTTCTCTCAGTGGTATAGCTAGTTAGTCTTAAGTTTCTGGTTTAATAAACTTTCTACAATCCTCTCTTTGTGATATGGTTATTTAGTCTAAAGTTTCCAGTTTTACAAAATTTCTATAATCCTCTCTCAATGGTAGGGCTGACTAGTCTTAATTTTCAAATTTAACTAACTTTTTTTCCAAGTCTCTCTGAGCAGTATGGCTAACTAGTCTCAAGTTCCTACTTTAACTAAGATCACCTAAATCAGTGCGAGCAAAAAAGAGAGATCATAACTTAAAGTTTACTAGTATCATGGTTTAAAAATAAAGGCAGCATTTTAAATCTTTTTTTGCCCATATCACAAAGAAGAATTGAATTGTTTTGTTTTTTTTTGTTAGTAAATTGTATATTGTTACATGTACCTGTCTCTTGTTTAAGAATACATCGGGAGTTGTTCAATGACACAACTAAAAGATGAAGAATTTCACTAACTTGATAAGTTTTATGATTTAAAGGGATAGAAATGAAAGGACCAGAGCCCTGCAGGCAACAAAACTGTAACTGATATATTATTAAGGCTACCCAGGTTTACATCATGAAAGTCTTCGGAGCAAAGGTGTGAAGTCCTCGTCCTGTGTAAGAAGAATTACGTTATCTTGTAGTAAATTAAGTCCCGTCATGATGGGTGAATTCATTATCTTGACAAGTCTAGTCCACCATGAGCATTAATCTCAGGGTTTGTGCACCCCTGAGATACCCCAGAGTCATTCTGTTGTGTATAATAAAGTCAGCTTGTCTGGATCTTTCCGTAGTGAAATACTTAAATATCAAGACCAAGATAGCCATAATCAGGGGAGAAAGACGGCACTTCGATATGGTGACCTCCTCACTTGTGTTCATCACCAAGGCTGCTGGAACAGACGTTGTTTTCAAGACACTTCATGTTGGTGGTACGTCTCCCTTGTTTCATGTTAGTGGTACGTCTCCCTTGTTTCATGTTGGTGGTACATCTCTTGTTTCATGTTGGTGGTACGTCTCCCTTGTTTCATGTTGGTGGTACGTCTCCCTTGTTTCGTGTTGGTGGTACATCTCCCTTGTTTCATGTTGGTGGTACGTCTCCCTTGTTTCATGTTGGTGGTACGTCTCCCTTGTTTCATGTTGGTGGTACGTCTCCCTTGTTTCATGTTGGTGGTACGTCTCCCTTGTTTCATGTTGGTGGTACGTCTCCCTTGTTTCATGTTGGTGGTACGTCTCCCTTGTTTCATGTTGGTGGTACATCTCCCTTGTTTCATGTTGGTGGTACATCTCCCTTGTTTCATGTTGGTGGTACGTCTCCCTTGTTTCATGTTGGTGGTACGTCTCCCTTGTTTCATGTTGGTGGTACGTCTCCCTTGTTTCATGTTGGTGGTACATCTCCCTTGTTTCATGTTGGTGGTACATCTCCCTTGTTTCATGTTGGTGGTACATCTCCCTTGTTTCATGTTGGTGGTACATCTCCCTTGTTTCATGTTGATGGTACATCTCCCTTGTTTCATGTTGATGGTACATCTCCCTTGTTTCATGTTGATGGTACATCTCCCTTGTTTCATGTTGATGGTACATCTCCCTTGTTTCATGTTGATGGTACATCTCCCTTGTTTCATGTTGGTGGTACATCTCCCTTGTTTCATGTTGGTGGTACATCTCCCTTGTTTCATGTTGGTGGTACATCTCCCTTGTTTTGGTTTGGTGGTACATCTCCCTTGTTTCATGTTGGTGGTACATCTCCCTTGTTTCATGTTGGTGGTACATCTCCCTTGTTTCATGTTGGTGGTACATCTCCCTTGTTTCATGCTGGTGTTACATCTCCCTCGTTTCATATTTGTGGTGCATCTCCCTATGTCTCCCTTGTCTATACTCTAAAGAGACCAAATTTGTATTACTATTTTGTCTTTGAAACAGGCAACAGCAATTACACAGTATCCAGTTGACGAAAGAGTCAACTACTCTTTTCAGATAAAAAGTTAAAAAAATCTGGCCATGACCTCGCTATTCTCTATACAAGTGTTACTTATAACATGTTTTAATATAAAAAGGGTTGACTGCACATTTTTTATTGATTTTATGGCGAAAAAAATTTTTTATTTGTAGCAGCATTGACTATAATTAAAAGAAATTTCTTTCATCGGTCATCTTATCACTTTTCAATATTTACTGGCACAATTCATCTATCAATTAGACAGTTTGACAATATACCTCTCTTCCTTTATAGCATGCAGTGTGGATCCTCCGAGACCAAGCTCTTCCTATGTACTTGTAACAATCTATACCCATCTAGACTCATTGTATATGGCTAACTCTGGTTATGCTGTATGTTTACAAATTGTTGAAAGTAACATGAATTTGTTCGGTTTCCCAGGCTCCATCCGATCATGTCAGAAGTTTCTCATAGGTTACCATCGCAAGAATCTCACCAAACTGTTTCCAGAATGTAAAACTTTGGGTAAGATTTACTTTGCCTGTGAAAGATTTGTGAAATTAAACTTTTCTCTCTTAGATTTTGAACAAAATTGTTTAGGAGATGCAATCAAGAGTGCATTCCCCAGATTCTCTGTTTAGTTCACATGAAAATTTTGTTTTAGAATACTGAGGGTATCATGTTTTAACATATTACACCAACGCGACCAAGACAAATTGCCATCCTCTTCACATATTGTTTCACTATCTGGTTAATGCTGGATCTATTGCTGTAGGAATGGAGGGCTGTTGTCAGACGTCACATATTTAATGGCGAGCTAGAGGAGCTCATTTATGTTGGAGTATGCAAAGACTGACTAGACAGGGAAACAGGGATACTTACTGCTTGTCTCAGTAACTTTAAACTCTTCAAGGTTCCCACTCCCTGTCCAGCATGTCTTGTTGTTATGGTCGATCTAATTTTAATTTGGGGGAAGGTGGATTTATGATGCAGATGATTTATCTTCTACATTGCTTTGGTGCATTTGAAGGGGTCTCATGAATTTCCATGAATTTTAGAGGTTATTAAAAATATTCTGTTTGATATTTCATGTTTTTTGAAATTTTGACCCTTGGTAAATGAAGAAAAAAATATGTCAGCTGGTGTACAGAGATTGGTTTCAATAAATATGCTTCTTTTACAGAATAAATAAATCACCGTTTTTAATTACAGTAAGGATGAGAGCATTTAAATTTTATAGAAATTATACTGGGTGACATGATAAAGAGGCAGGAACTTTACATAATATTTCATGTCTCTCTGGTACCAGAGGAAAAATCAGAGGTGATGAAATCCATCATGTCTGCCTGTGATAGCCTGGAGCATGGACACAAGCAAATGACAAACCAGACAGATTCATCTGCTGCTTACAGTGCCCTCAGCATGTTGCAGCAGGGAGAAGACGAAATGGAGGACAGCTAATTTTGGACTAATATCCATCAAGTCAAAGTGGTCTGCTCACCTGTAGCAGACTCATTCAGACAGGCAAGGCCACTGATGAGACCACCTTGGTTTGAAGGTCAACAGTTCTGACCACAGAAGGAAGCATTTTACTTCCACTGTGGATGTTGGAACCATCAGTGCACAAAGTAAATGTTGAAGCAAACATGTGTGCTACGAGGGTATCTTGAGATTTACTGGCCATATCCTCACTCTTTATGATTAGAGGCCATATATCTCACTCATTAGGATTAGAGGCCATATCCCTGACACATTAAGATTACAGGCCAATATACCTCACTCATTCGGATTACAGACCATATCCTACACTCATTAGGATTAGATGTCATATCCCTCACTCATTAGGATTACAGGCTATATCCCACAATCATTAGGATTACAGACCATATCCCTCACTCTTTAGGATTACAGACCATGTCCCACACACATTAAGATTACAGGCCATGTCCCTCACACATTAAGATTACAGGCCATGTATACCTCACACATTAGGATTACAAGCCATATCTCTCTCTCATTAGGATTAATGGCGATATTGTCCACAATAACTGTGTTTTTTTGGTTCTGGCACTCTGAACATCTCTTGCAAGCCTTGAATCAGAAAACAGTTCCTTCACAGCGTTTGTAAACTGGTCTGCAGCAATCAGATCAACCACTAGTTTCTGCCTTCGTGACAGCAGCAAAATAATACAGCTTTTTACTTCAAGTTTATGGTATTGTCAAGGGTGGAAACATTTTTTTGGGCTTTTGCTGCTGAAATGTGCATGATTCTTTTCAAATATCTCTTGATTAATTTAATATCATGATGACCTCAATATGCAGTCATTTACCGCAGTTTGTAGGGGGCATGATGGGCTTTTTATGGACGCAACAATTCTTGGATAGTCTATGGCTTAATCAGTCTAAAAATTTGAAACCTCAAATAAATGATTTCTGGGCCCAGTGTGACAGTTTTTTTTGGTTTCATCTTCATGCTGTTGGTGAGTATGGCTTTCCCCTTTCTATTATGACCTATAAAAGATTGTATTCATTTTTCCGTCCTTTAATTTCCACAAAAGTTTGCTGAGAGGCTTTTTTCTTATTGTCTAATCTGAAGCTTGGTGTGTGTTGGTTGAATCATGTTTTGAACACATTTTCCCTATGTAGGTGTCTTGTTGCAATGCTCAGCATGTAATCCATTTATCATAAGTCAACATTGGGCTATGATTTTGCTGTTCACTTTTATGGTTGAAATGTTTATTTTTGTTACTCCAATGTTTTATTTGTTTTGTTACAAAGAGATCTAAAACAATCTAAAATACATATCTGTATAAGGTTTATTTTAGTTTTGTCATCTAATCAGTGCTCTCAAATTGTCTAGTACCTTCGCAAACTGCATTATAGATTCATCTAGAACATAGTTACAAAGTCAATACTTAAATGAATATAAGTAAAGGGGTATTAATTTTTGCTAGCCTTTTGTGAAAAGTTGCTAAAGCTAACAAATCTGCAAACAAATATCCTCTTGTGGTAATAGTAAATGCATCCATTTTATTTGGCCTTTGGCTAAAATCCCAAATTTTCACCACTGGTTTTATGAATTTCTTTTAGATTTTTATGTTTATTAATTATGTTTTTGTTGTGATAAAAAAAAATGAAAATTGTACTGATGCTGTAAATCCCTAAACTCTATATTCTGCTGTCCAAATAAACTGAAATTTTTTATCACATTAAATTCGAACTTTGTTGAAAAATCAGAAATTAAACTGGGAGAACTTTTAACTCAGGTAGACATAGGTTAGTATAAGCAGCACAGTTAGTATTACGTGCATTAGAAACTTTAGTGAGTACCGATATATTTGTGCTATTATTATAAGTAACTGGTGATGACTGACATTTACATCTTTAGTATTTTAAGTGACTGGTGAGGACTGACCTATTTGCACTAGTATTACTAGTAGTATTAGTCACTTTGGTGATGACTGACATTTTTTTTTTTTTAATTAAAACAGCAGGGTTATTTTATTTATCTTTGAGGGTCGATACAGTAGTTAAGTTTATAATCTTTGATGCCATTATTCTATTAAACCAATCACTTTACTCTATAAAGTTTGATGTTGTGAGTATTTATTAATTACAGTTTGATCAGCTGCAGAGCATGCAATGTGTATAGTTTAATACTTTAAATACACTGTTTCCTAAGTTAATCTATCTCTTAGATAAAAAGGCAGAGACTTGTTACATTACATTAGTCAGCAGATACACCAGCCATGATTGTTCAGTATCTTCGTTATTTGGGTTTAGTGATAACATATTTAGAATCACAATAGAATTGTCTACATCAAACTATAAGGATCACCCTAATTGATGACGTCAGCGATGAAAAGCTAAAAAATTCTCACACTGATTGTGGGTTCCAAACTACTGCTGTACCAAACCAAGACGCCACCTCATGTTGAGAAGCTGTTGCAATGGACGCCAACACATGGCCCTTACCACTTCGCACCTCGTCGACAATACATGTAATACAAAGACTCTTGAGATTGAATTTGAAGACCACAGCATCATGTATCGGTTATCATGTCCATTTTTGGCTCCTCCCTCGAATGAATTTATTACGTATATTTGTTGAGAAGAGACAACGTGCTCTTACAGAGAGGCCCAGCTGAGCGTATGACGTCACAAAATGTAAATAAGCCAATGAGGACCATTATGTCTGAGGTTTATATCTTACTTCACTGATGCTCTGATTCGTCTGCTAAGATTATTGTTTCAACAGACGGGTCAAAGGCCTTGCCTTGGCCAGTGGGGAAAAGTAATGTAGATGTCACAAAATAAGCCAATGAGGACCATTATATCTGAGGCTTATCTTCTATTACTGATGCTCTGTTCGTCTGTTTAAATCATTGTGTTTACTGACTAAGCTAGTCGGTAAACAAATGTCGTGTCATAGTGAATAATGTTTATTTGTTCATAACTTCACTACCAGTAAACCTAGAAACTTCAAATAAACTGCAAATTTTTTTGCCGTTATTGCAACATCAAATGAATTCAACTATTACGTTGCATGACAAGCAGAGCAGGGAATTATTTGGACAGAAGAGAGTCATAGCTAATGCTGGTGAACAAATCATAGTTTATAGTTTAGTTTAATTCATAACTCCGCTCTCCGTGAAGCTAAAAACATCCAATAAAGCACAAAATCATCTTCTTTTATTGAAAAATCACATGAAATTAATACTGACGGTTTTATTATAGACCGCTCAGTGATTTTTTTGCAAGAAGAGTGACATAGATCACGGTGATAATCTGCAATTGCGAACCAGTGGCCAAAAAATGCACAAGCAATGTTTATTTCTTCATAACTTTCTTATCCGTGAAGCTAGGAACTTAAAAAAAACTGCAAAATTACCAGTTAACTTTGCGGATTCACAAAAAATCAAAAGATACAGCCTAATTGTAGACTGCTTAAGAATTTTGAAAATAAAATACATGTAGACGCCGTGTTACATATCTGCAACCGCCGTGTTTCCCGCGGGTAATTTTGTGAGTGGTAGATAAACAACTGCCGCCTTAAGAAAAGGTTCCAAAAACGTTGTATATGAACCACTGCCGCTTTTCTTGGGTTAAGGTAATATTTATGGACAAAATGTAACAGTTTATTAAATTTTTCATTAGCAATTGCATGTTATTGCTATCTTATAGTAATTTCCAATGCATTCTTTTATTTCAGAGATTTTTAAAATTGTGTTATCAATTTTAAGGTGAACATGTTATATTTATTTGTATGCTTATTCTCAAGACGTGAATTGTTTATTAATTGACATCACTACAGTAAATTTTCTTTTTGATTTGGTCGTCTTATATCTATCTTACTTCTGTAAATGTTTATTATTTTTAAATTCCCGTGATTTTAAATAGTAAATAAATTTGAAATGATCGATGTTTAAAATTATTTTGTTCTTTTTTATTCTCTTATGTTCCAAATGACATTGTCTCACACCAAACACTGTCACCAATAATATAACACCACACTGTCACCAATAAAATAACACCACATTGTTATTAAATGTAGGTTAGATTGATATTTTTCTTATTTCTTGAAGCATGGATGTACGTATGTTAAAAGAAATACAGACAACAAAGAATACAATAACTAGATGTAAAAAATATTTTTAGCACTCTTAAAAAATTTTTGAAATTAATAAAAAAACGTTTTTTATCAGGTGTCACACAAAACACAAGTTTGGTTTCTGTTTCCTTTCATCAAGGTCTGGTTCCTTTCATCATATTCACATCATTTCTTCTTTACTGTGGGTTAAAGGCAAGAACATGAATTAATTTAAGTTTAATTTCATGTCCAGACCAAGACTGGAAGACACTTTTGTGGTCAAGCGTCACAAATTTCAATTGATCAAATTAATAGCATGTTTTGAAAACCAAGTTTGTCTCAAAATTAAATACAGGTATCTTCCCTATGCATTGAATACTGACTCCCAAAAGTGTAGGTTTGACTGAATGTTTATCTAAGCGTCAAGAAATAGTGCAATTTAAATCATTTTCTAACTTCACCTTTTGACTTCTCAAAATTGTGTCTTATTTAACACACAAATTAGAAAGAGAGGCAAAATGCATTTAGCATGATTGATGATTAATTGCACTGAAGCAGAATTTTCTTAAAATCTTGTGTTTTTGTCTGAGCGTTGAATCTACAAATGCATCGAAGGTATTGAATGAAGTTAACTTGATTTGAAGATCAATTTAAAAAGTTCGGTACTATGAATCAAGGGATGGACGCAACAACACTGAAATTTGATCAAGAATAGTGCAAGCAGAAAAGAGTTTTCTGAGAATGAAATGCATACTATTATTACTATCACTAACAAATAAATGCATCTCCATTCACACAAGAAAAAGAGCCCTGGCGTGCTATATTGAACTCATTCTGACATATGGATGTGAGGCCTGGACAATTTCAAAACAGCTATAAAAGAAACTGGATTTGAAAGCAACAGAAATATGGTTCCCTACAGGGAGTGCTATGAATCTCATGGATTGCAGAGAAATCAAACAATACGGTGTTAAGAGAAGCTGACACAAGATCACTCGTTCTGTGTAAATGCCAGAGAACCCTTTTTTGGCTATGGGATGAGGAGAGAGGAACTAGAAGGACATCCTGAGACCACTGTTAAAGTGTTATAACCGAAGAAAAGCAGCAGGGGAAAATAGTGAGAAACCATGTTGGATTGTCTAACGAAGTGGCTAAATGTAGGACGAGTGGCAGATACACTAAAAGCGGCGAGGGGTAGAGACGAGTGAAAGGTCATGATCGTCTACGCTGAAGAGTGGGGCATCTGATTCTGATTGATTGAACTTGACTTGACAACAAATTTTTAATCTTTCCTTTTCTTTTGTCAATAATTTAGCTGGATTAAAATGATTTAACTCCATATAAGTACATATGTCCCAGTATGAAGAAAAGTTCAGTCCATCTTTATCTAATGAAATTAAAGTTTCAAATATCCATTCTCTGGCAAGTTAACTAGGGCCTGAACAATGTGAATCGTGACCCAGTTTTGATTTTATACTTTTCTTGTTATTTTTCATAGATAAACAACGACAGCATTTTCATTTTATCTCGACACTTCTGGGCATAGTATGAATCATGCGTTTGATTACCTAAAGATATATGCAAGGACAATTTGGAGAGAAACAGTAAATGAAATGAGAGAGTGAATGAAGGGGCTTATAGACGTAATGACAGGAACTGACTTTCTAATTACATGTAGAGATACACGTACATGTATAGGCTAAATCAAGTTTTTAGATGCCATGAAGGCCAATATGAACATAGCCAGGCTAATTACAAGGTTTTGTGATCCACCGATGTTGCCAAGAAAGTCGGTGATGGTCCTTTTTTTCTTATTTGGAGACATAACCAGCAGAGTGACGTCTGTCACATCTGAGTGGATATTTCATGCTTCAGTTAGGCTTGACATAATGACAATGACATAGAAACTGGAACATTGTTATCACCTCTAAATGCCCGTGCAGTAACCAATTCAATCAATGCTAGAGAATATAATCTGACGGAGGCCATTAGACGTGACGGGGACCAACCTTTAAGATTTTGAATGCTCAATTGGTAAATTCTGAATGGCAAAGCCAAAACAATAATCTGATGATAATATACCTTTCCTGCCAGTGTCAAATCTCACTTAGAAAGTAATGCACCTAAACAGAATGAAGAGGACTTTTTGTATAAGAAAAAAAGGTTCTCGAACAGGATCAACAATAAGCATAGAATTAGAAGCCCTGAGAACACCGTTCATTGGGGGCTGGGCTTGTCAGATTTTTTATTCAATCAGTTTTAAATTCAGAACTATACAAGCAGTCTCTAACTCTCTTAGCTTCGAGACTGCTGAACTTCCAGGTCAAGAGAATTGTGCTGACTGTTTTTGATTTTTATTTCATGTAAATCTTTTTATCACACAAGTTTTCGAATGTTTTTTTTTCTATTAAAAAGAAAAGTACGAGTCTACACTATTGAAATACGAAGAGTAAGATAATAAAAAACAAACTGTAAAACAAAAACTAGAACCACACCTGTAGTGTGAAATGCGAACCCCGCGTCAACATGAATCTAAAAACCCTCTACAGCTTGTTAGAATAGTTAGAACCGAAAGAATCTAGAGATATCTATATTCTAGATTAGATCTGTACCTTTAGCTCTGTGCATATATTTAAAATCTTATGCAGAATCTAGATCTAGTGATCCTATCAAATGCAGACAAGAGTCAAGATTTCTAGATTAAATCTATATTGAAGTCTAAGATCGACCCATATTGCTAAATTTTAATCTGTTCATGTAAGTGTATGATTAATATGAAATGACGCTTTGTTATGGTTTTTTTTTTTTTTTTTTGCTATGGTGAGAACAAATCTGGTCTTATTTGTGGTAAATGATAATTTTGAAGTTAACAGTGTGTACAATTAAGGTCTTGTACTAAGGAGTAAAACTATAACTAATGTTATAAATAAATTTTAGCATTAGGTAGTGAATAATTTGATATCAGTTTTGATTCGCTTTCACAACCAAACATAGAAGATCAGACAAGCTAAGCAGGTTTTAGAAAATAATTTGCATAGCTCAGAGAAAGATGTAGCTCAAACTTTAAGCCCACACTCTTAAAAAAACTCCCAGATATCTCTGACTCTGAGCAAGAGGTGTGGCCTCTGTCTTTAATGGCATATTTCTCAGCCAGAAGAAATCTAAAATGTATAGGATTATATTTTGTGCAGATGTTTAGAATTCTCACACATTTGAATTTGTAAGACAAAGAAATGATCTGCTCTCAAAGGGTACAAACTAAATAAAAAACGAGGATTACCCTAATAACTATTAAGAATAACAAGACTGATCACATGACATAATTTAAATTTTGTTATAATTTTGTTTTTCATTCAATTCTAATCGATGAATAGATTTCTTCTTAAATCTCAAGTTGTTACGAACATGAGTGCAGGAGATCAAGAATTGAGGGAAACATACATCCCTGAAGGCAATGAGAAAAATCTGCAACCACACAACACTTTGAGTGAAAGATCTAAAGCTGAGGGCAACGCAAAAATTCTGCGACCGCACAATGTCTTGAGAAATATCTATGACTTGCAGACTCTCCTTGTAAGGTTTGATTTATCCCACAAATTGTTTTTAATTACTGATTTATAATTTTAATCTATGATGGGTTTTCTAAAAAGGCAGTTTCTCTAGGATGTTCAAACTGACATAACTTTGCTTGCTGCAGGTGAAGGGCACTTTAGTCTTCCAGAATAGACTTGAAAGAAGCATAGCCCAAATAGAAAATAAAAGACTGACTATTTTCTGAATTTAGTTCCCCATGAAAATCCGATTTTTGTCACAAGTTCAAAAATGTATTCATTAGATAAATGAATATAACCATATATATCTGCTATTATATTTTAATAACTTTGGTTTTTGGATATATTTATTAAATAACTAGGAAATTTGTAGTTAAGATGTCTATAGGGTTTGTGTGCTATAGAGTAGCTTTCATTGCACTATCTGGTTTAGGTACTGTTTTTTTCCTATTTTGGTTTGTCCTTTTATTCTTCCTACATCTACTCTTTTTAAAATTATTGTTCAATCTTGGCCTACATTGTTTAGATTGAGATAAATTAAAAAAAACCCAAAATAACAAAACGAGGTTTATTTAAAAAGCAATGCGATCCATAGTTAAGTTTAATTTTGAACTTGATATAAAAATATTATGCAGTGTCCATGTACATTACCATTTGTAAATCTTTCATATGATACTGAAATGTTTATGTAGTTCATCTTATGACAGTTGGACATTAATGTGAACTAAGAGATAAAGAGTTGATTTTACAAAGTCTCTTTTATTTTTGTAAATTTTTCATTGCCAGTTTCCAGTAATAAGTCTTTGATCACTCATGTTTTGACCAAAGTAAAATTATTGACAAATGACAAAAAGTTCCTAATCTAAGCTTGCTCTTTATTCAAGTTGACTAATTATTGATATAATAATAGATGGTCTTAAAATTTATTGTGTCATTGAGTTTTTTCAATCAAAGAAAAATACATATGGAAAAACAAATTTTAGTTAATGCTTTTCTGTAGTCAAGTCTACACTGAATATTAGACTTTATGTTCTATTTTGATGAAATTTGATCAGTTTCAATTGTTTTGTTTCAACCAGGTTGTTGCTGGCGAAGGTTGCTTGAAGCTGCCGGAGGATCTGAGAACTTTCACTGAGGGAGAACCCAGGGTCAATGTGTGAGTCTCAAATAAGAAATATTTCTGAAAGGATCTGTGTCTCTCCTGTAGTACAGTATAAACTATCCCAAAAAATCCCAGACGAAGATTCCTACGTGAACGTGTGGGTCTCAAATCAGTTGTAGAAAGAAATGGGTAAATGTAGCAGATTGCCTAATTTTCAATCACTTCAGCCCGTTTTGCCACAAATACAATAGCATGGTCGACTCTGACCCAAAAAACCTGGTTCAAACTATATGACGATAAACTACCTTGGCATAGAGTTATCAGGCAAAAGGTACACCCCAACATTAGCTGTACTGAATGCATGTGGGCAAGGTAGTTAGGAAGTGAAGTACAAGATGATTAAGTCATTACAATCAAGATCCACACAAAATAGATTGTCAACTTCATGAAAAAAGTGCACACACACACATGCAATGAGAATACACATATGTTACAAACTAGCCAATGATGGAAACTGGTAAATAATTGCGATGCATAGAGCACAATGTCTGTAGCATACAATGGTAATTTGGTAGAATGAGTTTAGAAATGGTAATTAAAACAAACAGATGAGTTACATCTCTTTACTATCCTCACGGTAGGGACAATAAAGTTAATATTAGTAGTTAAAGCTATTGCTATCAAATGAAGTAGTTGGAAGTCTTGTCACGCTGAACTTGAAAGCAGAAAGAGAAAAAAATGGTACAGTTTGTCTGATGAGAAAGTGATTGACACTGGGTGGGGAATTGAGGAAGGAAGGGATAGTGAGGAGGAGATGCACTCTTCCTCCAGCCTCAAGTCTGCAGTTCACACTACAAGGTTTTGTGTGATAGTCGTCCATGGGGGAGGGTCAGATTGAGGTCATAAATACATGTACTAAAACAGTGGGAGAAGAAATTCTGCTACAAGTAGGTACAAAGGGAGGGAGTTGAGAAATACTACTGTTAGCTTTGTTGTTTTTTCTTGATGTGTAAGTACATAGCTTTTTGTTGCTTATGAAAACAAAGCATAAAATTTATCCTCATCAATGTTTGAAAAATGAATGCCCCAATGATTGTCAAATGAATAGTATCTTTTTTATGCATACTAGTATTTCAGAGGCTATCAAGGTCATTACTAACATCAAAAGCAAAATCTATCAGCATTTTGCTTTTAGAAAGGTAATATATACACATTGTAATGATATATTTTAATAGATCTATCTACAATTTCAGACGCTACACCTCTAAGCTTCCTTTAATCAACTTTGATAAACATCCACCAGTGGAAGCCATTGCTCTTGTGTGCAAGGTTTACTGCCAGGACAGGTAATTTGTTTTCTTTCTTAGGTTTTCTTACCTTCTGCCTCATCTCATTTCTTCCTCAAGTCTCCTTCCACAGCCACAGATAGAGAGCGATAGAAATAGAGCATTTATCCTGATAACTTGAGTAATATGACCAGCCCGGTTTGGCGATGCTTGTTGATCATATCAACTAGTAAGACTTTGAGATTAATTAGATTTGATCTCCATCACAATTACACAACAAACGTTTCTTACTTTATGCTTAATTCAGTGTCACCATTTTTAATGTCCAGTATTGGGATAACAGAACTAAAATCAATTTTTTGTTCGACTTGAAGCCTAGGTCCAATTGGTAAATCTTGACCAAACCAGTAGTGTTCAGAGCTACATTTATTTGGATTCTTGTGCCATTATCAATGCTTAACTCAATCCCACCTATACCTCCCGCCGTTGCCTGTATGGACCACTATATTGTGCACCTATATCGCCGGTTCACTTTCACTTTCCGAGTGTCTTCTTTCTTCTTATAACTACCAGAAATCTTGTGTAAACCTCATTTACATTAAGAGGACACTTTAGACTTTGTTTTGGTTAGTTTAGTTTCATTTTCGGACTAAATTTAGATCTCACAATCCAGTTTGAAATTGACTGTTTTTGTCCACGATTTCAAGGCCTAGGCTAGATCTAAACTTTGAGTTAGGATGTATGGTCACTTGAATCATCTTAGGGATGATATAGAAAACATTTATTTTGGTTATCTGCATGGTTATCTGTACAATCAGCATAAAATAATGATCATTGTCCATTTGACATCGGGAGTCAGATTGTGATGTTGAGATGCTGGTGAAATTGTATGTTGATGGTGAAAAAAATGAAATGGTGGTGGAGTCAGCCTGAAGTGAAGGGAAATTCTTAAAAAATTCGTTTACTATCATGACACCTTGTTTTATTAAAAATTCAACACCTCTAGTTTTTTGTACAATTTATTTCATAATTTTATCTTGTTTTGTTTGATTGTAACAATTTTTTAATGTATAGACCTAGTTTTTTGTAGGCAGTTACGTCCCTTCTCTTAGGGTCAGGGCTTTACCTTAGTTAGTTATTTAGGTGGGATTGAGTTAAATCTGATTTCTGAAAAATCTGTAAACAAATTCTTGAATATTGTATAATTAAAATAACTGTGAAATAAAGGTCATGATTTCCTCCTTACTAGCATATAACCCTTAGTAACACAGCTGCAGATTCTACCTTCTGCTCCTGAGCAGCATAATGCCTACATTATTTTGTATTGATTACATCTTTGATGAGATATTTTAATAATGAACCAAAAATGTGTCTAGAGGAGAAAATTGATGCAAGAAAAGTCATGTTAGGACTTCCTGGGTACTTTCTAGAGAGATTTAGTATTGTTACATCCTTATTCTTATGACTGTCATAATTTGTGTGTTTTATTTTTGTGTTTGAAAAGTTTTCAGTATCCCAGCGTTGTGAGGACAGGATGAGTTTAGATCAGCTTATGGAATTCAGTGTACCATGTTATTTAAACTAATGTTACACCAGTATAAAAATCAAAAGAATAATAAAAAAAAAAAATCCCAATGATTATTGTAATATCATATTTCTACTTCAAAAACATCCAAACCTAGTCTCTCTCTCTTTTTTTTTCTTTTTGAAATGACCTTTAAACACTCTCTAAGTCATTTGAAAAATATCATGAATATTATCATTTATCAGGATTGCTCTTTTAAATATTAATGATCTGTGGCATTTTTTCTTTTGTGCTAGGCACTGGAATCAAAAAGCAAAAATTGGCAAGTTTCTTTTCAAATCAATTTTACACATTTACATGCCTTGAAAAAAGAAACCATGAGAAGTAAAAATAAGACAGAGGCATTGCATTCCCCACAACTGAAGGGTCTTAAGAATGATATTGACAACCATATGTGATTGTGATAGCAACGTGTCATTATGACATGTGCTTCAGCTACACTTCAACAGGTTCCACATATATTTGTAAACTCAACACTTTCATCCCCTGTTACAACCTACTCTGCCCTAATATTTCAAACCAAAAATCTAAAACTAAAACTTTTTTTACAGTTTGAGGTTGCTAGAAACAAGTACAAATGTTTGAAAACAATTAAACAAGAAATATGCAAAATTCAAGAAAGAAAAAGAACCTAGTCACCTAAATTCTCTAAGAAAGTTTGTGGTGGCATGTGCCCACAGAAAGGGAATGAGGAGATTAGAGGAAAGCTAAGATTTTATTGGAACATCAATCGGTTTCTTTTGTTGGTATATCTGACATGCCTTTACTTAATTCTAAATTGTTTGAATGCCCTTAACTTCTATAACAGGAATTGGTGCAGTACTGTTTCTCATCTTTCTATGGCTATCCACTGTACATAAATTGCACATGATCACCCAAGCTTTCTCTGTATTTTCCTTTGTGCCTGATTTGCTTGTAGGACGTTAAGCTTTTTCCTAAGCTGTTTTATTACTTTTAACATGTCAGAATAGTGAAAAGTTATAAATCTTATTTCAATCAGCTAGCAGCGAAAAAAAAATTCTTTTTGTTCCCAGCCTCATCACAATTGAGAAGTGTCTTCCCCTGATTGACGCAAGATATTTTGCAGGAAAATGTTTTATACTGGCTATCTCAGGTTGGTTATGCTTATGTTTCCTTTATCTCAAAATTTATTTTCTCAAAGAATGTCAAACAAAGGATGCTGATTTCAATAGTATATTTCACTCAGCTACACACTGTAATACAACAAAACAAATTTTTTTTTGCTTCTTTTAGAAGAGGAATATTATGAAATAACAAATATCAATGAAAAAGAAAAATTTGAAAAAAAATCCCAAAGAATTACAGTGAATTACAAGAGTTGAAAGAAAAATATCTTTAAGGTGTCTCAATGACCTTAGATTGATACAATGTCCATAGCGAGACAAATAATTCTGAGTCAATCATTCCGTATTATAGAGTTTAAAAGAACATACCAGTCATTGCTGTAGTTTTTCCAAAACTTTTGTATTTACCCATTTTTTCCCAGACAATGAATTCATTGAAGATGATGTGACAGATATTAAAAAAGTGGCTGACAGATACCACCTGCCGCTCCATTATGCAATCAAGAGAAAAGTAAGAGATACTCAATGCTTCACAGTGCTGTTTATTTGATTCGATGCTGCTTGTTTCAGACCAACTTGCCGCCCTGAACTGACATGGAGTGGGTCGTGCTAGTAATGTGGTTATGACTAAAATATTTGACTTCTGTTGTATTTGCAAATAATCTTTTTTTATGATGATTTTCATTGGTTCAAGAAAACATAGATCTAACAAAAGAAACTTCAAAAATGTTTGCAGTTCAAAATGCTTTCAGTTTCACTTGAAAAATTTCAAAGGCGGTCACAGAGGTCATAGGCAGGAAACATAACAAGACCAGGACGACATATGGCAGGAGGAAGAGAAAGAGGAGAGCATTTGAGGAGATCAGATTGATTCACATGATTCGCAGTGATAGAAAATGAAAAACAAAGAAAAATTTATTAAGTGAGAAACTATTTTATTCTTTCTTTCTTTACCGACAATTCCTTTAAGATTGCATGTTTTAACTTTTGTTGTAGCACTTCTTGTGTGCCCGGCATTATAGATGTTAAGTAGAAATAAACTTGCAAGTTTATTATGAAACTCAATACAGGATGTTGTTTTAATCTCAGATCTGGCTTGGTAGATATTTGGGTATATCTCAACTTTCTTATTCCACAGGCACCACAGAAAGGGGTGCCTGCAAGATTGCAGATTCCTCACCGTTTGCTGTCCATCTACTGCCCACCAGTTACCTGTGATGTCTCCACATCAACCTTCCAGGCTGCCATCTCTCAACCTTTAGTTTAATGTTTTTATTTTTTGCTTCATATTTCGTTTTATTGTGTAGAAGATAAAAACCTGAGTTCAAGTTAAAATTTCAGGGGTGTCCACAAGAAGTCAAACAACTGGAAGGCAATTCTCACACAAACTCAAATGATGTACCTAAACTATTTTTGTTTTAACAACTTATAAGAAATATATAACATTCTTGTGAATCACATTTTGTAATGATTTTGTCCAGAGTAATAATTACAATACTCAATGCTAAATTACTTTTGTACGAAAAATAAAAGAAGAGTTAATCGCACAATGCAATTATTTTTTTTTTCAAAGAGGGAGGGAGGGAGGGAGAGAGAGAGAGAGAGAGAGAGAGAGAGAGAGAGAGAGAGAGAGAGAGAGAGAGAGAGAGAGAGAGAGAGAGAGAGAGAGAGAGAGAGAGAGAGAGGGAGGGAGGGAGGGAGGGGGGGGGAGAGCCATCATTGGATCATGTGTGGTTGAATGAAGAAATGTTTTCTCAAGTGGAAAATATGAGCCCGAAGTTGATAAATTGTGGAAAATAAAGAAAAGTTTGATTACACTGCCAATGATTTCTAGATCTAAAAATATGATATCTGTTTCAGCTATCATCCAGTTCACATGAACTGAGAATAACTTGACACAAAGAAAAAGACAATGAAAAAATCATCTGTAAATACTCCTACAATAAATAAATATGTAGAAACAGTGACATGCACAGGGCATTTTTTAGCAGATGATGGCAGACGGTTTATCATGCACAGATCCTAGATCTAATTTCCATAGTTTTAAGAAAAGGCAGATGAAGCCTAGTTGTTTATTTCAACAGTGTTGTGTTGTGTCCTTTGCTTTCGCCAAAATCTCATACTGAGAAAACATTATAGAGCTTTCATGATTACTGAAATCTCGTGAGATTTTTTTAGGATGAAAAATTTTTAAGGTTTAGTTTGAAGGCCTGTTCAAACATATATGAAGCAAATCATATGAATTATACTTGAACTGTATAAGCATTATACTGTTTTATGAGAATAACGGACATGAATCTATAGGGACTTCTTACTACAATATACCTTGTAAGGAAATCGAGCATTATGATAGGTGAAACCACCAATGTGAAAAAGTGTATATTACATATATAGAGTCAGTATAGTTACAATTTATGTACAAAAAAAATGTGCTGCTCAATTCCGATTCTTTAAGCTGCAAGAGTAATTTAAACTTAGCTGTCATTCCACCCCCCCCACACACACACACACAATGAATTTTCCAAATTCTGAGGAAATATGTACAGAGTTAGCCAAGTTCCAAATTTGTATCACTCGCTACGAAGTGTATCTTGTCTCTGGAAAATAGTCATCCTCCATCTGTTCAAGATCTGAAAACTGCTGTAGGTGGTACTTGGTTACCTGATAATTGATAATTATACATGTGGTTACCTGATAATTGCTAATTATACATGTATTTTAGTTATATGGGAAGGGGCAAGACACTAGAGCTAGGGAAAGTGTTACTGTTCTATGATTTTTATACATAAATGTTTATTGTTCAAGTGGAAGGGAAACAACCCAGAAACTTTGCCTTTTTAGCTTGACAATTGTGAATTTCTCTTGCAATCACTTGGAACTCAATGTAAGATCTGATAAACGTCTGGTTACAACAAAGCAACTAGCCAGTCATGAAGATCTGATAAATGGCTGGTTACAACAAAACCATAATTATGTGGGTTTGTTAAATGATTGTTTATTAACTCGACTGACAACTATGTACTACTGATGGCTCTTTATAACACAATTTCTAAAACATAATAGTCTATTCATAAGTATTGCTTTAATTTCAAAACCATGACTGTTGCAATTACCAGATTTCATGTGGAACCATGCAGAACACAGAATGTTGTTTTACTCTTTGAAACACCTCTCAAAGCATTCCATAAGGAAACCTTCAGACATTGTCTCCAACTTCATGATTATTTCAATAAATGGCTAAATCTAGCCTGAACCCAAGATATTGGTTCAAACTCTACCTCTGTTATTTCTATTTCACAATATATACCCCTTCTCTTTTCTTCCATTTTGCCCTTTCTTTTTTAGCATAAAGTGTATAAAGCATAAAGATACAAATCAAAAAGGCCTCTGTAAGATCTAAGACTGATGATCACCTGGTAGTCAACCATAGTTCTGATGGCCAAGTAGCCGAGGATGACTTCAGCAACCACAAACAGCCCCATGACGATGTGAAGCGCTCGCTCAAAGGGCAACAACACAGCATTGTCATTGACAAGAAGCAGCAGAATGAGAGGGAAGGAGAGCAGGAGAGTCAACAGCCAGCTTCCAGCAAGCTCTGGAACCTGCATGGGTCAAATAACATGAATAGAATTATGCCTGAGAAATGGAGCCTTTCTCTCAGAGATGCCACAAGTCAGAAAAAAATACATAATTATGTGGAAACAAGATATAAAATACTACATAAAATCATTAAACATATAGGTTGTAACAACACCTAGTGGATACATGTATCATGGTAGAAATAAAGAAAGGTGGAGTGGCAAGAGGAAAGCACAGAAGATGAAGACAAAAAGAAATAGAGAGACTGAGGGAAAAGGAGGTGAGGTTTAGCGTTTAGCTCAAGTAGTTTGGTTGTGATAGACCTGAAACTGGATTCTGAACATCAGGTCAAATAGTCGGTACCGTGTGTGAATGTGTGAGTGTCAAGATAATGGAAATAGTGATTTGAAAAATGTACACTAAGTATCTAAACACTATTTATGCACTCTACAGTTAGAGATTACCCATAAAAGTCTACATTTTATGAGAAAGGTTGAAGATAACATAAAAACGTAGGCTTAAACTTGATGGAAATGTTCAATGTCAGTTGTAGGAAAAAAATATTGATTTATTTGGGTTACCGATTGTTAAGTGTCGAGTGTTAGTGAGAACTTTGAGTCAATAGTTTACACCAAAAAATTTCCTAATCAAAACTACAGAAATATAATGCTGCACACATAAACATGTTATACACCCAGTAAAAACAATATGAAAGAAGTAAAGGTTCGAAGCCACACATCACCCACATAAGCCTTTGGATTTAGAATATAAATCTTAAGCTAACTTTTGACGTCTGTATGGCTATTGTTTTGTGCTCTTGATAGAAATTGCCTGCTGTAATGGACTTGGTGTACGTTGTCAATACTTTTGGAACTCAATTTTTTTAAATGCACCTGGATACAAGAAGCCTCCATTCTTTTGAGAAATCTTTCAAAGAAGTTCAACTAATAATTTGATTGGTTCTAAGAAAAACATATTCATCTAAATCTATGATTATAGATATCTTTATACCCCAGCTCCATTGATCATATCACGTGTATTTCTCTTACAATTTGTGAAGATTTATTTTCATCTGATTTTTATATTATTATCCACTACTCTAAAATGGTTTGGCACAAAAAAAATTTATTGTGATTCCAGTCTGATTGATCAAGGGCTGTTACTTTAAAGACTGAAGCTGGTCTCAAAGTGGAGTGGAATATAAAAAACTGTGTAAATTTCTTTTTTTGAACATTATTAATAAAAGAAACAAAATTGATCAAAACAAAACAAAAACACTTAAAGGTTATCTGGATTTAAAGTTAAGGAATGAACTTACTCTTTCCATCAAGTTTCCAAGATAACCCAGATAGAGACGAATACACTCAATGATGAAGTAGACAATGTAGATGGCAACAAGAACAATTTGATACAAGTCATCCAAGCGTTGCCACTGCAGGGAAGAAATCGAATATGGTAGAGACTGCTTTGTGTAAGGTGCCACAAACAAATTAAAAAAAAAATCAAGGACAAATCTCACAACAAGGGAAAATAAATAAAAAAAAAATACAGGCATACATTTTTTACAATGCACTTAATTTGCAAATGAAAATCTTTGATACCACATTCCCCCTTCAAGCACACGTTTTAATGAATGGCTGCAGTGACTGGCTGTAAAAAATAATATTACAAGAAAGATTCGCAAGGTAACTTACATAATTTCAAATATATATGGGTCATAAAATACTGCTATTAAAACCAGTCCAATGAAATAAAACAAAATAAATAAAAACAAATTAAAAACTACCTCACCTTGAGCTCCAGAATAACCAAGCACCCGATAAACCAGAATGGAAAGAAGAAAGAATTGAAGTAGAGCGCCATCTGCAAAGGCAGGTTTGTCACATACTCGTGATCTGCGAGAAATATTAGAAAAAAAAAATGAAACAAAAGATACATTAATGACATAAATGAAATATTAGCTTTTTAGAATCACTTGTATGTCGTCTTTAGACAATAACCAACATATATTAAACAGAATATCACGTCCGGGTTGGGGACATTTGGTTTTTGGGAAAAATTAGCGTTTCATACTTTCAAATGGAGAGCATTGAATGATTTGCTAGAATCTTTAATTTGTCCTTGTTATAATTCTGACAATGATACTGTTTCCAAGATCAAGGCAACAAGGTCAGAATCTCCACTGCACACTATGGCTTTAATTAGAGCCACAGGCTATAAAGTTAAGCATTCTAGAGACAATTGTTGACTGAATAGTGAAGCATACTTTGAACACAAGCAGTGTAGAGTCAACTGTTGCCTTACTGCAGAAATATTCTCGAACCTCCACAAGAGTTCTTTTTGGTCCACCAAAATAAGTTTTATTACAGAGGCATGGTACACAAAAAGTTGTATTGCATAGATCCAGTCCTTGGTTGCATTCTGTTTCCAATTTTAAGATGCGCTCTTTTTCCTTAAAATTTGCCATCTGGACTGCATTCAATAAATGTGTGGCTGAGACTGAGAGTGTTGGTAATAATAGAATTTGCTTATTCCCAACCATCACTGTGCATATTAGGCCTATATAGAACTAATCAAGTTTAGATCTTGATCTGGTTCTTTTCAACACCAGTTGGGAATTAGTAGAGCGATAAATCAAGGTCTTATTCCAGTTCCTTTCAACAAATGATTACACTACCTGTTGGTAATAAGCAAAGCCATTTAAAATTGGGCCTAAAAAACAAAAACAAAACAAAACCGCTGAATCTAGGCATTAACTGCATGGCAGATCACTTTGATAGAGGGCTCATATTTACAATAATTCATTTTCTTTTCAGACCTATTCTTATGATAGATCTAGATCTATTTATTTCGTTGATGATAAACTTTGAGATCTAGATCTAGATCTAGATCTCATTCTAACTTCTAAGGTAATGCAGCTCTGTATCTGATGTATCCAGACAAATATCATATAAAAATTTTAATTACATCAAGTGCTTACTTTTTCGAACCATTCTTTGCTGAAGCTCATCTTTTCCTTTATTTACGGGAAAGATAAGATCTGTTACAGATGTCATAGTACGGCGAAAAGTTGAGTCCATTCTTGTCAGTGTGGAATCCATTTTGTTTGGTCACGTGACGGGCCTGCCGACAATCATTTTATTCCGTACGCTAAAGCTAACCTCTGCTAAAACCGAGCCAGATTAATTTTTTTCCTTTTTATTTATTTATTTATTTTTAATTTATTCATTGATTATAATCGGCCCAGATGTATGATTGCATCTCATCCCTCACCCATCCATTCACATTCTAATCATCTATATCACTGAACTGTTCAGTCTATTAATTCACACAAGAAAGATCGAGACAGAGAAGTAGATGAATAGATAGATATAGAGGGGGGGAGAGAGAGAGAGAGAGAGAGAGAGAGAGAGAGAGAGAGAGAGAGAGAGAGAGAGAGAGAGAGAGAGAGAGAGAGAGACAGACAGACAGAGAGAGAGAGAGACAGAGAGATAGAGAGACACAGAGAGAGAGAGAGAGAGAGAGAGAGAGAGAGAGAGAGAGAGAGAGAGAGAGAGAGAGAGAGAGAGAGAGAGAGCATGATGAAGACCACACTATGTAAATGTTACCAATACTACTCGTGACATGTGACAATTGTAAATGTAATGGACTCTTTACATATGATTATGCTAAAATCGTAAAGGGTTATGAAATAATATCAGTGTGTTTCTTTTCATTTTCTTCTTGTTAATTCATTGGATACCAGTAGCTTTACAGACAGAGACGACCAACAATTCTCAACGAAATGTTTTCTTCGCAATATTGTTAAAATTTGTTTCAAACAATGGGTAGAAAACAGCAGACTGCAATTCTAGTATTATACTACTCAGCCTTAACAAAAGTTCCTATCAGTACTTGTTCATGCTTAGGGTTGGCCAGGTCCACAGCCAAGGAACATCCAATAATTCTAGCACTTCTATATATCCAGCCTTAAAAAAGTCTATATCAGTTCTTGTTTATGCTTGGGGTTGACCAAGTCCAGGAACATCCTGCAGGCTGAAGCCAGGTGGTCTCATATTTTCATTCGTATTTTATTCAGTTCTTTAGTTTTCACTTTTTCTTTGCTCTGGTTTGTTTTAATTAAGCTCACTTAATTTAATATACTTCAAGCATCTGTGCTCGTATTTTGTTGCTGGCGGTATGTTTATTTTATTTCTGACTCTACATCTATATCTAGGACTGATCCTTTTGAATCTGTATATATTCACTGTAGGATAATTATATTGATACACTTCAACCCATCTACACTACTTATGTTACCATGAACACTACCAAGGTCATCATCCTCATCACCACCACCATTGTCAGCAACATCACCAACACCATCTTCATCATCATTCACCGTCATCACTATCAACAACATTACTCTCTTCCTCATCATCTTTAATATTAACATTTAATCATCATCCTCATCACCACCACCATTGTCAGCAACATCACCAACACCATCTTCATCATCATTCACCGTCACCACCATCAACAAAATTACTCTCTTCCTCATTATCTTTAATATTAACATTTAATCATCATCATCATCATCATCATCATCATCATCATCATCATTTCTTGCTCCTTTCTATTACTACCATTTTCATCATTATTATTATTATCTAAAGAACACATTATTCTCCGCTTAACTCTACGATAAAGTTTTAATATTTTACATGCACAAGTATAAAGGGTTTTGAAAACGTTGTAGTTGTTTCAAGTATTTATAATTTATTTATAATTTGTTTTAATATAAAACACCATCCTTCGTACATCGGAGCACATCGGACAGGAGCTTCAAAATGTCTTTCATCCTCACAGTTACAGTGGCATATAAGTCTCGCATTTAATTAAACGAGTACTGGTATACGGTATATACAATACTGGAAGCACAGCCATTAAAATATTACACAGAAGCTTCAAACTAAAAAAAAAAAACAATTCAAGACATCTGAGGTTAGATCTAGATTAAGATCTGACTTTTGTCTTTACCCGCTTCGATAAATCAACAAAGCCAGCTGTGTCTACCCAATTGATACAGAAGGCCCTAAAACCAGATAAAGCCACAGTTTGGTATATACACGAAACATTAGAAATCTGCATAATTATTGTGTCATGAAATAATGAGTCGCGTAAAACGTAGATTTTACTATTCATCAAACAAGTATTATCAACATAGGAGTTATAACTGGGTATGTCAGATAACTAACGCTAGTCAGCGCATTTTATGTTACGATTCCTGTACTGGTTTCATGAGAACTCTTCAAATCACAGTTGGTTACACCTCCCTTATCTCCAAAGGGAATACTAGTAAACAGGGGGTTAAAATTTAACACATCAGTATAAAGTAGTATCCAAATCTTCTTGAGAGTCAGTAGTGGTCGCACATCATTCTATGCTGTCTACCATGCTTTGATACGAGGAGCTCGTCCGACACGCTTAGAACTACAAGCTATCCTCTTGCAACCAAAGAGATGTGCTTGTCAAGTTTTGGCCTAAAATCTTGTGCTGGTTTCTGAGATATCCACTGTGTCGTCCGAAAAATTACCTTTTCTTCGCCTGAGAGAAATTAAGAGATAAATAAAGAAAAACGTGAGAGATGAAAACGCTAATGACAATATTAGAGCAATGACTAATCTTATTACATGTACATTTTATGCTACTGTAATAAAAACAGCTTTGACTGACCTGCACCAAACAATGCAGCCGACGAGTGTTGTAAGCAGTAGAACTCCCCCTGCGGCTCCCACAGCTACACCAATGGTGGTCCAATCAGCTTCCTGTTTGGCGGGTTTAGCTGTGGCCGGAATCGGGACGGCTGTGGAGCAAATAAATTTATATGAACTTTTGTTCATCCACACAGATAAATTTATATGAACTATTGTTCATGCACGCAGTGAAGGTCATTACATAGAAATAAATTTGACTTACTTAGGTAATACATCAATACTCTGACATCTGGGGTTACCAAGTTCCTTGCAACTCGAAATATATCTTATAGTTGTTACTCGATTGCAGTTTACGCCCAAAAGACTCTTGCACTTTGATCTCAAAGAAAAGAAATAGATGCCGAGCATGTGACCTCTCACCCTGGTCACATAAATCTCCCGACATGCCTCCTGGACAGGCCAGGCAACTTCCGATGGCAGCCTCACAGACCCCATTGAGACAAGCCGAGCTGCAAGTCTTCTCACAGCCCAGACCAAACAGTCCAGAAGGGCATTCTGGGAAAGGAGATTAAACACGAATCGTCATTTGAGAGTTTCTAAAACTTTCATTTAACTTTATAGATTTCCACTAAAAGATTTTGTTATTAATACAATGTCTATATTGTGTTTTTCTTTTTAAAGGTCGAACCTATTGTCTTGGCCATATTTAAGAATATTTTCATATCTTGAACATATTTGAAGTCTTAGATGAGTTATATTGTTTTGTCTTTTAAAATCAAATTTGAACTTACTCTAAACTTCAGTTGATTTATGTGAAAACGACAAGACATTTTATAACATTGAAAAATATTAGAAAACCCAAAACACTAGTCTAGGTGGCAAGGCGTAGTCACTGGGTCTCACCTCGATCGCACTGGTCTCCCGTGATGCCCGCAGGACAGCTGTGACAGCTCCCGGTCACGGGGTCGCAGAGCCCGTCAGTACAGGCCTCGCTACAGATCTGGAGACAGCGAGCACCGAACCTTTGTGGCGAACACTCTACACGAACATAGATGGTCAGATGGGGAAAATGATTCTTTCTATTTTGTTGTAAGAGGAAGAAGATGGACTTGTACATACATCGGACAATCTAATGTATAAAACTTACCATGTTATTTATTTCTATGTCTCGATGTCATTAGTGTGCGAGTTTTGAGTTAAATGAACAGTTTGGCTTTTATGAATCACAGATCAACCCCCTCCCCTCACTCTTCTCCACACACATCCAATACATTGTTTTGATACTGGACAGGTCAGTCCACTGACGACACAGACGCGATGTCCTACATAGCTAAGGCTCAGACAAAACCGTGTCTAACACTTAGAGCTATGGCAGGGCTTACAAGGTGAGATTCCCTCTTCTACCAATATACGCTTATTGTAAGTATCAAACTCACTCCTGCCCTAACCTAATTCAGGTGTTCTATCAAATCTTTACCAAGACAACGCTGAATCAATGTTTGGATAATAAATGAGTTTTCATTGTCTCTGCATTCGGCGGTGAACCTGATCCATGAAAATATTTTAGTCCAGAGTTTCACCTGCTTTAAAAATTAAGCCTTACAGATATTTACGGCTTGCATCTTCTCTCAATCTAAAGATCTCACCTTGCTCACAAAAGTCGCCGGTTCGACCCCTAGGACAAGCCGTGCAGATGCCGGAGGCAGGGTGACATGTCTGGTCAACACAGTGAACACTGCAATTCTGACTACATTCAGGGCCGTACTTGGTGCTGGTGCACTCTGGTCATACAGAAACATTAAACATGACAGTCCTTAGTCTGGCTACAGTTAGGGCCGCACTTGGTGCTGGTGCACTCTGGTCATACAGAAACATTAAACATGACAGTCCTTAGTCTGGCTACAGTTAGGGCCGCACTTGGTGCTGGTGCACTCTGGTCATACAGAAACATTAAACATGACAGTCCTTAACCTAGCTACAATTAGGGCCGCACTTGGTGCTGGCGCACTCTGGTCATACAGAAACATTAAACATGACAGTCCTTAGTCTGGCTACAGTTAGGGCCGCACTTGGCGCTGGTGCACTCTGGTCATACAGAAACATTAAACATGACAGTCCTTAACCTAGGTACAATTAGGTCCGCACTTGGTGCTGGTGCACTCCGGTCATACAGAAACATTAAACATGACAGTCCTTAGTCTGGCTACAGTTAGGTCCGCACTTGGTGCTGGTGCACTCTGGTCATACAGAAACATTAAACATGACAGTCCTTAACCTAGCTACAATTAGGTCCGCACTTGGTGGTGGTGCACTCTGGTCATACAGAAACATTAAACATGACAGTCCTTAGTCTGGCTACAGTTAGGGCCGCACTTGGTGGTGGTGCACTCTGGTCATACAGAAACATTAAACATGACAGTTCTTAGTCTGGCTACAGTTAGGTCCGCACTTGGTGGTGGTGCACTCTGGTCATACAGAAACATTAAACATGACAGTTCTTAGTCTGGCTACAGTTAGGGCCCACTTGGTGCTGGTGCACTCTGGTCATACAGAAACATTAAACATGACAGTCCTTAGTCTGGCTACAGTTAGGGCCGCACTTGGTGCTGGTGCACTCTGGTCATACAGAAACATTAAACATGACAGTCCTTAGTCTGGCTACAGTTAGGGCCGCACTTGGTGCTGGTGCACTCTGGTCATACAGAAACATTAAACATGACAGTCCTTAGTCTGGCTACAGTTAGGGCCGCACTTGGTGCTGTAACAAGCCAAAAGAAAAGCTTCTATCTAGTGAAAACCATCACTTAATTTACAGGTCTAAACAGCCGACCCAACCGCTTCTCCCACTGCTAAACTCACCTTGGTCACACATGTCACCCATTCTCCCATCAGGACAAGCTAGGCAGCTTCCGGTCACGTGATTACACAGGGTGTCCAGGCAGTCAGCGCTACATTGCATTGAACACCCAGGGCCGTACAGGGTAGGCGGACACTCTGATAGACAAACAGTGGAGAGTCACCGACCACAGGAGAACGGAAGGAAAGGGAAAAATTATAATTCAGCATTGTTTGTTGTCCCTCACTGAAATAAGACATGAAAAGGGGATGCGCAGAGAGACAACTTAACTTCAGAGGAAATTTTAGGAAAGCAGAATTTTTCAAGCCTATCTTGTTCTATGTGAGTTACAGAGATATTGAAACAATCATTAGCGTTTTAATGATTATATATATATATATATATATATATATATATATATATATATATATATATATACAGAGAGAGAGAGAGAGAGAGAGAGAGAGAGAGAGAGACAGAGACAGAGACAGAGAGACAGAGAGACAGAGAGAGAGAATAACCTTCGGCACAGCGTGGAGGCAAATATCCGATCTCACAGTCGTCATGACACGCCCCATCCACCGGGCTACAAGACTTGACTCCGCCCACACAGTGCTCACTACAGATCCCGTAACACGCCGTGTCACTACTATCAGTGCTCGCCTCGCACTCGGCGTGAACTAGAAAAGAATGCGTCAGTATTGAAAACCGGTTAGGGAAGAAAATGAAAACAGAGTTAACTAGCAAAGGAGACAGTATTTAAACAAAAAATAATTAACGATTAGAACAAGCACAGTTCATGAAGCTGGTACAAAAAGAAATACGA
>JAWDGP010002132.1:292500-422500 GCA_033675545.1 Elysia crispata | reverse complement strand
AGTTACTGACATATAGAAAATAGAGAGTATTTTAAACATAATATTACAAACACAGAGGACCAAAGATAGCGTTACAGATGCTTTAAGATCCAGAGAGTGATAAGAAATATAAATAAACATCGGATATAAAACGGAAACGATGAAAAATGTAGGATAAATAAAATATATATATATATATATATATATATATATATATATATATATATATAAATATATATGCATATGCATTAAGAGCTAAATGCAAATATACAGTTTTGAGAGAGTTTGATTTATTTCGACTTAGTTTGACATATTTTAAAAGTATCGCCCGAAGCTGTCTATCTCTAGCCACCTGTTTCACAAAAGTCTCCCTCTTTCCCCACGGGGCAGCTGAGACAGACTCCGGTCCTGGCATCACACTCCTGGCCAGTACAGTTCTCGCTACATAACTCAGCGCAGTTGGGGCCGTAAAGGGTGCTGGGGCACTCTGGGCAAACAAGGTTAGATTGTGTAGAACATGACACAGGCTACGCATACTTTCTTGCACCAAATACTGCAGATCATGACACACGCTGCGCATACTTTCTTGCCCCAAATACTGCAGATCATCACACACGCTACGCATACTTCCTTGCCCCAAATACTGCAGATCATCACACACGCTACGCATACTTCCTTGCCCCAAATACTGTAGAACATAACACAAGCTGCGCATTCATACTTATTTTAGATACTACAGAACATCGTAGGCACAAGGTCTAATATCCTAATCTTAGAAAACAAAATAACATGATCCACACCTAATATCATAATTATTCTCCAGAACACGGTCTACAATAGGTTTTGACATCCTTATCTTAGGATACAGTAGGACTATGGTCAACACTAAATCTAATATCCTAACCTTAGGATACAACAGGATATACGGTTACCACTAAGTTTGATATCCTAACCTTAGGATACAATAGGATATACGATTAACACTAAATCTGATACCTAATCTAAGGATTGAACAAGGCATGTAAACCTAAACTCACAATCAGCCAATTATCTCCCTCGCCTACTTTCAATTTGTTCAATGAATATTATCGCTTAAGGTTAACTGAATGCAAACCTGGTAGATGAATATTAATAGCCTCCCGACCTCACGAATTGCTTCCGGTTTACTGTGCACACACATACATAGTAATTTGTACTAATGTAAAGCCTGGACTATACTGAGTACACTCCAAGCGCTCTGGACTGATATGTTCAGAAAATCATCTTCTAGCTTAAGTCCACTTGACGGGATCTCACTGGCCATCAATACTGTCGAGATAGTGGACCCTTGGAAAGATGCTATACAAATTGAAATATTTGTTTTTACTAATATATTGCATCAGCAACACCCATAATGGTAGAGATACTCACCTTCAACACACTGGGGAGGCTGGAAGCCCGCAACACAGCCGTTCCGACAGATGCCATCAGTTGTGCTACAGTTGTGGAGGCCGCCCTCACAGTTATCACTGCACACCCCTTTACAGCCTGCTCCATACGTGCCGAGGGGACACTCTGTCATGGAAACAACATTAGGAGTCTAATTTTTTTTCTTTTCATACTAGAAAAAGGATATGTAAAAATCTAAACCGTACCATATCATATTAAAGCTATCTTCTCAACGGGTAAAGAGTTGACTCTGCAGGCACCATTAATTCTCTTGTCACTTAAAACTTCTCTCCATCACAAGGCATCATGTTAACCAGAACTGCCAGTAATGAGGTCTTGACAAAAACGTAGATCCCGTCCTCAACAATAGAGACAAACCGGATTCAATTTTCTTTCCATTACTTTCCTTTACGAAACCATAGACTACCAAAATGTAGCGTTTTTTACCTTTATCACAGAAAAATCCAAGCCAACCTGGCACGCAGCTAAAGCACTTTCCACTCTTGAAGTGACACACCTGGTCAGCACATGTCTGGTTACACCTCTGAGCGCAGTTACGTCCGAAAGTTGACTTGGAACACTCTGACGAGATGTATCAGAGGTTGAGTGTTTTTTTTTTTTGGAAGGGGAGGAAAGGGGGGGGGGTGTTTACTGTGGTACCGTAATACTAGAAGGTTTACGTTACGATGCTGAGGTCTCTGTGTGCAGTTTTGAGGTTTCAGGCAATCAAAAAGTTATTATTAAAGGCAATGTGAATAAAATTAACCAATGCAGTGACAAGGAAGTTAACAAAAAACGGTATGAAGTAGGTAAGCAAGCAGTATGAAGGAGGTACACAAAGGCAGTGTGAAAGAGTTAAACAAAGACAGTGTGGAGGACGTTAACAAAGACAGTATGCAGGAAGTTAACAAAGGCAGTGTGGAGGAGGTTATCAAAGCAGTGTGAACAAGGTTAATAAAGTCAGTGTGAAGGAGGTTAACAAAGACAGTATGCAGGAAGTTAACAAAGACAATATGCAGGAAGTTCATAAAGCAGTATGAACGAGGTTAACAAAGGCAGTGCGAAGGACGTTAACAAAAGCAATATGCAGGAAATTAACAAAGGCAATCTAGAGGATGTTAACAAAAGCAGCGCGAAGGACGATAACAAAGACAGAATGCAAGAAGTTAACAAATCAGTGTGAACGAGGTCAATAACGTCAGTGTGAAGGACGTTAACAAAGACAGTATGCAGGAAGTTAACAAAGGCAGTGTGAACGAGGTCAATAAAGTCAGTGTGAAGGAGATTAACAAAGACAGTATGCAGGAAGTTAACAAAGCAGTGTGAACGAGGTCAATAAAGTCAGTGTGAAAGAGGTTAACAAAGACAGTATGCAGGAAGTTAACAAAGGCAGTGTGAACGAGGTCAATAAAGTCAGTGTTAAGGAGATTAACAAAGACAGTATGCAGGAAGTTAACAAAACAGTGTGAACGAGGTCAATAAAGTCAGTGTGAAGGAGGTTAACAAAGACAATGTGAAGGAGGTTTACAAAGGCAGTGTGAACGAGGTCAATAAAGTCAGTGTTAAGGAGATTAACAAAGACAGTATGCAGGAAGTTAACAAAACAGTGTGAACGACGTCAATAAAGTCAGTGTGAAGGAGGTTAACAAAGACAACGTGATGGAGGTTAACAAAGGCAGTGTGAAGTAGAAAGGTCAATTTTTTTAGGGTTCTGGCCGTGGGAGATCATTAAGAAGTTTAAAAACTCGGCAGAAAAATTGGTAATGGGATGTCCAGATCGAAAAAAAATCGTTTTCCTAGCCCAGTTTTTTACGGTATTTCAGGGCCAAGCTGTTCAACTTCTCATATTATTCCTTACCATCCAAGCAGAGGGAGGGCATATAACCCGGTAGACAGCCTTTCTTGCAGGTCCCATCCACTGGGTTGCATTGCTCGAAGCCTCCCTCACACTGTCTGCTGCACCTGTCCTCACACCCAATCCCGTAGCGGCCAGGCGAGCAATCTGCGGTGTGGGCACGGCAACAACGAAACAGAAACAAAGAGCACAAAACACATAGAAATCAAGCATGCGACATGTGTTGTGAAGCGCCAAAGCTATACCTATTCTTGCCTTACCGCAGAATAAATGACCTAATTTAGATCAGTGCAGCATTTTTTTTCTTTCTGTCTCTCTGTCTGTCGCTGTCTGTCTGACTGTCTGTTTCTCTCTCTCTCTCTCTCTCTCTCTCTCTCTCTCTCTCTCTCTCTCTCTCTCTCTCTCTCTCTCTCTCTCTCTCTCTCTGTCTCAATACCTTTCTCCTTCTCCCGTCCTTTAACCCGCTTCTACTCTCAGTTCAATCCTTCCACTTCATGCCGAACAAAAGGATCAAAGTTTACCTTGTTACATTTCCCCTCCCTCCTAAAAACAGTACAGCTGAAGCAATTTTTGCCTCCTTACATTTCTCATGCCTCTCTGCAGACCAGTCGGAACACTTTTTACCTTTGTGACATCTCTTTCCTCGCCGGCCTGTCGGGCAGCTGAAACAGTCCCCTGTCTCGTGGTGACACAGACCGTCCTGGCAACTCGCGCTACACGCCAGCCAGCAAGACGGGCCGAACCTCATGGTAGGGCACACTGGGGAAAAACACCGTACTTATATCCAAGTTCCTTAGATAGTAATTATATGTAACTGATTAACATGGTTAGTGTTTAATCCGACCTTATGTATAATTCCACTTTCCCGGTTGCTGCTCCTCTCTGACGAGCTGAGCGACGGCTCGGGCTGACCTTCCATTTAAATTCAGAAAAGTGTTTTGTAGCAACGACCGAAGAAAAAGGATTGTTATCCTAACTATGGATCGGTATTATGGAACCATTTTTACTGGTCCAGTGATTGGTAGAGAAACGCCCTGGATGCAGATTTCAAATTTAAAACAGTGACGCGATTTTTTTACCTAATGTACGGCCTGAAGGATATAAAATGTATCTAGTTAGTCAGGTAGCATGTCCCTTGTGGCACGTCGCGTCTATGACAGCCTCCCTGTACGCCGTTCGATCCTGGGCAATGCGTCCAGCTCGTGTGATAGTGGTCTTCATCCTTTCCGTGATGTCTTGGCTCCATCTTCTTCTTGGGCGACCCCTTGTTCTTTTTCCTTGCACTTGTCCTTCCAATAACTCTTTCTCGAGCCCTTCATGTCTCTTCACATGGCCAAAATACTTTAATTTTCTCTTAATGATGGTGGAGAGGAGCCACCCCTCTTTAATATTGAGTTCTTGCAATATGGAGTTGTTTGTTCTTTTTTCTGTCCATGGCACCCTCAGGATTGTTCTGTAGCATTTGAGCTCAAAAGCATTTACTTTTCGTTCAGATGTTTTATTTATAGTCCATGACTCGCAACCATATGTAGCAATAGGGAATATCAGAGCTCTCAGGAATCTTGGTGCTTTTATCAGTGCCATGCCATAATTTTCTCATTTGACGTGTTTTTTGAAGAGCGATTGCCATTCGTCTTTGTATTTCTTTATTTATGTCACCATTGTTGGAGATAATGGAGCCCAGGTATTCAAATTCTTCAATTTCTTCTATCGTGTTGTTTTCTATTTTAATGTCTATTTTCGTTTGGGTTTTGTCAGTTTTCATAATTATTTTTTGTTTTGTTTGCATTGAGATATAAGTTTTGCTCTTCGCTGTAAGTTTTAACTGATCTGATAATTTCTTTTAGACCGCCATGAGTTGTTGATAGTAGAACAGTGTCGTCTGCATACCTTAGTTCAGGGTATTTCCTGCCTCCTACGTTGAGACTACTGAAAAAAATCAAAGTCCTTGTTGTCAGGGTCCCGGTACCGCTGTGGGTCATGTCTAACTCTCCTCATTATGTTTTCTGCGTATACGTTGAAGAGGTAAGGTGGAAGAAAACACACCTGTCGTACGCCTTTTCTTACACTAAACCATTCCGATGTTTCTCCATCAATCCTTACAACTGCCTCTTGATCTTTATATAGATTTTCCAATAACCTGACTAGATGTGGGGCGAAGCCCATGTCATTCATGATTTTCCACATGGTGGTATGTTTCACACAGTCAAATGCCTTGGAGTAATCGATAAAGCATGCGAAAAGGTCTTGATTATATTCTCTGCATTTCTCAAATATGTTTCGTAAGTTAAAAATGTGGTCCCTAGTTCCCCGGTTTCGATGTTGACTTCCGATTCAATTTTGTGTTCTAATCTTTTTCTGAATAATTTTTAACAGTATTTTGCTTGCATGGTTGATAAGGGCAATTGTTCTGTAGTTGCTGCATAGTTTTAAATCCCCTTTCTTTGGCAGTGTGATGTAGATTGATTGTTTCCATGCTTTTGGCCAGCTTCCTGTTTTCCATATTTTTAAGATCAGCCTGTGGTATAACTGGATGCTTTCCTCCCCTCCCTCTTTTATCAGTTCTATGGGGACTTCATGATTTCCTGGTGATTTCCCATTGCTAATCTGTTTAAGTGCCCACCTGACTTCATCAATCAATGGCTCTGGCTCAGTCTCCATGTCTGTTATTGTTGTGTCTGGAGTCTGTTCTGCTTTGTACATTTCACTGCAGTATTCCCTCCATCTACCTAAAATCTCTATATGTTCCGTAAGTACTTTTCCGGTCTTGTCTTTGATGGCTTCGGGTGCTGGTTTCAATACGGTTGTCATTAATCGTGCATGTTGGAACAGCTTGTGATCTTTATGCTGGGCATGCATTTCTTCCATTTCTTTGCACTGATCTTCGATGTATTGCTTTTTATCCTTTTTGAGACTGTACTTTATTTCTCTGGACTTTTCTTTATACAGTATCTTGTCTTGGGTTATTCCACCTGCCTTCAGATTCCTTCGTTCCTCTTTCAGTTCAAGTGTTGTAATTGAAATCCATGGTTGTCTCTTTGCTTTCCTTTTTGGCAACCTGTTCTTGGCTGTTGTTAGTAGTATTTGTTGTGCATGAGTGGCCAGCTCGTCTGGACCCATCTCTTCTTCCACTGCCATAAGTATTCCAAATTTTGATCTTACCCAGATACCGGAGGAATATGGAATAGAAATTAAGAATAAATTTGGAAAATGTATCTACACTCTGAATATTTGGAGGTAGGTACAGTTTTTTTTAATTTTGACCTAATAAATAAGAATTATATGATGTATATGGAAACAGATTACAGAATGATACTATGGTTTTGAAAATTAAACGAAGCTAGTGATACAAAGTTGACCCATCCCAACTTCTCCTCTAAAGGAGCATGCATACGCTCCAAGAAGAAGCTCTACAAAACAACCAAGATTTGCGTACCGCCTGACTAAGGCAAAAGTTCTATGAGCATCGATCCCGCTCAGCACAACAGTTGAAATGGAAGATGAGAAAATAAATTAATAAACCAATCCTCGGTTTCTCTGAGTCATGAAAGAACTTTCGTTAAAGCCCACGCCTGATCTTACCTTTGTCACAATAGTCTCCGAGTTGGCCGATTGGGCAGAGCAAACACTTGCCAGTTGAGCGGTCGCAGGTTCGCTTCGTGCAGTTGGTGCTGCACTGGTAAGCACAGTTCTGGCCGTAGGTGCCTAGCGGACATTCTGAAACACACACACTTCAATAATGTAAACTAAATATGCATGGTTGAACATGGACAGATTGCTAGGGATTAGTAGGTACCCATAAAAAGTCCGAAAAAAATGATAAAAACATTGATAAACAGTAAGAGAAGAGGAGTTATATTAGAAATGAAAGCGGAGAGAAATAGATAGACAGATAAAGAGATAGGTAGATAGTGGATGAATGCATGGACTGAAGGATAAATAGACAGATAGAGAAAGAGAGAAGGAAGACAGAAAGTAGAGATTTAGAAAGATATAAAGATACGTAGAGAGACAAAGAAAGGGCCACGAAGAGAGAACAAAAGGCAAATAGACAAAGAGACAAAGAAGAAGACACAGACAGACAGAAATATATATAGAGAAAGTGAATGTGTATGAGAGATAATATCGTTTGTCTCTCAGTACAAGGTGATCATCACGTCGTTGTGTGCGATGATAAAAGAGTCAGTGAAACACACACACGCAGAGGGAGGGAGAGAGAGAGAGAGAGAGAGAGAGAGAGAGAGAGAGAGAGAGAGAGAGAGAGAGAGAGAGAGAGAGAGAGAGAGAGAGAGAGAGAGAGAGAGAGAGAGAGAGAGAGATGCAATCACCTGTCTCACAATACGTGCCGATCCTACCATCTTCACAGTTGATACACGTCCCGTTGATCGCGTGACACAAGGTGTCCTTACACATGACGCTACACCTCTGCTGGCAGTTGGGCCCGTACCAGTAGTCGGGGCACTCTGGGATATAAAGGGGCGTGGCAAGGGGTGGAATCAAAAGTTTATTAGTTTGGTTTGCATGTGAGTTCAGCGGTTAAATGTCTGGACAAATGAGACGGACAAACGGTGGGGTCAGCAACCTCTTGCTCCGGCAAATAGATGCGGCCAGCAGTTTAGTGTTGTAACAAGTGTGTGGGGGGGGGGGGGGGGGGGGGACACCAGTGGATTGTTCTTGCAAGTGGATGGGACCATCAGGTTATTGTTCTATCAAGTGGGTGGGACAATCCGGTTATTGTTCTATCAAGTGGTTGGAACCAACAGTTGTTGTTTTCGCATGCGGGTGGGTGCAACACCTTATTTTCCTGGCAAGTAAGTGGGGCCAGCAGTCTATTGTTCTAGCAAGTGGGTGGGACAATCCGGTTATTGTTCTAGCAAGTGGGTGGGACAATCCGGTTATTGTTCTAGCAAGTGGGTGGGACAATCTGGTTATTGTTCTAGCAAGTGGGTGGGAACATCCGGTTATTGTTCTAGCAAGTGGGTGGGACCATCTGCTTATTGTTCTAGCGAGTGGGTGGGACAATCCGGTTATTGTTCTAGCAAGTGGGTGGGACAATCTGCTTATTGTTCTAGCAAGTGGGTGGGACAATCCGGTTATTGTTCTAGCAAGTGGGTGGGACAATCTGGTTATTGTTCTAGCAAGTGGGTGGGACAATCCGGTTATTGTTCTAGCAAGTGGGTGGGACAATCCGGTTATTGTTCTAGCAAGTGGGTGGGACCATCCGGTTATTGTTCTAGCAAGTGGGTGGGACCATCTGCTTATTGTTCTAGCGAGTGGGTGGGACAATCCGGTTATTGTTCTAGCGAGTGGGTGGGACCATCCGCTTATTGTTCTAGCGATTTGGTAGGACCATCCGCTTATTGTCCTAGCGAGTGGGTGGGACAATGCGCTTATTGTTCTAGCGAGTGGGTGGGACAATCCGGTTATTGTTCTAGCGAGTGGGTGGGACAATCCCCTTATTGTTCTACCGAGTGGGTGGGACAATCCGCTAATTGTTCTAGCGAGTGGGTGGGACAATCCCCTTGTTGTTCTAGCGAGTGGGTGGGACCATCCGCTTATTGTTCTAGCAAGTGGGTGGGACCAACAGTTCAATGTTTTAGTAGGTGGGTGGGTGCAACAACTTATTGTCCTGTCAAGTGGGTGGGGCCAGCATTTTCATATTCTAGCAAATGGTGCGGCCGGCAGTTTTATGTTCTGGTGGGGTTAGCAGTTTAATGTTCAGGTGGGGTTAGCAGTTTTATGTTCTGGTGGGGTTAGCAGTTTAATGTTCTAGTGGGGTTAGCAGTTTAATGTTCTGGTGGGGTAAGCAGCTTAATGTTCAGGTGGGGTTAGCAGTTTTATGTTCTGGTGGGGTTAGCAGTTTTATGTTCTGGTGGGGTTAGTAGTTTTATGTTCTGGTGGGGTTAGCAGTTTAATGTTCTGGTGGGGTTAGCAGTTTAATGTTCTGGTGGGGTTAGTAGTTTTATGTTCTGGTGGGGTCAGCAGTTTTATGTTCTAGTGGGGTTAGCAGTTTAATGTTCTGGTGGGGTTAGCAGTTTTATGTTCTGGTGGGGTTAGCAGTTTAATGTTCTGGTGGGGTTAGCAGTTTAATGTTCTGGTGGGGTTAGTAGTTTTATGTTCTGGTGGGGTTAGCAGTTTTATGTTCTAGTGGGGTTAGCAGTTTTATGTTCTGGTGGGGTTAGCAGTTTTATGTTTTGGTGGGGGTTAGCAGTTTAATGTTCTGGTGGGGTTAGCAGTTTAATGTTCTGGTGGGGTTAGCAGTTTTATGTTCTGGTGGGGTTAGCATTTTTTTGTTCTGGTGGAGTTAGCAGTTAAATGTTCAGGTGGGGTTAGCAGTTTTATGTTCTGGTGGGGTTAGCAGTTTAATGTTCTGGTGGGGTTAGCAGTTTAATGTTCTGGTGAGGCCAGCAATTCAATGTCTTGGCAGTAGTTTCTTGACTTGGCAAGCGGTTTGGACCAGCAATTTAACTTATTTGCAAATTAGTGGGGCAAACAGTTTCATGTTGGTGGGTCCAGTGGTTGATGCCTAGTCAAGTAGATAGAGGGCGGAGCTTATCAGAGAACGCATCAAGAGCAGAACTTAGCTTTATAAAGGCCATTCCACAGAGAGAGGCATCGAGAACAGAACTTAGCTTTATGACATTCATTCCACAGAGAGAGCCATCGAGAACAGAACTTAGCTTTATTACAGTCATTCCACAGAAAGAGGCATCGAGAACAGAACTTAGCTTTATAACAGCCATTCCACAGAGAGAGGCATCGAGAACAGAACTTAGCTTTATTACAGTCATTCCACAGAGAGAGCCATCGAGAACAGAACTTAGCTTTATTACAGTCATTCCACAGAAAGAGGCATCGAGAACAGAACTTAGCTTTATAACAGCCATTCCACAGAGAGAGGCATCGAGAACAGAACTTAGCTTTAAAACAGTCATTCCACAGAGAGAGGCATCGAGAACAGAACTTAGCTTTATAACAGTCATTCCACAGAGAGAGGCATCGAGAACAGAACTTTGCTTTATAACAGTCATTCCATAGAGAGAGGCATCGAGAACAGAACTTTGCTTTATAACAGTCATTCCATAGAGAGAGGCATCGAGAACAGAACTTTGCTTTATAACAGTCATTCCATAGAGAGAGGCATCGAGAACAGAACTTTGCTTTATAACAGTCATTCCTCAGAGAGAGGCATCGAGAACAGAACTTTGCTTTATAACAGTCATTCCATAGAGAGAGGCATCGAGAACAGAACTTTGCTTTATAACAGTCATTCCATAGAGAGAGGCATCGAGAACAGAACTTTGCTTTATAACAGTCATTCCTCAGAGAGAGGCATCGAGAACAGTCAGTGTGATCAACTGATGGTGTTTCTTACCTTTATCACACAGGGGAGGCATAAAACCTGGCTCGCATCCTTGCAGACACGCCCCGTCACTCGGACTGCACAGGTCGGATCCCCCCACGCATGCCGAGCTACACAGCTGGGAGCAGTTCAAGCCGTAGGTGCCAACTTCACATGCTGCAGGAAACACGATTGGGTGAAACTGAGATCGGATTTTTAAAAAAATAAACGGTTTCATGCTTCGCAGAGTGATTGCAGAGCAAAAATAATTTTCATGAAAAATTTACAATAACTGTCCTCTACTAATACACATCGTTGGAAACAATTTTGCCAAATTTTTTTTCTACAAAAATCAAAATCTATTATGAAATGACAAGGAGGAAAAAAATCGGTTTCTTTTAACTTAAAGTCTCATCTCTCAGTTCTAGAGGATCAATTTTGTAAAACAAAACCCAACTGCAGATTTACTACATGCAGTATCGGAAAAGAGATTTCAAGTTTAGATAAAATACAAATGATATGAAGTGAGGGTAAATCAGCACCGATGAGGAAGAAGCCCTTGTTAAAAATACGGCAGTCATACAACATCTTCTCGAAGAAGTTAAGTTTTTTAAAAACAGCTCCTTGCTAAAGAACTGTTAACTGATGGTCTCAGAACACTTTAGACTGGTACACATGTAACAGAACAATTTGGAGAACAAATATTCTTGGCCTATGCGGGTAATAATCATTCTAAGACGAAATCGCTACCAAGATTTAGATCTCATTTATATTTCATGCGCTAGGAAAACATGAAATAACAATTTTCATCCGTCTTTCCCTCTTACTCTCGTTGCAAGCTTCCCCTTTGAAGCCCTCAGGACAAGCCTCGCACTGGCCGGTGATTGGATGGCACAGCCCATTCAAACAGGAGGGAGGGCAGTTCTCGGCGCAGTCCATTCCGAATGTTCCTGAGGGACAGTCTGCTCGGAGAAGGATACAGAAAATGTGACTGTGTACAAGTGTGTAGTGTTAACTTAAATTAAGTCATGTCGTCTGCTAAAGATCTCTATAGGGATACCTTACATCAAGGCATGGTTGCTATAAATAATCTCTGGGGTGATAACTTGTATATTAAAGCATGGCTAATAGAAATGATCTGTGGGGTGATGACTTTCATCAAGGCATGGTTGCTTTAAATAATCTTGGGGTGATAACTTATATATCAAGACATGGCTATCTATAAATGATCTCTGAGGTGATAAGTTACATCAAATTATGACAACTACATAAGATCTCTATAGTCATAAATTACATCAAGATATGATTGCTACATAAGATATCTGTAGTGATAACTTACATCAATATGGCTGCTACATAAGATCACTATAGCGATGGCTTACAAACGATTTCTGTGCCGATCACTTACATCAAGGCATTGCTGATAAGAACGATCAATAAATCAATATCTGCCTGAACTTACCCTTAAGACATCTGCCTCCAGTCTTGCCTACTGGGCATTTCTCGCAGTAGCCATAGGCGTGGTCACACTTGCCGTCCAGGCAGTTACTGATGCAATCACTGGTGCAATTGATGCCGTAATGACCAGATGGACATTCTAGGGGGAGATGAATCAGAGACAACAATCGGAGCGAGCATGATTCTATAATTGTTTTATGTTTTCCACATAACTATTTTTCAAAACAATTAAAAAAAAAAATTGAAATTCAATCTTTCTGAAGGTTACCATTCCATAGACTACCGAGTGGTGTCCACCGATCGCTTATGTTCTGGTCTTGTAAACAGGCGTTGGATTAAGTGACCTGGTTTTCGGTAACAGAGCAGTTTGTCAGATCAGTTTTAACGCGTCTTTTAGGTCAAGTAATGACTTCTTGAGACTTAACTGAGCGAGGATAAAACTGCTTTAGTCGGTACAAGTCGTGGAAAGCTCAGACCTCAACTGATTTTATTCACTTTGAGTTCCTTTGTATCCATACTGCTCCCAGTCGTATGAATATCACGTCTCTCTTCTGATTGGACGATAGAAGTAAGCTTAAAGTGAGCTTGAAATGTATTTAAAATGAGCTTGGAGTGAGTTTGAAGTGTATTTATATTGAACTTGGAGTGAGTTTGAAAGTGTATTTAAATTGAGCTTGGAGTGAGTTTGAAAGTGTATTTAAATTGAGCTTGGAGTGAGTTTGAAATGAGTTTGAAATAAATTTGAAATGGACTTAAAGTGAATTTGCCATGAGTTTGAAAAAGTGAGCTTGAAGTGAGTTTTAATGAGTTTGAATTGAGCTTGAAGTGAGTTTTAATGAGTTTGAATTGAGCTTGAAGTGAGTTTTAATGAGTTTGAATTGAGCTTGAAGTGAGTTTGAATTGAGTTTGAATTGAGCTTGAAGTGAGTTTTAATGAGTTTGAATTGAGCTTGAAGTGAGTTTTAATGAGTTTGAATTGAGCTTGAAGTGAGTTTTAATGAGTTTGAATTGAGCTTGAAGTGAGTTTTAATGAGTTTGAATTGAGCTTGAAGTGAGTTTTAATGAGTTTGAATTGAGCTTGAAGTGAGTTTTAATGAGTTTGAATTGAGCTTGAAGTGAGTTTTAATGAGTTTGAATTGAGCTTGAAGTGAGTTTTAATGAGTTTGAATTGAGCTTGAAGTGAGTTTTAATGAGTTTGAATTGAGCTTGAAGTGAGTTTTAATGAGTTTGAATTGAGCTTGAAGTGAGTTTTAATGAGTTTGAATTGAGCTTGAAGTGAGTTTTAATGAGTTTGAATTGAGCTTGAAGTGAGTTTTAATGAGTTTGAATTGAGCTTGAAGTGAGTTTTAATGAGTTTGAATTGAGCTTGAAGTGAGTTTTAATGAGTTTGAATTGAGCTTGAAGTGAGTTTTAATGAGTTTGAACTGAGCTTGAAGTGAGTTTTAATGAGCTTGAAGTGAGTTTTAATGAGTTTGAATTGAGATTGAAGTGAGTTTTAATGAGTTTGAATTGAGCTTGAAGTGAGTTTTAATGAGTTTGAATTGAGCTTGAAGTGAGTTTTAATGAGTTTGAATTGAGCTTGAAGTGAGTTTTAATGAGTTTGAATTGAGCTTGAAGTGAGTTTTAATGAGTTTGAATTGAGCTTGAAGTGAGTTTTAATGAGTTTGAATTGAGCTTGAAGTGAGTTTTAATGAGTTTGAATTGAGCTCGAAGTGTGAATGACGCCCAGAGAGAATTCTACACGAAACTCAGAAAACTGGACGGACTTCAGAGTCCGAACTTTAACTAAGACTATTGTGGCTCTAAACAAACATCCTCAGTATAACGCTGAATAGGTGAGACGCCATACTTAACTCTGCACCATTGTGCATCTACAGGTACAACCGCTTGTGATTGTAAAACTCAAGTAGTAAATAGGTATACAATTGGGTGAGAGAGAAAGAAAGAGAGAGAGAGAGAGAGAGAGAGAGAGAGAGAGAGAGAGAGAGAGAGAGAGAGAGAGAGAGAGAGAGAGAGAGAGAGAGAGAGAGAGAGGACACTAGGATGTAGAAAATATGAAAAGGCATCTATAACCATGCAGAAAGCTAGGCAGTTCTAAGAACTTACTGTCCGCACAGAGAGGTGGCAGGTAACCAGCTTTGCAGCCGTTGAGACACGTCCCGTCCACAGGCTCGCATGCCCTGCTACCGGACCAGCAGTACCGGCTACAGTACTGGTCGCAGCCGTGACCAAACCTCCCGGTCTTACAGTCTGACAGACACACAGGAGGTTGATTTTATTCTTACAGAGTTGTAGGACAGATTGGTGGAAGATATTGAAGGACTCGGAAAAAGGTGTGAGAATCTAGAATTACCACAATCTCATTTACTGCAACAACAACAGCAACAACAACAACACCACCAAGGATAACTAGATCAGGTCTTACTTTTACACTGATATAACCTCTAGCATCAATCCTTCTCCAGCTGTTACTACTACAATAAAAATTACTCTGACTCATATAACTATTACTTCTTGAACTACTTCTACTGCTACTACTACTACTACTACTACTACTACTACTACTACTACTACTACTACTACTACTACTACTACTACTACTACTACTACTACTACTACTACTACTACTACTACTACTACTACTACTACTACTACTACTACTACTACTACTACTACTACTACTACTACTACTACTACTACTACTACTACTACTACTACTACAACAACTACTTCTACTACTACTGCTACTGATTCTACTGCTTGGATTGCACAATTTTTTTTCAAATTTTTTTAACGTGGCTAGCAAAAATAAGAATAAGTATTTATAACCTAAGAAACCAGCACACTCAGTAAGACAAGCAATTGCTAGAAGTTGGTAAACAGGACATTTTTAAGAGGACCAACTGACCCCTGTTACACTGACTGCCGTCCTTCCCAGGTGGACAGCTCAGACACTTGCCAGTCACCGCGTCACACCTGCCAAACTCACAGGTTGAGCTGCACACCTTGTCACAGTCCGGCCCATATAGCCCTTCATCACAGCCTGGAGAGGAGATGTGACGCTAGAGGGTGTCATGTCAGGAGGAGATGTGACGTTAGGGGGGTATCATGTCAGGAGGAGCACACGAGCAAGGCTTTTCTTTGAGGAGTGATGCATGTTCAAGTATACAGATACGCTTTCAGTAATCAACTCGATAACAGCATATGCAAATCACTGAGCTGCTCTTATGTAGGCAGCGAGAATTGTTCCAGTCTAACAACATTGCTTCACATGATACAGATATCGTCTCAGTCGTCAAAGCTTGACCGTCTTGAAACTATGAATTTTTTTTTTTTTTGCTTTCTGCATACCCACCCACCAAATAAAAAAAAGGAAAAAAGAAAAAGAAAAGAAAAGAAAAAATATAGATACATGATTAAAATCAACTACCGATGCCGTATAATTTTTTCTCTCTCATCATAACAAAGGAGGACAATCAGTGTCTATCACACGGTGGAGACTTGCCGTATTATGTGAACAATATAGCACAGAACTAGCATTGATTTTATCACGGATTAAACGCTAATGAAAAACAGATAGGCTAGACTAAGGTTAAATCTTAACTCTCTATATCACCGGCTTTACTTTATTTTCTTCCATCTTTTCTTATTTCTTCTTCACCTCTCTCTCCCTCTCCCTCCCTCCCTCTCTCTCTCTCTACCTCTGTCTCTCTCACGCTCTCTCTCTCGCTCTCTCACATCATTATCGAAACTTTTACATTGTAAGGACATATCTCAACTACTGAACAGCTCTGTCAATTTTGGAGCGGCGAATTCCGGGGGTAAGACTGGATGTTAAGAAGTAGCCTTCCTTCTATCTCCTATCCACGGCGAGATGATCATTTCATTTTACATGTTGCTTGGTACCGGCAGATAAAGTTTCAATTTATTTTGATTATTTATTTATACTCAGAATGCTAGGTACAATGTATGTCAAGTTTCGCAAATCTTTTTTAGTCCAGTTTTCTCCAGTGTCACTTCAACTCGAAACTTACCCACAGCCTAGTGCTTACCCCTTCAGCTCGAATCTTACCCAAACCTATTCTCCCCTCTTGAATCAAATCTTACCAACAGCATAGTCTTACTTCTTGAACTTGAATCTTACTGACAAATTAGTGCTCACCCTTTGAACTCGAAAGTTACTTTAACCTAGTCTCACATTTTGAATCGAATCTTATCCACAGCCTAGTGGTCACCCATTGAACTCGAATCTTACCCACAGTCTAGCATCACCCCTTTGAACTCGAATCTTACCCACAGTCTAGTGGTCACCCATTGAACTCGAATCTTATCCACAGCCTAGTGGTCACCCATTGAACTCGAATCTTACCCACAGCCTAGCATCACCCCTTTGAACTCGAATCTTACCCACAGTCTAGTGGTCACCCATTGAACTCGAATCTTATCCACAGCCTAGTGGTCACCCATTGAACTCGAATCTTACCCACAGCCTAGCATCACCCCTTTGAACTCGAATCTTACCCACAGCCTAGCATCACCCCTTTGAAATCGAATCTTACCAACAGCCTAGCATCACCCCTTTGAACTCGAATCTTACCCACAGTCTAGTGCACACCCCTTGAAATTTTCGCCCTATAACCGCAAAACGACAGATTGTAAAAGATCAATAACAAACAGAGCCAAATGCATACACCACTTCATCTCATGCGGTGGACTGCCTTGTTTAAAGCCAGTTTTCCAGATATTTCTCGTCCGTTTAAGTTAATGGCGTATCTAGTGAGCCGTGACGTTTCAAACTGTACAATGGGAGGATATAATCTATCGTGTAAAGAATCCCTTCCTAAGCTGATTTTTATGAAGCTCACGGGTGACAGGAAAGAATGGCTGTCGATTCCTGTGATAAACGGCAGGGATTAGCAACTCTTAGTCCGCGAGGGCTGCCTCGATACAAGTGGCTGGTAATCGGTTACCGCGGTAGATTCCGTTACGAGTGGCTGGTAATCGGTTACCGAGGTAGATTCCGTTACGAGTGCCTAGTAATCGGTTATATCGGGAGATTCCAACACAACGTTCTTGCAGAGGTGTTCAGGTGGTTGGGGGAAAGAGGGATCGCCTAAATACTGACTAGGTATCGAGTTGGTGATATCTAGCTTTCAACCCGCTCCCCACCGCCTATGTATTAGTTATTTTTTTATTACTGTTTTCTGTAAAGTTAAGCGATCCTGCGCCATGTAAGCCAGAGAGCAGGGCCATGCACGTTCTTCTAGCTGTTGAGATGCTACTGGGGCGAAAATCTGTTGGATGAACCTCCCCTGACGTTGTCCTTATGCAATGATAAAGTTTTGTATGGTGAAATTCAGCATTCCTAAATACCTGAAATATTAATCAATATCGTAACAACATAGAGGAAACAAAGTAAAAATCACATAGCTTTTGAGAGATAGATAAATAGATAGATAGATAGATAGATAGATAGATAGATAGATAGAGAGAGAGAGAGAGAGAGAGAGAGAGAGAGAGAGAGAGAGAGAGAGAGAGAGAGAGAGAGAGAGAGAGAGAAGTAATAAATTGATAAAACATATTTAAATACAGACAGGTTGATTAACTTACTGATTGGTTTAAAAAAAGATTGTTAGAACTGGTGTGGTGGCTATGAAGATAGATAGATGATAAATAGCCAAACAATGTAGATGGATTTGAAGATGATTAGGTAGATAAACATAATGTTGAATAGATTTTAGTATGAGACATAAAGATTAAATAGATAAAGAGATAGACAATACATCGAGAGAAGGATAAGTCGATAGATCGATTGATTCACAAGTAAGTATATAGATCGATAGATAGATAGTTAAATAATTAAATAGAGATAGATCAAGATTTTTATAGATCGAGATTTAGATACAAATAGATAAATCAATAAATAGATAAATAGATAGATAGATAGATCGTTCAAATGATAATTTTAGCAACTAATCAAAGTGCCCAACTGCGGTAGCTTTTCAACAGTGGTACACGTTCTTACCTTAAAAAGTCACTTCGGGGTCGTATGAAGAGATTTTTAAGGTAAGATCGTCTCCCACTATCAAATATATAGATAGATAGATAGATAGATAAATAGGTAAGCAGGTAGGAAGATATGAACATATTGCAGAAATTGTGCGGTCAGCAAAGGGATTTTTCTAGAAAGAGAGAGAGAGAGAGAGAGAGAGAGAGAGAGAGAGAGAGAGAGAGAGAGAGAGAGAGAGAGAGAGAGAGAGAGAGAGAGATAGAGATAGAGAGAGAGAGAGAGGTGCCGAGAGAGAGAGAGAGAGAGAGAGAGAGAGAGAGAGAGAGAGAGAGAGAGAGAGAGAGAGAGAGAGAGAGAGAGAGAGAAGTGTAAAATCATGCGTCCGATGAGATCGGCGAAGTTTTTTTTTCTGTTGGGGCAAGTGTAAGTATCAATTCTAAGGAAACTGTTTATTTCTTAACTCCACAAGATTGTTTTTGACAGTTCTGGATGCACTTTAGCTTGCTGTTAACTTGCTAATTCCTGCAGCTCAATAGCAAGACGTGGAGTAACCAACTTACCAAGAGTTATTCCGGGTAATGAGGCAGCAAGCAGAAGAACAAGCACAGAGCGGTGGTGTAAATAGTGCCAGCGGATTAATCTGCCGGACCAGGCAGTCATCATAAAATTAATTTGAAGCTGTAAGAATATCTCCCAATTTGGCTTCATCTACAATTCTCACGTTAGGATGGAGATATAAATCTTATCAGGAACTCCCTGTTTCCAAATACGGTGAACCAAATCAAGACATACATATGAATTCCTACGATGCTTGAGCTAAAAAGTTAATTTGAATTTATCCCGAATGTCACTAAGTGATCATTCTAAATAGTAACAGTAGCCTACGCGTCACATTTCAAAATTTAAACAACATGAAGCCATGTTATGAACCATGACAGCATAATTTCACAGAATAAAATAACAAGTAGACCCTGAAAGAACAGTATACGCTAACTTGATGTTCTTGTTGTTTTATCAGGAACAAGCTGAAGTCACGGTAAATTCTCGTAGTATTCAGTCATTGCTGGAACTCTTGCTGTATCCTCTCAATAATGGTCACATCCACAGTTGATAAAAAAAATTACCCTCCATTTCGTCACGTTTTTTCCACCCACATATTAAGTCCCCTCGTTATCTGACAAGAATAACGATAGGTCTGATACACATCGATTCGATGATAAATGATCTATTTAGAAACGTTAATAACATCTATGCCTTACACCCACCCACTGAAATCCCATCACCTGTAAGTTAATATTCACCGTGTTTATTCTCTTCCCCATGGCTAAGTGTTGTTACCTCCACGCCGTTAAGACGCCTGTTAAAGTTCACAAACAATGTCTGTTCAGTGACGCTTCGGAGAATCAATGATGGCTGTTAGTGAACAGAGAGGATTAACTTGAACTTCTCCCCCTCCCTCTAATCCCAGTTATAAATCTTACTGTGGCCCTTATTGTCGCCAATATTACCTGTAGTGGAAAGATTTCATCACTATCTGTAGTGTATAAACTCTTTCAGCGGTAACATCGTCAATCATCACTATCTGTAGTGTATAAACTTTATCAGCGGTAACATCGTCAATCATCACTATCTGTAGTGTATAAACTTTATTAGCGGTAACATCGTCAATCATCACTATCTGTAGTGTATAAACTTTATCAGCGGTAACATCATCAATCATCACTATCTGTAGTGTATAAACTTTATCAGCGGTAACATCGTCAATCATCACTATCTGTAGTGTATAAACTTTATTAGCGGTAACATCGTCAATCATCACTATCTGTAGTGTATAAACTTTATAAGCGGTAACCTTGTCAATCATCACTATCTGTTATGTATAAACTGCATCAGCGGTAACATCGTCTATAGTCACAATCTGTAGTGTATAAACTGTATCAACTGTAACATCGTCAATCATCACTATCTATAGTGTATAAACTTCTTCAGCGGTAACATCGTCAATCATCACTATCTATAGTGTATAAACTTCTTCAGCGGTAACATCGTCAACCAAACTAGGCTTTAAGCCATTTGTAACAATCAGCAGGGATCAGACCTGAATCTTCCTATGTTAATTCAAGACACTGTGGACTTAAATTTCTAGCACTCCAGTAAAGTTCTGTCTCCACACAGTCCTATTGCTGTGTTTAGACCTTGTACTGTGTGTACCCCGTTACAAAGGTTATTACACACACGGTCCTTCATGTTGACAATCTAGGATATCAGAAAACCTAGTACGACAAGATGGACCAATATTTCCGCGTATTGTTTTTTAGGGTAACTAGCCTCCCTTGTGATCACTTTCCTTCTAAATCTTCAATCAAATTTATAAATGTTTTTCCAAAGAGAGTATTTATTACCGCCCATAAGTGTTCTTATTTTTTCAAATTCATAGTTTATTTGTATCAATATATCAAACTTTCCTCTTCAGATGTGCAGTTTGAGTCTGGCGTTTATCTCTCCTGTTCACTACCCCCTTTTCCCCTCACTTTTTTGCGACTTACAAAAAGAAAAAAATCAAATAGAACACCCTATTTTCAGACTTGAAAGGCATAAGAACAAAAGTTATATAAATATATTTTTCTCTCCTTTAATATTTATAAAACATAACTTTGTTCTTGGGTGGTTTCAACAGTTCACGGATTATTGGGAAGAAAAACCTTAAACTGAATCTCTCAACTCTTGCGCCTGAGTAGATAGGTAGCGCTAAATACTTCCAAGAACGTTAACATAACAAAGCTCAAGTAAAAATTTAAAAGGTTTTTATTATTTCCCCTCAATATATATATCATTTGGAAAAAAACAAAACGTCCTTGAAATATATATTGAGGTTTGACAAAAATTGTGTTCACCTATTTACGTTGCTGATGTTAACAATAAAAGATTTCTATACCATTTCTCCACCCATCACCTTTATGCGTGTATTTCAAGCATCAGCTGACTGACACACAAGATACGGTATGACTTTCAACGTTATGGAACTTTCTTCCCCTCAGGTGCAGATCTACAGAACATTGACTGAACCAACCCGCGATATCGACTATTGCACAGGAAATAGACAGGCATGTTCAGACCAACATTCAGAAAGGTGCCGGATACCACGAAAAGTTTCAACAGGCTTATCTGGTTGGAATATTGGGGTGACGAGTCAAACCCTGGAATGGCCTGTCTACACACAGAGAGAATCATTAACGGCAGGTTGCAAAAGAAAAACACAGCTAGGATGAGAAGGACCGTCTTCATGACTTGAGCCTCTCGGGCAGACAACCGTTTACCGCCGCTTGATTTCGGTTTTGCCTGGGACGACGCAGCCTGAAAACCTGATGACCTCTTGAGGTAAATACTGAGAATTACTATCGAAAAAGAATCTACGATAAAACAAGTATAATAAAAGGAAGTTCTAAAGAGATCAAAGATCAAACTATTTCTTATCATAGGATCTACCATGGCTGTATGCGAAGAATTAATGATTACCTGTGGTTTATAAAAATAACTGTACAAATGTACGTATAGAGGGACAGAAATTGAGAGACAACACCCAACTGCCATAATGATGAGCTGTCGGAATGGCGTGACGATATCACGGAAGGTCAAGGGCATTGTGACACAGAGACAGCGTACTAGAGCAATCACCGTGGTCACCACAAAGGAACTATTCAGAGGGTAATTTACCATTGATAAGAAAATAAGCCTAACACGAAACACAGAAATTCCTGCTATTACGTAGTAGCCACTTTTGAAAAGGAAAGAGCAAATGTCGGCCGAAATGCTTGTAGCCACAACCCAAACATCGAAACAAGACAATAGCAGCAGATTCTGGTTGACCCCTTGACTCAAGTCCATCCTGGCGAAGGTCACGACGTTCAGAAGTCCGGTAAATAGAGCAAAACAACTAAAGAACACGCTCGCAAGTGATCTGATTATTTCAAACAGGCTATCCAGGCTGGCTGTATCCTCGCGGCCCAGACTTGGACGTCCGGTGAGGAGCTCTGGGAGGATCGTGTAAGTTTCGTCTTCCATGTCCACAGCTGGCTGGACAGTCCAAGTTTTTATGTTGACCGTCCTTGGTTGGTTTGGGGTTGTGACTCTTCAGTTCTTCGTCAATTCTTCTCAGGCGTTCTAAACTTTCATCTAAATCTGAGATAGAAATAAAACTTTTGTAGTGCATCATAGTTACCAGATATTCATATTTGACAATAATTATAATTATATTTGACACTCACTCATTACAGAACCGTTTAAAGATTACTCACTTACTCACCCACTCACTCATCCAGCGTCGTCCATCAGGTCTCAATCCGCCTGGGTGCTGCCGGACTCTGGCGTCAGACCGTTGGGGCCTTTTCTGCTAGCACTGCCTGCCAGGTTCTTTCTCGCCAACTGTCTCTGTTTAAAGTCATGTGAAAAGCCTCAGCTGTTGAGCCTCCTGTCCAGTCATTGATGCTGTCCATGTATGTAGTTTTTAGGTCAACCACGTTTCCTCATGCGTTCTATTTTTTCCTAGATTATGTCTCTGGACAGAGGACACCTAATTCTTGTTGTGTATCCAAAGAAACCCTTCTTTCTTTTGACTACTTCTGCATATAGTTCTCTGTTGACACTTAGCTTTTTTAGCAGTCTTCTATAAAACCCAAATTTAGCGGCTTCAATTTTTTTTGTCTGTCTGCATTTCTTAGGGTCCACCCTTCCGCTCCATTCATCATTTTGCTCCATACTATGGCTTTTAGAATTTTTAGCTTTAGCTTGTTTGACAGGTCTTTGTCTTTCCAAATATGTGTCAAGTCAATTGTTTTTATTTTTGCAATTCTTGAGGTGATGTCTTTGGTACAATGGCCGCTATCTGATTTTATAGAGCCATGTATCTCAAGTCATGAACTTTTTCTAGCTCTTCTCCTTCTATAATGACAGGTTTGAAAACTTCCATAACTTTTGTTTTTTTTGCATTTAGTTTTATTTTTCCTTTCAATCCTTTTTCATTGATAGCATTCACGTTTAAAGATATCTCATGAAAATTTCATAATATAAGAATGAATGTACACGTTTCTAACTAAGAAATTCACGGTGTTTAAATATTTATGTTTTAGACTTTAACTAAAAAATCAATTTTCCGTATCGTCGTATGGTCTTGTTAAGAAAACCATGGATAAAACTTTCATTTACCTTTTAAAAAATAGCATAACTAATTCAGTGTTAGTATGAGATTTCAAAGAATTACTCCATTGCAACTATAGGCTCACATCTTTCCTTTATTCAGACACTTAGCATTCCTTGAATAGAATCAATGATATTATTTGATTAAAGTTTTGGCAAACATGGACGACCTAACCAAAGCTGTAACAGCCACAACCGGTAGCTTAGTAAATAACGATTGTATGAGCACAATTTAAAAGACAAACCTCAGGCTACACATTCAGGGTGCTATAAAAAGTTTTTTAGAATCATGTGAATTCCTTATTGGGGCCAAATCTTATTTATGTAACATTCCTAATTGTGGTAACCCGGATAAAGTGCACACAGTTGACACTGATGCCTGATTCACCAACAGTATTCGTCCTTCACTTTTCTATTAGAGAAAAGCAGGGCTGATGATATTCGAGCTCCAGAGACACTTACAGATTTGTCCTGTTGTTTGTACGGTTTGCTATATCATAATTCAAACCAATCTTAGGATCAATTCCGGTGTGATGATTGAAAGCATGTTTGAAATATAAATCACTCCTCTTACATCTATCTCCGTCCTTAACATAGAAAACTAATGGGGCAGTAGCAATGTCATCACCAGTAAAAAGAGCTACACTAGAGCAGCTTCGTCAACTCGAGTTTTAACAGCAGAAGTGGTGGTTGTATTTGAAATAAAGAAGGCAATATTGGTAATGATAGTGGTGGTAGTAGTAGTAGTAGTAGTAGTAGTAGTAGTAGTAGTAGTAGTAGTAGTAGTAGTAGTAGTAGTAGTAGTAGTAGTAGTAGTAGTAGTAGTAGTAGTAGTAGTAGTAGTAGTAGTAGTAGTAGTAGTAGTAGTAGTAGTAGTAGTAGTAGTAGTAGTAGACGACTTAGTAGTAGACTTAGTTGCAGTAGTAGTAGTAGTAGTAGTAGTAGTAGTAGTAGTAGTAGTAGTAGTAGTAGTAGTAGTAGTAGTAGTAGTCGTAGTAGTAGTAGTAGTAGTAGTAGTAGTAGTAGTAGTAGTAGTAGTAGTAGTAGTAGTAGTAGTAGTAGTAGTAGTAGTAGTAGTAGTAGTAGTAGTAGTAGTAGTAGTAGTAGTAGTAGTAGTAGTAGTAGTAGTAGTAGTAGTAGTAGTAGTAGTAGTAGTAGTAGTAGTAGTAGTAGTAGTAGTAGAAGAAATAGTAGTAGTAGTAGTAGTAGTAGTAGTAGTAGTAGTAGTAGTAGTAGTAGTAGTAGCAGTAGTAGTAGTAGTAGCAGTAGTAGTAGTAGTAGTAGTAGTAGTAGTAGTAGTAGTAGTAGTAGTAGTAGTAGTAGTAGTAGTAGTAGTAGTAGTAGTAGTAGTAGTAGTAGTAGTAGTAGTAGTAGTAGTAGTAGTAGTAGTAGTAGTAGTAGGAGGAGGAGGAGGAGGAGGAGGAGGAGGAGGAGGAGGAGGAAGAGAAGGAGGAGGAGGAGGAGAAAAAGGGAAAGGGGGGGGGGGGGAGAGCGGAAGAAGATTGGAGAGGGAGATGATTTTCGAACCTTCATCTATTATGTTTTAATCTAGATCAAACGCCACTTTTAGAAATTAGATAAAAGTGGAATGAAAGGGTGAAATTAACAAAATGGGAAATATAACTTAAACAATAAGTCGATCTATTTGGATATCACTAAGTATTTAAAAAAAAAGAAATTTTGTCCTGCTTCATTGAAGTTTAATTTCAAAGGTTATATATTCTCACTGAGACTGCTTTCTCTTAGTCTCTATTCCACACCTCTTTATTATTAGTTATCCACTACCCACAGAACACCATGTAAAGGTATGTAATAGCTTTTCAGTACAAGCTTAAACTTATTAAAAAAAACCTTTGAAGACAAGCGTATTTCTCGAGGACATAAACAGTTCACCTACTTGTGTTGCATCATTCTTGCATATTGTTTGACTGAAGCGGGATAGCAAGAATAATGTGCATCCTCGAGCGTTCAGCATCAAGACTTAAACTTTGCTCGACACCGTTTCTTTCCGTAACCCTCTGTCTTTTTACGAGTAAACTTATTTCGGTGACAAAGAAGTTTTGTGTTTGCTCTATTGTAAATTGACTACAATTATAAGAAACTCATGGAGTTATTTTCCAATAAATTACAGACCAATTACAGGAATTACGGATTTCTTTTCAATCTCCAGTTCTTCAATGTCTGGGCTAGATCTGTTTCTTTGTATTTTTAATTAACCTCGATCTCATCATGATGGCAGATGGCGACGATTTAGTAGTTAGAAACTAGAAACACTTCCTGAGACAGTCGATGGCACTATGTAAGCTGAACGTTTAAATTGCATCAAAGATGCTGATCAGTGTTTCTCACCTGTCAGGTTAGAGAGAGAAATTAAATTGATTAGACTAGCTTCGTGTTAGATAATTTATTTCAAATCGCTTTAATTTCCAGAATATTCCCAAGACCAGGCCTTTGTCTTGAAGTAAATTGAAGTGCGAGCAGGCAATAACAGTAAATATAAGAGAGGGTTTTCTGTTGACTTAAGAACACCCAATTGTCACCGAGCTAAGTGTTCTTTTGTGAAATGGATAATTGCAGCCCAGAAACGATTAAGCTTAGAACTCTTTCAAACCTCGACCTTTTCTTCCTTGCTGTAATCATTATTTGAATTGATAGTGGTGGATCGTCTACAATAATTTTGAATGAAAGGAAAAAAAAAACCGTGTGCCTCTCCTACCAATGAGAAAAGACGTTGAAAAAAGACATCAGTCACTCTACAATCGAGCATATCCTGTGATTACAATATTGAGTTCAAGTTGTCATTCTTTCGTGTACAATTGAAACATTAGATTGTGCCAGCATTATCAACTCAGCCATACTAAGTGTGGTTTCTAGAATTTTTCTAACACACTCGATATTCATCTGAAATTTGTGAAAAACTTTACCGCTAGTTGTATCCCAACGGCTGTTCTCCACGGATACAGAATGATAGTAGAAAGTGGGATGAGAAAGTCGGAAGGCGCATGAGTTCAACATGTTGTAACATGTTATTGTGAGCTGCTTTCTCTAGTTAGTCCTGCTGTCCTGACAGCGACAGTTTATCACTTTGCATGGTGATAAGATCTGTCTTTCGCTTCACACGGCCAGTCTCTGCTTCAAGATGCAACGGCTCTAATAGAGAATAAACTAATATTTATTGTTTTCTGTGCTTTCTATTTCTCTCTCGCTCATTTCTCTTTTTCCCTCTTATCTCTCTCTCGTTTCCCTTTTTGCCCATCTGTCTCTCTCTTCTCTCCCCCCCCCCCCAACAATTTTTAGACGCATATCTAGCTAATTTTTTCTTGATTTAAACAAGATCAAACAATGTCACATTTCTTTGAATTTTTCTAACAAGCGTAGTTCAATGGAGGAAAAACAATTTTTGGGTCCGGCAGATCTATTGTATGTTGACAAAATGAAGTAAAAACGCACACAGCTGGAAAATTCTCAGTTTCACATGCTAAAGCATGTTCATTTCTTAATTTCCTGGTTTAAATACCACAGTGAAACGTCCTTCAAGAAACATCAGGGAACTATTTGCTGGCACATACAGTGACAGCATTAGCTGGCCGACGTAGAGACAGCATCTACTGGCCGACATCTACTAGCCCGCAAAGTGACAGCATCTGCTAGCCGACACAGTGACAGCATCTGCTAGCCCGCACAGTGAAACCATCAGCTGACCCATACAACAGCACCATCTGCTAGCCCGCACAATGACAGCATTAGCTGGCCGACATAGTGACAGCATCTGCTAGCCCGCACAGTGACAGCATCTGCTAGCCGACACAGTGACAGCATCTGCTAGCCCGCACAGTGACACTATCTGCTGGCGGACACGCTGACAGCATCTGTTAGCCGACACAGTGACACCATCTGCTAGCCTGCTCAGTGACAGCATCTGCTAGCCGACAGAGTGACAGAATCTGCTAGCCGACACTGTGACATCGTCGGCTGGCCCGCACAGTGACAGCATCTGGTGGCCGAAATAGTGACAGCATCTGCTAGCCTGCACAGTGACAGATCTGCTGTGCGACACAGTGACAGCATATGCTGGCCGACTTAGTGACAGCATCTGCTAGCCCGCACAGTGACACCATCAGCTGACCCATACAACAGCACCATCTGCTAGCCCGCAGAGTGACAGCATCAGCTGGCCGACATAGTGACAGCATCTGCTAGCCCGCACAGTGACAGCTTCTGCTAGCCCGCATAGTGACACCATCTGCTAGCCGACACAGTGACACCATCTGCTAGCCCGCATAGTGACAGCATCTGGTGGCGGAAATAGTGACAGCATCTGCTAGCCCGCACAGTGACAGATCTGCTGTGCGACACAGTGAAAGTATCTGCTGGCCGACACAGTGACAGCATCTGCTGGCCGTCTTGGTGACGTCTGCTGGCCGACACAGTGAAGGCATCTGCTGGCGGATAAAGTGACAACATCTGCTGGTCGACACACCGACACAATGACAGCATTCACTGGCCGACATAGTGACAATATCTGCTGGCCGACACAGTGACAACATCTTCTGGCCGACACAGTGACAAAATATGCTGGCCGACACAGTGACAGCATATGCTGGCCAACACACCGACACAGTGACAACATCTGCTGGCCGACACACCGACACAGTGGCAACATCTGCTTACCGACACACCGAGACAGTGACAGCATCTTCTGGCCGACACACCGACATAGTAACAGCATCTGCTGACCGACACAGTGACAACATCATCTGGCCGGCATAGTGATAAATCATCTGGCCGATATAGTGACAACATCTGCTGCCCGACACAGTGTCAACATTGGATGGCCGACATAGTGACAGCATCTGCTAGCCCGCACAGTGACACTATCTACTGGCGGGCACGCGGACAGCATCTGTTAGCAGACACAGTGACACAATCTCCTAGCCTGCTCAGTGACAGCATCTGCTATCCGAACAGTGACAGCATGTGCTAGCCGACACAGTGAGATGATCGGCTGGCGGACACACTGACAGTATCTGCTAGTCCGCATAGTGACACCATCTGCTAGCCGACACAGTGACACCATCTGCTAGCCGACACAGTGATATAATCGGCTGGCCGATTCACTAACAGCATCTGCTAGCCCGCACAGTAACAGCATCTGCTAGTCCACACAGTGACAGCATCTGCTGGGCGACACAGTGACAGCATCTGCTGGCCGACATAGTGACAGCATCTGCAAACCGACATTGTGACAGCATCTACTGGCCGACACAGTGACAGCATCTGCTGACCGACACAGTGAAAGCATCTGCTGTCCTACAAAGTGACAGCATTTGCTGGCCGACACATTGACAGCATCTATTGGCCGACACAGTGAAAGCATCTGCTGTCCTACAAAGTGACAGCATCTGCTAGTCCGCATAGGGACACCATCTGCTAGCCGACACAGTGACACCATCTGCTAGCCGACATAGTGATATCATCGGCTGGCCGACACACTAACAGCATCTGCTAGCCCGCACAGTAACAGCATTTGCTAGCCCGCACAGTGATAGCATCTGCTGGCCGAAATAGTGACAGCATCTGCTAGCCCGCACAATGACAGATCTGCTGGGCGACACAGTGACAGCATCTGCTGGGTGACACAGTGACAGCATCTGCTGGCCGACATAGTGACAGCATGTGCAAGCCGACATTGTGACAGCATCTGCTGACCGACACAGTGACAACATTGGCTGGCCGACATAGTGACAGCATTTGCTGGCCGACACATTGACAGCATCTATTGGCCGACACAGTGAAAGCATCTGCTGTCCTACACAGTGACAGAATCTGCTGGCCAACATAGTGACAACATCTGTTGGCCGACATAGTGACAGCATCTGCTGGCCGACACAGTGACAGGATCTGCTGACCGACACAGTGAAAGCATCTACTGGCCGACACAGTGACAGCATCTGCTGGCCGTCTTGGTGACTTCTGCTGGCCGACACAGTGAAGGCATCTGCTGGCCGATAAAGTGACAACATCTGCTGGTCGACACACCGACACAATGACAGCATTCACTGGCCGACATAGTTACTATATCTGCTGGCCGACACAGTGACAACATCTGCTGGCCGACATAGTGACAACATCTGCTGGCCGACACAGTGACAGCATATGCTGACCGACACAGTGACAGCATATGCTGGCCGACACACCGACACAGTGACAACATCTGCTGGCCGACACACCGACACAGTGACAGCATCTTCTGGCCGACACACCGACATAGTAACAGCATCTGCTGCCCGACACAGTGACAACATCTGCTGGCCGACATATTGACAGCATCTGCTGACCGACACGCTGAAAGCATCTGCTATCCTACAAAGTGATAGCATCTGCTGGCCGACACAGTGACAAAATTGGCTGGCCGACATAGTGACAGCATTTGCTGGCCTACAAAGTGACAGCATCTGATGACCGACACAGTGAAAGCATCTGCTGGCCGTCTTGGTGACGTCTGCTGGCCGACACAGTGAAGGCATCTGCTGGCGGATAAAGTGACAACATCTGCTGGTCGACACACCGACACAATGACAGCATTCACTGGCCGAGATAGTGACAATATCTGCTGGCCGACACATTGACAACATCTGCTGGCCGACACAGTGACAACATCTGCTGGCCGACACAGTGACAGCATCTGCTGGCCGACACAGTGACAGCATCTGCTGACCGACACACCGACACAGTGACAACATCTGCTGGCCGACACATCGAGACAGTGACAGATCTTCTGGCCGACACACCGACATAGTAACAGCATCTGCTGACCGACGCAGTGACAACATCATCTGGCCGACATAGTGACAAATCATCTGGCCGATATAGTGACATTATCTGCTGCCCGACACAGTGTCAACATTGGATGGCCGACACAGTGACAACATCTGCTGGCCGACATAGTGACACATCTGTTGGCCCGCACAGTGGCGCCATCTGCTGCCCATATAGTGACACCATCTGCTGCCCATATAGTGACACCATCTGCTGGCCGAGACAGTGACATTTTCTGAAGATATAACAAGCCAGTTAATTTGACAATTACTGTTTCTCCTTTGCTCGAGGTTTTCAAATGACAAACATTCATTTCCTGAAAATATAGCGGCTCTTGGTTGTCGTAATAACATATTCATAGAAGCCTATCCTTAACCACTGCTGACCACTACCTAAATCACAATCCCGATATTCTTGACCATTCAGTGAATCCTACACTGTGCCAGTTGACACCCCGCTGTGCCTCTGGTTGGCCAGGACGTCAATTAGAAACCCACCAAACACGAACTCCATCTTGCATGATTTGGTTGTACCTATAACTTCGCACTTTGATGGAGATATTTATTTGTTTGACCATTAAAACTCTGCAGCAAATTTTGTGGTCTAGAGAAATCACGTCAGTATGAGGTGACCCCTTATAATATAGACCAAGGTTTTATTTGGTCATTAAGAAAACACAGAAAAAAAATCCATCTTGGTGCTTTAGAGAAAAGATTTTTTTTCTGTGCTTTTCTACTGTACATGTATTGCTCACGTTCACCCAAGCTTTCTCTGTATTTTCCTGTGTGTCTGATTTAGCTTGTAGGACGTTAAGCTTTTTACATTGTAGAACAACTTTTACCTTAAACTGTTTTAGGCTACCCGCAAAGTGAAATGGTTAAAAATCTTGATTTAATCACCCAGCGAGGAAAAATATATTTTCTTCTTTTTAATTGTTCACAGCTTCTACACAATGAAGAAGCGTCTTCCCCTGATGGACGCACGATACTTCGCAGGGAAATGCTTTACACTGGCTGTCTCAGATTCGTTATGCTTATGTTTTCTTTATTTCAAAATTTTTTCCTCCAAGAAAGTCAAACAAAAGATATTGATTTCAGTAGTATATTTCACTTAAACTGCACAGTTTAATACAATAAAATAAAATTTCTTTTTATTTCTTTTAGAGAAGGGGTGTTTAATATAGTAAGAAATAGCAATTTAAGAGAGAAATTTGAAAAAACCACCAAAGAATTACGGTGAATTACAAGAGTTGAAAGAAAAATGTCTTGAAAGTGCCTCAATGACCAGAGCTTGATACACAGTTTCCATAGCGAGAAGAATAATTCTGAGTCATAACATTCTGGTACAATTAAGCTTGTAAGAACATACCAGTTTTTGCTGTATTATATTTTTTATTTACATCTGAATTTAGACCTCAGAACTAAATTGTCAGGTGGTTTGATAATTGTGAAAACAAGAATAATGTCACAACTGATTCAAAACTAGACTTGCACATTTGGTTTTTGCTCAGTGATACGATTTTTAACCTGTAGCTATATTTTAAAAGCCTCTTCATCTACATGAAATTTCGTCGTTTATTACTGTACTGGGTATGTATCGACCTTATTACGTGTTTTAATATCCAGGAGTCACTTGCCTTCACTCAAGATGTTATAATTTGCAGTACGTTTACAGTGATATATATATATATATATATATATATATATATATATATATATATATATACACATATAGATCTAGATTCAGCATCTTATTCAAGGCTATGAAGTAACGCTAAGAATCTGAAAGGGTTTTTTTTTGTTGGAAATTAATTCTTGACTTGTTTTACCCTTATTCTTTGTTATGTGATATCTTGATTCTAAATCCATTTATTTATTACTCTACCTCAACACAGACTCAAGGCATTATAAAGTGATGTTTTCCTTTTGTCTTCATGAATGAGAATGAAAGTAAACACTTCCTCTCGCATCAAAAAGTGGGAATCTTTGCCAGAGGACTTTGCCAGCTTGACTTATAGTACAAAAGCAGAACTCAGAAAAACCCGGTGCCAATCGCATTTCGGAGTAACCGAGAGGCCGCTCTTCTAACATTTGGATATTGATTGTCTGAGAAATGCCTTCGAGATTCTTGTCTGGTAGTATCTATATTGTTTAAGTGTTATTGAGATGGTGATTCGGTGACTTGGATACTGTTTCCACATGAATATTACAGTGATTCAGGCATTTTTTGACTATTAGGCATCTTGTTTTACTATATTTTAGACATTTTCTTATTATGACCATTTTGTTTTGGTATTTTTGAGACATTTTGCCCGCACAGTGACAGCATCAGCTGGCCGACATAGTGACAGCATCTGCTAGCCCGCACAGTGACAGCATCTGCTAGCCCGCATAGTGACACCATCTGCTAGCCGACACAGTGACACCATCTGCTAGCCGACTCAGTGACATCATCGGCTGGCCGACACACTAACAGCATCTGCTAGCCCGCACAGTAACAGCATCTGCTAGCCCGCATAGTGACAGCATCTGGTGGCGGAAATAGTGACAGCATCTGCTAGCCCGCACAGTGACATATCTGCTGTGCGACACAGTGAAAGCATCTGCTGGCCGATAAAGTGACAACATCTGCTGGTCGACACACCGACACAATGACAGCATTCACTGGCCGACATAGTGACAATATCTGCTGGCCGACACAGTGACAAAATATGCTGGCCGACACAGTGACAACATCTGCTGGGCGACACAGTGACAGCATCTGCTGGCCGACACAGTGACAGCATATGCTGGCCAACACACCGACACAGTGACAACATCTGCTGGCCGACACACCGACACAGTGGCAACATCTGCTTGCCGACACACCGAGACAGTGACAGCATCTTCTGGCCGACACACCGACATAGTAACAGCATCTGCTGACCGACACAGTGACAACATCATCAGGCCGATATAGTGACAACATCTGCTGCCCGACACAGTGTCAACATTGGATGGCCGACATAGTGACAGCATCTGCTAGCCCGCACAGTGACACTATCTGCTGGCGGACACGCTGACAGCATCTGTTAGCCGACACAGTGACACAATCTGCTAGCCTGCTCAGTGACAGCATCTGCTAGCCGAACAGTGACAGCATCTGCTAGCCGACACAGCTATATTTGAAAAGCCTCTTAATCTACATGAAATTTCGTCGTTTATTACTGTACTGGGTATGTATCGACCTTATTACGTGTTTTAATATCCAGGAGTCACTTGCCTTCACTCAAGATGTTATAATTTGCAGTACGTTTACAGTGATATATATATATATATATATATATATATATATATATATATATATATATATATATATATACATATAGACCTAGATTCAGCATCTTATTCAAGGCTATGAAGTAACGCTAAGAATCTGGAAGGGTTTTTTTTGTTGGAAATTAATTCTTGACTTGTTTTACCCTTATTCTTTGTTATGTGATATCTTGATTCTAAATCCATTTATTTATTACTCTACCTCAACACAGACTCAAGGCATTATAAAGTGATGTTTTTCTTTTGTCTTCATGAATGAGAATGAAAGTAAACACTTCCTCTCGCATCAAAAATTGGGAATCTTTGCCAGAGGACTTTGTCAGCTTGACTTATAGTACAAAAGCAGAACTCAGAAAAACCCGGTGCCAATCGCATTTCGGAGTAACCGAGAGGCCGCTCTTTTAACATTTGGATATTGATTGTCTGAGAAATGCCTTCGAGATTCTTGTCTGGTAGTATCTATCAGATTTAAGTGTTATTGAGATGGTGATTCGGTGACTTAGATACTATTTCCACATGAATATAACAGTGATTCAGGCATTGTTTCACTATTAGGCATCTTGTTTTACTATATTTTAGACATTTTCTTATTATGACCATTTTGTTTTGGTATTTTTGAGACATATTTTTTTTTGATTCAAAACATTTTTTTTTCATTTTCTATGCATTTTTCCTTTTTTACTACATTGTTCCTCTAACCATTAAGGCAATATTCGTGATTAATTTGATATTGCATTTTGGTAAACATTCCATTTTAAACTCTTGATCACCCTCAAACCATAAATATTTTATTCCTTCCAACCCTCTAAGTATCTACCATACAGCATCCCTAGTTTTGGCATGATTAACTTGTTCTTCATTTTCACTTTCTTGTGGCGATTATCTGACAATTGATTCTATTATTTGTTCTTTAGTTATAATCACAATAAATAGGTGTTCGTAGATATAACTTCTTCTCTGTCGTGTTCTTCCTTTTTCGAGTGTAGCTATATTGTTGAGTCTCGGTAACTACTCATCTTTAGTTAGGAAACAGTGGCCACAGTACTCCACTGATACTCAACAACCTGAGAATATAGAGTCTATAGAATTGCACGGTGTATACGCGCACAACCATAATAAGTTGGGCCTGCAATCAACTCAGAGTGGAAACAATCTCTGACCTTTGATACGTAAACTAGAGTTTGCTACATATGCACAAGGATATATAGGGTTTCAAAACGTGTAAGCGCCTTCATTGTCGCCAACACTGCCCATAGTGTATGGACTCCTTCAGTGGTAATATCGTCAATCAACTCTTCATACAGTGTATAGATTTCATCCGTGGTAATATCGTCAGTAACTGTAGTACCATGAGTGGTAATAATAACAACCAAGCTAGGCTTTAAGCGATTTGCAACAATCAGCAGAGACCAGACGCGAATCTTCCTATGGTAATTCAAGACACTGTGGACTTAAATTTCTAGCACTCCGGTAAAGTTCTGTCTCCACACAGTCCTATTGCTGTGTTAAGACCTTGTGCGTACCCCGTTACAAAAGTATGGTACACACGATCCTTCATGTTGACAATCTAGGATATCAGAAAACCTGGCAGGATGGATCAATATTTCGTGGCATACACTATTTTTAAGGTCTGGTTTTTAGTACACCAAAACTACGTTCCAAGTGATAAATTCCTTCTAAATTTTTAATCAACAGTATAAATGCTTTTCCAAAGAAAGTTTTTATCACCTCCCAAAAGTGTTTTATTTCCTTTCAAATTCATAGCTTATTTGTATTATTAAATCAAACTTTCCTCTTCAGATGTATAGTTTATGTCTGACGTTTATCCTTCCTTCTAACCGACACTCCCACCCCCACCCCCTTTTTTTCACCTCTACCCTCCAACTGTACCCGATTTACAAAGAGAAAGACAAAAAAAAAAAAAAAAAAAAAAAAAAAACCCAGAACATCCTATTTTCAGACCTAGAAGCAATGAGAGCAATTGTTATATAAATATTATTTGCTCCTCTTCATAATTAAAAAAAAAATTAACTAAGTTCCCTTAGAGGTTATAACAATTGATGAATCATTTAGAAGAGAAACCTTTAACTTACTCTCAACACTCTTGGGCGCTGACAATTTTACCTGAGTAGATAAATAGCGCCCCTTGGCTTCCATAAACGTTAATTTAACAAAACGCGATAAAAATTACAAGTTTTTATTTTATTTCCCCTCAATATACATATCATTTTGATAAAACGTCGTTTGAATACATATTAAGGTTCCGGAGCTATAGTACTGACCCATTTACGTTGCCGATGTTAACAAAAGATTTCTATACCATTTCTCCACCCATCACCTTTATGCGTGTATTTCAAGCATCAGCTGACTGACACACAAGATACGGTATGACTATCAACGTTCTGGAACTTTCTTCTCCTCAGGTGCAGATCTACAGAACATTGACTGAACCAACCCGCGATATCGACTATTGCACAGGAAATAGACAGGCATGTTCAGACCAACATTCAGAAAGGTGCCGAATCCCACGAAAAGATTCAACAGGCTTATCTGGTTGGAATATTGGGGTGACGAGTCAAACCCTGGAATGGCCTGTCTACACACAGAGAGAATCATTAACGGCAGATTGCAAAAGAAAAACACAGCTAGGATGAGAAGGACCGTCTTCATGACTTGAGCCTCTCGGGCAGACAACCGTTTACCGCCGCTTGATTTCGGTTTTGCCCGGGACGACGCAGCCTGAAAAACTGATGATCTCTTGAGGTAGATACTGAGAATTATTATCGAAAAAGAATCTACGATAAAACAAGTGTAATAAAAGGAAGTTCTAAAGAGATCAAAGATCAAACTATTTCTTATCCTAGGATCTACCATGGCTGTATGCGAAGAATTAATGATTACCTGTGGTTTATAAAAATAACTGTACAAATGTACGTATAGAGGGACAGAAATTGAGATACAGCATCCAACTGCCATAATGATGAGCTGTCGGAATGGCGTGACGATATCACGGAAGGTCAAGGGCATTGTGACGCAGAGACAGCGTACTAGAGCAATCACCGTGGTCACAACAAAGGAACTATTCAGAGGGTAATTTACCATTGATAAGAAAATACGCCAAACACGAAACACAGAAATTCCTGCTATAACGTAGTAGCCACTTTTGAAAAGGAAAGCGCAAATGTAGGCCGAAATGCTTGTAGCCACAACCCAAACATCGAAACAAGACAAGAGGAGTAGATTCTGGTTGACCCCTTGACTCAAGTCCATCCTGGCGAAGGTCACGACGTTCAGAAGTCCGGTAAATAGAGCAAAACAACTAAAGAACACGCTCGCAAGTGATCTGATTATTTCAAACAGGCTATCCAGGCTGGCTGTATCCTCGCGGCCCAGACTTGGACGTCCGGTGAGGAGCTCTGGGAGGATCGTGTAAGTTTCCTCTTCCATGTCCACAGCTGGCTGGCCAGTCCAAGTTTTTATGTTGACCGTCCTTGGTTGGTTTGGGGTTGTGACTCTTCAGTTCTTCGTCAATTCTTCTCAGGCGTTCTAAACTTTCATCTAAATCTGAAATAGAAAAAAACCTTTTGTACTGCATCCTAGTTACCAGATAATCATATTTGACAATAATTATAATTATATTTGACACTCACTCATTACAGAACCGTTTAAAGATTACTCACTCACTCACTCACCCACTCATTCATCCAGCGTCGCCTCAATCCGCCTGGGTGCTGCCGGACTCTGGCGTCAGACCGTTGGGGCCTTTTCTGCTTGCACTGCCTGCCAGGTTTTTTTTGTCTCCAACTGTCTCTGTTTAGAGTCATGTGAAAAGCCTCAGCTGTTGCGCCTCCTGTCCAGTCATTGATGTTGTCCATGTATGTTGTTTTTGGGTCAATCACGTTTCCTCATGCGTTCTATTTTTTCCTAGATTATGTCCCTGGACAGAGGACACCTAATTCTTGTTGTGTATCCAAAGAAACCCTTCTTTCTTTTGACTACTGCTGCATATAGTTCACTGTTGACACCTAGCTTTTTTAGCAGTCTTCTATAAAACCCCAATTCAGCGGCTTCAATTTTTTTTGTCTGTCTGCATTTCTTAGGGTCCACCCTTCCGCTCCATTCATCATTGTGCTCCATACTATGGCTTTTAGAATTTTTAGCTTTAGCTTGTTTGTCAGGTCTGTGTCTTTCCAAATATGTGTCAAGTCAATTGTTTTTATTTTTGCAATTCTTGAGGTGATGTCTTTGGTACAATGGCCGCTATCTGATTTTATAGAGCCATGTATCTCAAGTCATGAACTTTTTCTAGCTCTTCTCCTTCTATAATGACTGGCTTGAAAACTGCCATAACTTTTGTTTTCTTTGCATTTAGTTTTATATTTCCTTCCAGTCCTTTTTCATTGATAGCATTCACGTTTAAAGATATCTCATGAAAATTTCATAATATAAGATTGAATGCACACGTTTCTAACTGCTGTAAAAAATTCACGGTGTTTAAATATTTATGTTTTAGACTTTAAATAAAAAATCAATTTTCCGTATCGTCGTATGGTCTTGTTAAGAAAACCATGGATAAAACTTTAATTTACCTTTTAAAAAATAGCATATCTAATTCAGTGTTAGCATGAGATTTCAAAGAATTACTCCATTGCAACTATAGGCTTACATCTTTCCTTTATTCAGAAACTTAGCGTTCCTTGAATAGGATCAATGATATTATTTGATGAAAGTTTTAGCAAACATGGACGACCTAACCAAAGCTGTAACAGCCACAACCTGTAGCTTAGTAAATAACGATTGTATTAGAACAATTTAAAAGACAAACCTCAGGCGACACCTTCAGGGTGCTATAGAAAGTTTTTTAGAATCATGTGAATTCCTTATTGGGGCCAAATCTTATCTATGTAACACTCCTAATTGTGGTAACCCGGATAAAGTGCACACAGTTGACACTGATGCCTGATTCACCAACAGTATTCGTCCTTCACTTTTCTATTAGAGAAAAGCAGGGCTGATGATATTCGAGCTCCAGAGACACTTACAGATTTGTCCTGTTGTTTGTCCGGTTTGCTATATCATAATTCAAACCAATCTTAAGATCAATTCTGGTGTTATGATTGAAAGCATGTTTGAAATATAAATCACTCCTCTTACATCTATCTCCGTCCTTAACATAGAAAACTAATGGCGCAGTAGCAATGTCATCACCAGTAAAAAAGAGCTACACTAGAGCAGCTTCGACAACTCGAGTTTTAACAGCAGAAGTGGTGGTTGAATTTGAAATAAAGAAGGCAATATTGGTAATGATAGTGGTAGTAGTAGTAGTAGTAGTAGTAGTAGTAGTAGTAGTAGTAGTAGTAGTAGTAGTAGTAGTAGTTGTTGTTGTTGTTGTTGTTGTTGTTGTTGTTGTTGCTGTAGTAGTAGTTGTAGTAGTAGTAGTAGTAGTAGTAGTAGTAGTAGTAGTAGTAGTAGTAGTAGTAGTAGTAGTAGTAGTAGTAGTAGTAGTAGTAGTAGTAGTAGTAGTAGTAGTAGTAGTAGTAGGAGGAGGAGGAGGAGGAGGAGGAGGAGGAGGAGGAGGAGGGGCAGAAGGAGAAAAAGGGAAAAGGGGGGGGGGGGGAGAGCGGAAGAAGATTGGAGACGGAGATGATTTTCGAAACTTCATCTATTATGTTTTAATCTAGATCAAACGCCACTTTTAGAAATTAGATAAAAGTGGAATGAAAGGGTGAAACAAACAAAATGGGAAATATAACTTAAACAATAAGTCAATCTATTTGGATATCACTAAGTATTAAAAAAAAAAAAAGAAAGTTTGTCCTGCTTTATTGAAGTTTAATTTCAAAGGTTATATATTTTCACTGAGACTGCTTTCTCTAAGTCACTATTTCAGACCTCTTTATTATTAGTTCTCCACTACCCACAGAACACCATGTAAAGGTATGTAATAGCTTTTCAGTACAAGATTAAACTTATTAAAAAAAATCTTTGAAGACAAGCGTATTTCTCGAGGACATAAACAGTTCACCTACTTGTGTTGCATCATTCTTGCATATTGTTTTACTGAAGCGGGATAGCAAGAATAATGTGGATCCTCGAGCGTTCAGCATCAAGACTTAAACTTTGCTCGACACCGTTTCTTTCCGTAACCCTCTGTCTTTTTACGAGTAAACTTATTTCGGTGACAAAGAAGTTTTGTGTTTGCTCTATTGTAAATTGACTACAATTATAAGATACTCATGGAGTTATTTTCCAATAAATTACAGACCAATTACAGGAATTACGGATTTCTTTTCAATCTCCAGTTCTTCGATGTCTGGGCTAGTTCTGTTTCTTTGTATTTTTAATTAACCCCGATCACTGCATGATGGCAGATGGCGACGATTTAGTATTTAGAAACTAGAAACACTTCCTGAGACAGTCGATGGCACTATGTCGGCTGAACGGTTACATTGCATCAAAGATGCTGATCAGTGCTTCTCACCTGTCAGGTTACAGAGAGAAATTAAATCGATTAGACTAGCTTTGTGTTAGATAATTTATTTAAAATTGCTTTAATTTCCAGAATATTCCCAAGACCTTTGTCTTGAAGTAAATTGAAGAGCGAGCAGGCAATAACAGTAAATATAAGAGAGGGTTGTCTGTTGACTTAAGAACACCCAATTGTCACCGAGCTAAGTGTTCTTTGGTAAATTGGATAATTGCAGCCCAGAAACGATTAAGCTTAGAACTCTTTCAAACCTCGACCTTTTCTTCCTTGCCGAAATCATTATTCTAAAGTTTTGAATTGGTAGTGGTGAATCGTCTACAATAATTTCGAATGAAAGGAAAAAAAAACCGTGTGCCTCTCCAACCAATGGGAAAAGACGTTGAAAAAAGACATCAGTCACTCTACAATCGAGCATATCCTTTGATTACAATATTGAGTTCAAGTTGTCATTCTTTCGTGTACAATTGAAACATTAGATTGTGCCAGCATTATCAACTCAGCCATACTAAGTGTGGTTTCTAGAATTTTTCTAACACACTCGATATTCATCTGAAATTTGTGAGAAACTTTACCGCTAGTTGTATCCCAACGGCTGTTCTCCACGGATACAGAATGATAGTAGAAAGTGGGATGAGAAAGTCGGAAGGCGCATGAGTTCAACATGTTGTAACATGTTATTGTGAGCTGCTTTCTCTAATTAGTCCTGCTGTCCTGACAGTGACAGTTTATCACTTTGCATGATGATAAGATCTGTCTTTCGCTTCACACGGCCAGTCTCTGCTTCAAGATGGAACGGCTCTAATAGAGAATAAACTAATATTTATTGTTTTCTGTGCTTTCTATTTCTCTCTCGCTCATTTCTCTTTTCCCCTCTTATCTCTCTCTCTCTCGCTTCCCTTTTTAACCATCTGTCTCTCTCTTCTCCCCCTCCACAATTTTTAGGCGCATATCAAGCTAATTTTTTCTTGGTTTAAACAAGAACAGCAATGTCATATTTCTTTGTATTTTTCTAACAGTCGTAGTTGAATGGAGGAAAAACAATTTTTGGGTCAGGCAGACCTATTGTATGTTGACAAAACGAAGTAAAAACGCACACAGTGTCTCATGCCAAAGCATGTTCATTTCTCAATTTCCTGGTTTGGATCCCACGGTGAAACGTCCTTCAAGAAACATCAGGGAACTATCTGCTGGCACATACAGTGACACCATCAGCTGGCATATACAGTGACACCATCTGCTAGCCCGCACAGTGACAGCATCTGCTAGCCCGCAGATCAGCATCAGCTGACCCATACAGTAGCACCATCTGCTAGCCGACACAGTGACATCATCTGCTGGCCCGCACAGTGACACCATCTGCTAGCCGACACAATGACATCATCTGCTAGCCGACACAGTGACATCATCTGCTGGCTGACACAGTGACATCATCTGCTGGCCGACACAGTGACATCATCTGCTAGCCGACACAGTGACATCATCTGCTGGCTGACACAGTGACATCATCTGCTGGCCGACACAGTGACAGCATCTGCTAGCCCGCACAATGACAGCATCAGCTGACCCATACAGTAGCACCATCTGCTAGCCGACACAGTGACATCATCTGCTGGCTAACACAGTGACATCATCTGCTGGCCGACAGAGTGACATCATCTGCTAGCCGACACAGTGACATCATCTGCTGGCCCGAACAATGACACCATCTGCTAGCCGACACCGTGACATCATCTGCTGGCCGACACGCTGACAGCATCTGCTAGCCGACACAATGACATCATCTGCTAGCCGGTACAGTGACATCATCTGCTGACCAACACTCTGACAGCATCTGCTAGCCGACACAGTGACATCATCTGCTGGCCAACACGCTGACAGCATCTGCTAGCCCGCACAGTGACACCATCTGCTAGCCGACACAGTGACATCATCTGCTGGCCGACACAGTGACATCATCTGCTGCCCGACACACTAACAGCATCTGCTAGCCTGCACAGTGACATCTTCTGCTGGCCGACACAGTGATAGCATCTGCTGGCCGACACACTGACAGCATCTGCTAGCCCGCCCACTAACAGCATCTGCTAGCCTGCACAGTGAAAGCATCTGCTAGCCGACACAGTGACATCTTCTGCTGGCCGACACAGTGACAGCATCTGCTGGCCGACATAGTGACAGCATCTGCTAGCCGACACAGTGACATCTTCTGCTGGCCGACACGCTGATAGCATCTGCTAGCCTGCACAGTGACAGCATCTGCTAGCCGACACAGTGACATCATCTGCTGGCCGAAACACTGACAGCATCTGCTAGCCCGCACAGTGACACCATCTGCTAGCCCGCACAGTGACAGCATCTGCTGGCCGACATAGTGACAGCATCTGCTAGCCGACACAGTGACATCATCTGCTGGCCGACACGCTGACAGCACCTACTAGCCCGCACAGTGATATCATCTGCTAGCCCGTACAGTGACACCATCTGCTAGCCCGCACAGTGACAGCATCTTCTAGCCCGCACAGTGACAGCATCTGCTGGCCGACAAAGTGACAGCATCTGCTGGGCGACACAATGACAGCATCTGCTGGCCGACACAGTGACAGCATCTGCAAGCTGACATTGTGACAACATCTGCTGCCCGACACAATGACAACATTGTCTGGCCGACATAGTGACAGCATTTGCTGGCCGACACACCGACACAGTGACAGCATCTGCTGGCCTACAGAGTGACAACATCTGCTCACCGACACACCGACACGGGGACAGCATCTGCTGGCCGACATAATGACAACCTTTGCTGGCCTTCTTGGTGACATCTGGTGGCCGACACAGTGAAGGCATTTGCTGGCCGACAAAGTGACAACATCTGCTGGTCGACATAGTGACAGCATCTGCTGGCCGACATAGTAAAAATATCTGCTGGCCGACACAGTGACAACATCTGCTGGCCGACATAGTGACAGCATATGCTGGCCAACACACCGACACAGTGACAACATCTGCTGGCCGACACACCGACACAGTGACAGCATCTGCTGACCGGCACAGTGACAGCATATGCTGGCCAACACACCGAGACAGTGACAACATCTGCTGGGCCGACACACCGGCACAGTGACAGCATCTGCTGACCGGCACAGTGATAGCATATGCTGGCCAACCCACCGACAGAGTAACAACATCTGCTGGCCGACACACCCCGCACAGTGGCAACATCTGCTTCCCGACACACCGAGACAGTGACAGCATCTTCTGGTCGACACACCGACATAGTAACAGCATCTGCTGACCGACACAGTGACAACATCATCTGGCCGACATAGTGACAAATCATCTGGCCGATATAGTGACAACATCTGCTGCCCGACACAGTGTCAATATTGGATGGCCGACATAGTGACAGCATCTGCTAGCCCGCACAGTGACACTATCTGCTGGCGGACACGCTGTTAGCATCTGTTAGCCGACACAGTGACACAATCTGCTAGCCTGCTCAGTGACAGCATCTGCTAGCCGAAAAGTGACAGCATCTGCTAGCCGACACAGTGACATCATCGGCTGGTGGACACACTGACAGTATTTGCTAGTCTGCATAGTGACACCTTCTGCTAGTCGACACCACAGTGACAACATCTGCTAGCCGACACAGTGATATCATCGGCTGGTGGACACACTGACAGTATCTGCTAGTCCGCATAGTGAGACCTTCTGCTAGCCGACACAGTGACACCATCTGCTAGCCGACACAGTGATATCATCGGCTGGCCGATTCACTAACAGCATCTGCTAGACCAAACAGTAAAAGCATCTGCTAGCCCGCACAGTGATAGCATCTGCTGGCCGAAATAGTGACAGCATCTGCTAGCCTGCACAATGAGAGATCTGCTGGGCAACACAGTGACAGCATCTGCTGGCCGACATAGTGACAGCATCTGCAAGCCGACATTGTGACAGCATCTACTGGCCGACACATTGACAGAATCTGCTGACCGACACAGTGAAAGCATCTGCTGTCCAGCACAGTGATAGATCCTGCTGGCCGACATAGTGACAACATCTGTTGGCCGACATAGTGACAGCATCGGCTGGCCGACAGAGGTACAGCATCTGCTGACCGACACAGTGAAAGCATCTGCTGTCCTACAGAGTGACAGCATCTGCTAGTCCGCATAGTGACACCATCTGCAAGCCGACACAGTGACACCATCTGCTAGCCGACATAGTGATATCATCGGCTGGCCTACACAGTAACAGCATCTGCTAGACCGCACAGTGATAGCATCTGCTGGCCGAAATAGTGACAGCATCTGCTAGCCCGCACAATGATAGATCTGCTGGGCGACACAGTGACAGCATCTGCTGGGCGACACAGTGACAGCATCTGCTGGCCGACATAGTGACAGCATCTGCAAGCCGACATTGTGACAGCATCTGCTGGCCGACACAGTGACAACATTGGCTGACCGACATAGTGACAGCATTTGCTGGCCTACACATTGACAGCATCTATTGGTCGACACAGTGAAAGCATCTGCTGGCCGACACAGTGACAGTATCTGCTGGCCGTCTTGGTGACGTCTGCTGGCCGACACAGTGAAGGCATTTGCTGACCGATAAATTGACAACATCTGCTGGTCGACACACCGACACAATGACAGCATTCACTGGCCGACATAGTGACTATATCTGCTGGCCGACACACAGTGACAACATCTGCTGGCCGACATAGTGACAGCATCTGCTGGCCGACATAGTGACAGCATCTGCTGGCCGACACAGTGACAGCATCTGCTGACCGACACAGTGACAGCATATGCTGGCCGACACACCGACACAGTGACAACATCTGCTGGCCGACACACCGACACAGTGACAGCATCTTCTGGCCGACACACCGACATAGTAACAGCATCTGCCGCCCGACACAGTGTCAATATTGGATGGCTGACACAGTGACAACATCTGCTGGCCGACATATTGACAGCATCTGCTGACCGACACGCTGAAACCATCTGCTGTCCTACAAAGTGATAGCATCTGCTGGCCGACAGTGACAACATTGGCTGGCCGACATAGTGACAGCATTTGCTGGCCTAAAAAGTGACAGCATCTGCTGACCGACACAGTGAAAGCATCTGCTGGCTGTCTTGGTGACGTCTGCTGGCCGACACAGTGAAGGCATCTGCTGGCCGATAAAGTGACAACATCTGCTGGTCGACACACCGACACAATGACAGCATTCACTGGCCGACATAGTGACAATATCTGCTGGCCGACACAGTGACAGCATCTGCTGACCGACACACCGACACAGTGACAACATCTGCTGGCCGACACACCGAGACAGTGACAGATCTTCTGGCCGACACACCGACATAGTAACAGCATCTGCTGATCGACACAGTGACAACATCATCTGGCCGACATAGTGACAAATCATCTGGCCGATATAGTGACATTATCTGCTGCCCGACACAGTGTCAACATTGGATGGCCGACACAGTGACAACATCTGCTGGCCGACATAGTGACACATCTGCTGGCCGGCACAGTGGCGCCATCTGCTGCCCATATAGTGACACCATCTGCTGCCCATATAGTGACACCATCTGCTGGCCGACACAGTGACAACTGCTGAAGATATAACAAGCCAGTTAATTTGACAATTACTGTTTCTCCTTTGCTCGAGGTTTTCGAAATGACAAACATTCATTTCCTGAAAATATAGCGGCTCTTGGTTGTCGTCATAGCATATTCATAGAAGCCTATCCTTAACCACTGCTGACCACTTCCTAAATCACAAGCCCGATATTTTTGACCATTCAGTGAATCCTACTCTGTGCCAGTTGACACCCCACTGTGCCTCTGGTTGGCCAGGACGTCAATTAGAAACCCACCAAACACGAACTCCATCTTGCATGATTTGGTTGTACCTATAACTTCGCACTTTGATGGAGATCTTTATTTGTTTGACCATTAAAACCCTGCAGCAAATTTTGTGGTCTAGAGAAATCACGTCAGTATGAGGTGACCCCTTATAATTTAGACCAAGGTTTTATTTGGTCATTAAGAAAACACAGAAAAGAAATCCATCTTGGTGCTTTAGAGAAAAGATTTTTTTTTCTGTGCTTTTCTACTGTACATGTATTGCTCACGTTCACTCAAGCTTTCTCTGTATTTTCCTGTATGTCTGATTTAGCTTGTAGGACGTTAAGCTTTTTACATTGTAGACCAACTTTTACCTTAAACTGTTTTAGGCTACCCGCAAAGTGAAATGGTTAAAAATCTTGATTTAATCACCCAGCGAGGAAAAATATATTTTCTTCTTTTTAATTGTTCACAGCTTCTACACAATGAAGAAGCGTCTTCCCCTGATGGACGCACGATACTTCGCAGGGAAATGCTTTACACTGGCTGTCTCAGATTCGTTATGCTTATGTTTTCTTTATCTCAAAATGTTTTCCTCCAAGAAAGTCAAACAAAAGATGTTGATTTCAGTAGTATATTTCACTTAAACTGCACACTTTAATACAATAAAATAAAATTTCTTTTTATTTCTTTTACAGAAGGGGTGTTTAATATAGTAAGAAATAGCAATTTAAGAGAGAAATTTGAAAAAACCACCAAAGAATTACGGTGAATTACAAGAGTTGAAAGAAAAATGTCTTGAAAGTGCCTCAATGACCTAAGCTTGATACACAGTTTCCATAGCGAGAAGAATAATTCTGAGTCTTAACATTCTGGTACAATTAAGCTTGTAAGAACATACCAATTTTTGCTGTATTATATTTTTTACTTACAGCTGAATTTAGACCTCAGAACTAAATTGTCGGGTGGTTTGATACTTGTGAAAACAAGAATAATGTCACAACTGATTCAAAATTAGACTTGCACATTTGGTTTTTGCTGGGTGATACGATTTTTAACCTATAGCTATATTTTAAAAGCCTCCTAATCTATATGTAATTTCGTCGTTTATTATTGTACTGGGTATGTATCGACCTTATTACGTGTTTTTATATCCAGGAGTCACTTGCCTTCACTCAAGATGTTATAATTTGCAGTACGTTTACAGTGATATATATATATATATATATATATATATATATATATATATATATATATATATATATATATATATATATATATACATATAGATCTAGATTCAGCATCTTATTCAAGGCTATGAAGTAACGCTAAGAATCTGAAAGGGTTTTTTTTTGTTGGAAATTAATTCTTGACTTGTTTTACCCTTATTCTTTGTTATGTGATATCTTGATTCTAAATCCATTTATTTATTACTCTACCTCAACACAGACTCAAGGCATTATAAAGTGATGTTTTCCTTTTGTCTTCAATGAATGAGAATGAAAGTAAACATTCCCTCTCGCATCAAAAATTGGGAATCTTTGCCAGAGGACTTTGCCAGCTTGACTTATAGTACAAAAGCAGAACTCAGAAAAACCCGGTGCCAATCGCATTTCGGAGTAACCGAGAGGCCGCTCTTTTAACATTTGGATATTGATTGTCTGAGAAATGCCTTCGAGATTCTTGTCTGGTAGTATCTATATTTTTTAAGTGTTATTGAGATGGTGATTCGGTGACTTGGATACTATTTCCACATGAATATTACAGTGATTCAGGCATTTTTTGACTATTAGGCATCTTGTTTTACTATATTTTAGACATTTTCTTATTCTGACCATTTTGTTTTGGTATTTTTGAGACATATTTTTTTTTTATTCAAAACATTTTTTTTTCATTTTCTATGCATTTTTCCTTTTTTACTACATTGTTCCTCTAACCATTAAGGCAATATTCGTGATTAATTTGATATTGCATTTAGGTAAACATTCCATTCTAAACTTTTGATTACCCTCAAACCATAACTATTTTTATTCCTTCCAACCCTCTAAGTATCTACCATACAGCATCCCTAGTTTTGGCACGATTAACTTGTTCTTCATTTTCACTTTCTTGTGGCGATTATCTGACAGTTGATTCTATTATCTGTTCTTTAGTTATAAACACAATAAATAGGTGTTCGTAGATATAACTTCTTCTCTGTTGTGTTCTTCCTTTTGCGAGTGTAGCTATATTGTTGAGTCTCGGTACCTACTCATCTTTAGTTAGGAAACAGTGGCCACAGTACTCCACTGATACTCAACAACCTGAGGGTATGGAGTCTATAGAATTGCACGGTGTATACGCGCACTACCATAATAAGTTGGGCCTGCAATCAACTCAGAGTGGAAACAAGCTCTGACCTTTGATACGTAAACTAGAGTTTGCTACATATGCACAAGGATATATAGGGTTTCAAAACGTGTAAGCGCCTTCATTGTCGCCAACACTGCCCGTAGTGTATGGACTCCTTCAGTGGTAATATCGTCAATCAACTCTTCATACAGTGTATAGATTTCATCCGTGGTAATATCGTCAGTAACTGTAGCACCATCTGTGGTAATAATATCAACCAAGCTCGGCTTTAAGCGATTTGCAACAATCAGCAGAGATAGACGCGAATCTTCCTATGGTAATTCAAGACACTGTGGACTTAAATTTCTAGCACTCCAGTAAAGTTCTGTCTCCACACAGTCCTATTGCTGTGTTAAGACCTTGTGTGTACCCCGTTACAAAAGTATGGTACACACGATCCTTCATGTTGACAATCTAGGATATTAGAAAACCTGGCAGGATGGATCAATATTTCGTGGCATACGCTATTTGATTTTTTAGTACACCAAAACTACGTTCCAAGTGATAAATTCCTTCTAAACTTTTAATCAACAGTATAAATGCTTTTCCAAAGAAAGTTTTTATTACCTCCCAAAAGTGTTTTATTTTCTTTCAAATTCATAGCTTACTTGTATTATTAAATCAAACTTTCCTCTTTAGATGACACTCGCACCCCCACCCCCTTTTTTTACCTCTACCCTCCAACTGTACCCGATTTACAAAGAGAAAGACAAAAAAAAAAAAACAAAAAAAAAAAAACCAGAACATCCTATTTTCAGACCTAGAAGCAATGAAAGCAATTGTTATATAAATATTATTTGCTCCTCTTCATAATTAAAAAAAAACTGAAGTTTCCCTTGGAGGTTATAACAATTGATGAATCATTGAGAAGAGAAACCTTTAACTTACTCTCAACACTCTTCGGCGCTGACAATTTTACCTGAGTAGATAAATGGCACCCCTTGGCTTCCAAAAACGTTAATTTAACAAAACGCGATAAAAATTACAAGTTTTTATTTTATTTCCCCTCAATATACATATCATTTTGATAAAACGTCGTTTGAATACATATTAAGGTTTCGCAGCTATAGTACTGACCCATTTACGTTGCCGATGTTAACAATAAAAGATTTCTATACCATTTCTCCACCCATCACCTTTATGCGTGTATTTCAAGCATCAGCTGACTGACACACAAGATACGGTATGACTTTCAACGTTATGGAACTTTCTTCTCCTCAGGTGCAGATCTACAGAACATTGACTGAACCAACCCGCGATATCGACTATTGCACAGGAAATAGACAGGCATGTTAAGACCAACATTCAGGAACGTGGCGCATGATACGATAAAATCCAACACGATTTTCCAGTTGTAATATAGAGGTGACCAGCTAAACCCTGGAATGGCCTGTCTACACACAGAAAGAATCATTAACGGCAGATTGCAAAAGAAAAACACAGCTAGGATGAGAAGGACCGTCTTCATGACTTGAGCCTCTCGGGCAGACAACCGTTTACCGCCGCTTGATTTCGGTTTTGCCTGGGACGACGCAGCCTGAAACCTTGATGATCTCTTGAGGTAGATACTGAGAATTATTATCGAAATAAAATTTGCGATAAAACAAGTGTAATATAAAGAAGTTCTAAAGAGATCAAAAATCAACCTATTTCTTATTCTAGGATCTACCATGGTTGTATGCGAAGAATTGACGATTACCTGTGGTTTATAAAAATAACTGTACAAATCTATGTATAGAGGGACAGAAATTGACAGACAGCACCCAACTGCCATAATGATGAGCTGTCGGAATGGCGTGACGATATCACGGAAGGTCAAGGGCATTGTGACACAGAGACAGCGTACTAGAGCAATCACCGTGGTCACCACAAAGGAACTATTCAGAGGGTAATTTACCATCGCCATAAAAACTTGCCAGACACGAATCACAGAAATTCCTGCTATTACCCGGTAGCCTCCAATTATAAGAAGACCGGAAATGTAGGCCGAAGTGCTGGCAGCTACAACCCAAACATCAAAACAAGACAAGAGGAGCAGATTCTGGTTGACCCCTTGGCTCAAGTCCATCCTGGCGAAGTTCACGACGTTCAAAAGTCCGGTAAATAGCGCAAAACAACTAAAGAAAAAGATCACTACTGGTTTTATTATATCAAACAGGCTATCAAGGCTGGCTGTATCCTCGCGGCCCAGACTTGGACGTCCGGTGAGGAGCTCTGGGAGGATCGTGTAAGTTTCGTTGTCCATGTCTACAGCTGGCTGGACAGTCCAAATTTTTTTGTTGACCGTCCTTGACTCGTTTGGAGTTGTCACTCTTCAGTTCTTCAGTTGTTTTCCAATTCTCTTCATGCGTTATGTACTCCTTTCTGAATCTGAAACAGATGAAATTTGTTATGCAAACAGACACCTTGTGTATCGTTTCCTAGTTGCCATTATGGCCATATCTAAAATCTAACATATTTGTCAATAATAATAATAGTAATAATAATAATAATAATAATAATAATAATAATAATACTAATAGTAATAACAACAACAACAACAACAACAACAACAACAACAACAACAACAACAATAATAATGATAAGAATAATTGATACTTGCTGTTACTTAACTGTTAAGATGTAAAATATATATAATTTCATTAAAATAAGAATGTATTCACACGTAATTAATTTCTGTAAAAATTCCTTCAAATATTTATATTTTAAACGAGAAATCAATTTTCCTCACCCTAATTTGGATTTTTGAGCAAAACTGAATAAAACGTCAATCCATCAAATAAAAAACAGTAAGTCACTTTTGGTCATAACGTCACCTTGGAGAGAGACGAAGAAAACACGAAACTTTCAAATCGCAATTTGAGCAGGTCCTTGAAAAAAAAAAAACCACGCCCCCTCCCCCCTCCCCCAAGATAGCTTATTGGAAAAAATAAAAATAAAGCACCTGAACAAGAAAAAACTGTGCCAGGTGCTTCTCTAGGTTCAATGCGAACAATGTGACAACACGTGCTGAGTGGTGAACGCGTGGCGTCACGTAACGCGGTGCATCCTTCTCTAGGTTCAATGCGAACAATGTGACAACACGTGCTGGGTGGTGAACGCGTGGCGTCACGTAACGCGGTGCATCCTTCTCTAGGTTCAATGTGAACAATGTGACAACACGTGCTGAGTGGTGAACGCGTGGCGTCACGTAACGCGGTGCATCCTTCTCTAGGTTCAATGCGAACAATGTGACAACACGTGCTGGGTGGTGACCGCGTGGCGTCACGTAACGCGGTGCATCCTTCTATTGACTTGATTTATAGATAATAGATAGCGATACTCTCACACCATGTCAGAAATGCTGACACTAGAATGGAACGTAACTCGATTTTTTTAGATAATCTGCGTATTTATGTGTTAGTCTGACTCATAAGCTTTCAAAGAATTACTTCAATGCAACTATAGGCCTATATCTTTCGACTATTAAGAAACATTTTGTTATGTTATTAAGTTCTTTAGTGTTTTTTTCTTTACATATATAATTATATATATATATATATATATATATATATATATATATATATATATATATACATTATAAACTTATTTTTCGATGATATTGACAATTGACCTACTTGTGTTGCATTAGTTCTTGCTTATTGTTTTTACTGGAGTGGAATAACAATATCTGTGTACCTGAGTGATCAGCATCAAGATTCAAACGTTACTCTAGATCGCCTGTTTCGAAAATCCCTCTGCCTACTGTATAGTAGATCTTGTCTCGACTTCGCCAGTCACAAAGGCTTATTGAAAATAACCTTTGAAATATAAGATACTCGTGGAGCTATGTTCCGATAAATTTCAGATCAATTAAAGAAATTAAAGATATTTTTTTCAATCTACAGCACTTCGTCCTTAGGAATTGTTTTGTTTCGTTGTATTTTTGATTGAACCCGATTATCACATTATGGCATATGGTGACGATTTACTATTTAGAAACTAGAAACACTTCCTGAAACATTCTATAGTGCTGTGTTAACTGAACATTTAAATTCTATCAAAAGTGTTGATGATTGTCTTTCTCCTGTCAGGTTAGAGAGAGGAATTAAATCAATTATAACCTAAGACCAATTTTGTACTGTCATGGACATATTGAATTGAAATTGCTATATTTTCCAGATTATTCCAATAGCAAGATTCTTGGAGCAAATTGAACTGCACGTAGATAGTAACAATAAACAGAAGAGAAAGTTGTTTTCAGAACACAATTTCTAATGGAACTGCGCTCATTTAGCTAAGTGTTTTTTGCTCAAGTGGATAATTGCAGCCTAGGAATGATATGGAATAAAACTCCCTTTAACCCCGACCTTTTTTTTATTTCTCAAAACCATCAATAACTATTGACAAGATAATGGTAGATTCTCTACAATTATTTTGATTGAAAGAAAAAAAAAACGTTACGAGACAAATGCCTCTCCAACCAATGAGAAAAGGCGTTGAAAAAAGACATCAGTCTCTCTATAATCGAGCATATTCATTGGTCAATTACAATATTGTGTTCAAGTTGTTATTCTTTCGTGTGCAATCGAAACATTAGATTGTGCCAGCATTATCAACTCAACCACACTAAGTGTGGTTTCTAGATTTCCCCCAGTCACTCGATATTCATCTGAACTTTGTGAGAAACTCGGAAGGCACATGATTTCAACATTGTTGTAACATAATATTGTGAGCTGCTTTCTCTAGTTAGTCCTGTTGCCCTGACAGTGACAGTTTATTACTTTGCGTGATAATAAGATCTGCCTTTCTCTTCACACAGCCAGTCTCTGCTTCTAATAGAAAATAATCAAATATTTGTTGTTTCTCTTTCGCTTTTTTTTTCTTTTTTTGCTCTGAACTCACTTATCTTTTCTCTCTATCACTCTCCTTTCGTTCTCTTTTTCTTCTCTCCTTATTTTCTCTGACTCTTGCGGACTCTTCTACCTCTCCCTCTACAGGCATGACAAGATAATTTTCTTCGGATTTGGATTAAGGTGAATATGTCTTAATTCGTTGCACTGTGCGAGCGCTCTTAGTTGAATGGACGAAAAATGAAAACGAATGTTTGATTTTTGCTGTACCGACGCACGTTTTCTATTTTTTAGCAAAAGAGTGTAAACCAGCACGCAGCCGGATCCCACGGGAATACGTCCTACAAGAAACACCAGCGCTCACACAGTGGCAGCAACTGCTGGCCCACACAGTGACAGCATCTGCTGGCTTACACAGTGACAGCATCTGCTGGCCTACACAGTCACAGCATCTGCTGGCCCACACAGTGACAGCATCTGCTGGCCTACACAGTGACAGCATCTGCTGGCCTACACAGTGACTCCATCTGCTGGCCCAAAGAGTGACAGATTCTGCTGGCCTACACAGTGACTCCATCTGCTGGCCCACACAGTGACAGCATCTGCTGGCCTACACAGTGACTCCATCTGCTGGCCAACACAGTGACACCATCTGCTGGCCCACACAGTGACAGATTCTGCTGGCTCACACAGTGACAGATTCTGCTGGCCCACACAGTGACAGATTCTGCTGGCCCACACAGTGACAGACTCTGTTGGCCCACACAGTGACAGCATCTGCTGGCCCACACAGTGACAGCATCTGCTGGCCCACACAGTGACAGATTCTGCTGGCCCACACAGTGACAGAGTCTGCTGGCCCACACAGTGACAGCATCTGCTGGCCCTCACAGTGACACCATCTGCTGGCCCACAAAGTGGCACAATCTGCTGGCCCACACAGTGGCATGGTCTCCTGGCCCACACCGTGGCACCATCTGCTGGCCCACACATTAACAACATCTGCTGGCCGACACACCGACACGGTGATAGCATCTGCTGGCGGACACAGTGACAACATTGGCTGCCCGACACAGTGACAACATTGGCTGCCCGACACAGTGACAACATTGGCTGCCCGACACAGCGACAACATTGGCTGCCCGACACAGTGACAACATTGGCTGCCCGACACAGTGACAACATTGGCTGCCCGACACAGTAACAACATTGGCTGGCCGACACAGTGACAACATTGGCTGGCCGACACAGTGACAACATTGGCTAGCCGACACAGTGACAACATCTGCTGGCCCGCACAGTATCGCCATCTGCTGCCCATACAGTGACACCATCTGCTGGCCGACACAGTGACATCTGCTGAAGATATAACAAGCCTCTAAACTTGACAATTACTGTTACTCCTGCGCTGGAGATTTTTGAAATGACAACGTACTTAAACATTCACTTCATGAAAATATAGCGGCTCTTGGTTGTCGTCATAGCATATTCATAGACGCCTATCCTTAACCACTGCTGACCACTTCCTAAATCACAAGCCCGATATTCTTGACCATTCAGTGAATCCTACACTGTGCCAGTTGACACCCCACTGTGCCTCTGGTTGGCCAGGACGTCAATCAGAAACCCACCAAACAGGAACTCCATCTGGTCATGATCTGATTGCGCCTATAACTTTGCTCTTAGATGGAAATCCTCTTTACTTGTTTGATCGTTAAAATCCTGCAACGAATCTCGTGATCTAAAGATATTCATGTAATATAGATCTAGGTAAGAACTTGTTCCATATAACAAAAAAAAACAAAAAAAAACCCAGACAAAATCCATCCCCACTTCTTTTTTCTTCAGTGAGCACAGAGCGGTGGACAAGGAGAAAAAGAGAAGAAGAGGAATGAGAGACAAGAGAGGCTGACAGGAGATAAAAGTAAAAGAAGCGTTAATGAACCAGATTCAAGTCTGGGTCTCTGTGCTCCAACGAATACCATTTAGAAAATGTTCATATTTGTGCTAGATTTTTTTTAAATCGAGAAATTTATCGTTAAGTAACAATGTGGATCTAGATAGATCTAGATCTATCTTTTTTGGATAAACTGACACCCAATTACTTCTCTTTACTTCCATGAAATAAGTTTGGGGTAGGATATATTCACCCGAAATGGATAAATATTTTAAAAATAAAAAAAAATATGAAAGAAGTTTTCAAAATCTTTTTAGCTATTTGATGTAGCTAAATATTTCTTGCATTATTTCAGTAAGCGTCAGTATATTTTATAGATTTTTTTTTCATGACAATAATCATTTGTAGTTAGGTTCATGGTTAAAAAAAAAACAATTTGCAATAGTTACAAATATCACAAATACAAAGTCTGTGCTTGAAAAAAGAAAAAAAAAAAAGAAAAGGGTTAAAAAAAAATGGTGAAGATAACCGCACATAATTAAAAACACAAGTAGGTACTGGAGTGATGTTGAAAACATCAAAAGGTTTTTTTTTATTGCCATTCATTTTCAATAAAAAATAATGTTAACTCCCCTTCTATAATATTTGTGTTAATCTCATTTTAACACTTTTAAATGATTCTAGAGCTTTCGAACTCACTAGGACATGGTAGGGTGGATACTGTTGAATTCATACTTTACAACAACCACATCAAATGCATAATACATACAAAAGAATACAATATAAAATAACGGAGGGGAAGGGGCTCTGGATTAAGAAAATGGGATATATCTTTACTTGCTCTAGAAGATGGGAGATACAGAGAGAAAGACAATGAGAAAAAATGTAGGAAGAGAAAGAGAGAGAGAGAGAGAGAGAGAGAGAGAGAGAGAGAGAGAGAGAGAGAGAGAGAGAGAGAGAGAGAGAGAGAGAGAGAGAGAGAGAGAGAGAGAGAGAGAGAGAAAGACAGAGTGGGACATAAAAGGCGCGAGGGATAGAAAGAGACAAAGAAAGAGAGATAGAAAACAAGACAGATACAGCTGGAAAGATAAGGATGCAGAAACAAAATCAATAACAGAAAATGAATGAATAAGGGAATAAAAAAAACAAAGAGGGGAGGCGGGAGAGATGTAAAGTGAGAGAAAGAAAAAATGATCGAGGATGAAAATGAATCTCATCCTCCCCCCCCCCCCACACACACACACAATTTTCTTATTTTGCCATTTGCTAGATTGATTGATTCTTTGATGTAGCCCATCCAGAAGAAGGTGATTTCAGGCCTTTTTCTTTTCATCAAACAAATCCCCTTCGCGTAGGGCGAAAAAAGGGTGGAGGGAACGAAAAATAGTCCTGAAGCGAAATAAGAAGAAGAAGAAGAAGAAGAAGAAGAAGAAGAAGAAGAAGAAGAAGAAGAAGAAGAAGAAGAAGAAGAAGAAGAAGAAGAAGAAGAAGACTTCTGAGGGATAACAAAATAAGGAGTTATTTCCCTTGTCTCGACCGTGATGAACTGCTTGGTCTCTGCCGGTTGTCCCCCTTTGCTCCATTAGTTGCTGCTCTTGGAGTGCGGATGGCAGCGCGTCTCAGTTTGTCTTTCTTGTTGCTGCTGCGAGTGTTGGGCCGCGATAGATTGTTCAATTTGACTGTCAGGAGGAAACAAGAGCACACAAGTTCAGATAAAAGATTGTAGACAGGTTGTTCAGATTGAAACAAGAGCACACAAGTTCTGATAAAAGATTGTAGACAGGTTGTTCAGTTTGACTGTCGGGAGGAAACAAAAGCACACAAGTTCTGATAATAGATTGTAGACAGGTTGTTCAGATTGAAACAAGAGCACACTAGTTCTGATAAAAGATTGTAGACAGGTTGTTCAGTTTGACTGTCGGGAGGAAACAAAAGCACACAAGTTCTGATAATAGATTGTAGACAGCTTGTTCAGTTTGACTGTCGGGAGGAAACAAAAGCACACAAGTTCTGATAATAGATTGTAGACAGGTTGTTCAGATTGAAACAAGAGAACACAAGTTTTGATAATAGATTGTAGACAGGTTGTTCAGTTTGAAACAAGAGCACACAAGTTCTGATAATAGATTGTAGACAGGTTGTTCAGTTTCACACAAGAGCCCACTAGTTCTGATAATAGATTGTAGACAGGTTGTTCAGATTGAAACAAGAGCACACTAGTTCTGATAATAGATTGTAGACAGGTTGTTCAGTTTCAAACAAGAGCACACAAGTTCTGATAATAGATTGTAGACAGGTTGTTCAGATTGAAACAAGAGCACACAAGTTCTGATAATAGATTGTAGATAGGTTGTTCAGTTTGAAACAAGAGCACACTAGTTCTGATAATAGATTGTAGACAGGTTGTTCAGATTGAAACAAGAGCACACTAGTTCTGATAATAGATTGTAGACAGGTTGTTCAGTTTGAAACAAGAGCACACTAGTTCTGATAATAGATTGTAGACAGGTTGTTCAGTTTGAAACAAGAGCACACAAGTTCTGATAATAGATTGTAGACAGGTTGTTCAGTGTGAAACAAGAGCACACTAGTTCTGATAATAGATTGTAGACAGGTTGTTCAGTTTGAAACAAGAGCACACTAGTTCTGATAATAGATTGTAGACAGGTTGTTCAGATTGAAACAAGAGCACACTAGTTCTGATAATAGATTGTAGACAGGTTGTTCAGTTTGAAACAAGAGCACACTAGTTCTGATAATAGATTGTAGACAGGTTGTTCAGATTGAAACAAGAGCACACTAGTTCTGATAATAGATTGTAGACAGGTTGTTCAGTTTGAAACAAGAGCACACAAGTTCTGATAATAGATTGTAGACAGGTTGTTCAGATTGAAACAAGAGCACACTAGTTCTGATAATAGATTGTAGACAGGTTGTTCAGTTTGAAACAAGAGCACACTAGTTCTGATAATAGATTGTAGACAGGTTGTTCAGATTGAAACAAGAGCACACTAGTTCTGATAATAGATTGTAGACAGGTTGTTCAGTTTGAAACAAGAGCACACTAGTTCTGATAATAGATTGTAGACAGGTTGTTCAGTTTGAAACAAGAGCACACTAGTTCTGATAATGGATTGTAGACAGGTTGTTCAGATTGAAACAAGAGCACACAAGTTCTGATAATAGATTGTAGACAGGTTGTTCAGTTTGAAACAAGAGCACACTAGTTCTGATAATAGATTGTAGACAGGTTGTTCAGTTTCACACAAGAGCCCACAAGTTCTGATAATAGATTATAGACAGGTTGTTCAGTTTGACTGTCGCGAGGAAACAAGAGCACACAAGTTCTGATAATAGATTGTAGACAGGTTGTTCAGTTTGAAACAAGAGCACACAAGTTCTGATAATAGATTGTAGACAGGTTGTTCAGTTTGAAACAAGAGCACACTAGTTCTGATAATAGATTGTAGACAGGTTGTTCAAATTGAAACAAGAGCACACAAGTTCTGATAATAGATTGTAGACAGGTTGTTCAGTGTGAAACAAGAGCACACTAGTTCTGATAATAGATTGTAGACAGGTTGTTCAGATTGAAACAAGAGCACACTAGTTCTGATAATAGATTGTAGACAGGTTGTTCAGTTTGACACAAGAGCACACAAGTTCTGATAATAGATTGTAGACAGGTTGTTCAGTTTGACTGTCGGGAGGAAACAAGAGTGCACAAGTTCTGATAATAGATTGTAGACAGGTTGTTCAGTTTGACTGTCGGGAGAAAACAAGAGTGCACAAGTTCTGATAATAGATTGTAGACAGGTTGTTCAGATTGAAACAAGAGCACACAAGTTCTGATAATAGATTGTAGACAGGTTGTTCAGTTTGAAACAAGAGCACACTAGTTCTGATAATAGATTGTAGACAGGTTGTTCAGATTGAAACAAGAGCACACAAGTTCTGATAATAGATTGTAGACAGGTTGTTCAGTTTGAAACAAGAGCACACAAGTTCTGATAATAGATTGTAGACAGGTTGTTCAGTTTGACTGTCGGGAGGAAACAAAAGCACACAAGTTCTGATAATAGATTGTAGACAGGTTGTTCAGTTTGACTGTCGGGAGAAAACAAGAGTGCACAAGTTCTGATAATAGATTGTAGACAGGTTGTTCAGATTGAAACAAGAGCACACAAGTTCTGATAATAGATTGTAGACAGGTTGTTCAGTTTGAAACAAGAGCACACTAGTTCTGATAATAGATTGTAGACAGGTTGTTCAGATTGAAACAAGAGCACACAAGTTCTGATAATAGATTGTAGACAGGTTGTTCAGTTTGAAACAAGAGCACACAAGTTCTGATAATAGATTGTAGACAGGTTGTTCAGTTTGACTGTCGGGAGGAAACAAAAGCACACAAGTTCTGATAATAGATTGTAGACAGGTTGTTCAGTTTGACTGTCGGGAGAAAACAAGAGTGCACAAGTTCTGATAATAGATTGTAGACAGGTTGTTCAGATTGAAACAAGAGCACACAAGTTCTGATAATAGATTGTAGACAGGTTGTTCAGTTTGAAACAAGAGCACACTAGTTCTGATAATAGATTGTAGACAGGTTGTTCAGATTGAAACAAGAGCACACAAGTTCTGATAATAGATTGTAGACAGGTTGTTCAGTTTGAAACATGAGCATACTAGTTCTGATAATAGATTGTAGACAGGTTGTTTAGTTTGAAACAAGAGCACACAAGTTCTGATAATAGATTGTAGACAGGTTGTTCAGTTTGAAACAAGAGCACACAAGTTCTGATAATAGATTGTAGACAGGTTGTTCAGTTTGAAACAAGAGCACACAAGTTCTGATAATAGATTGTAGACAGGTTGTTTAGTTTGAAACAAGAGCACACAAGTTCTGATAACAGACTATGGACGGGTTGAGAAATTTGAGTGTCGGGAGGAAACAAGAGCACACTATTTCTTATTGTGGTGCAGAGAAGACTGCATAGGTTTTTTTTTCGATTTTACGTTCCTTATAGAGAATTGCAGCGTTAACATCGTAACAATTGTCTGGCTATTTTAGTTCCAAAAACCGCGCTAGGATCTTATGACTTATTAGCGTGGTTTGCAGGAAATGCTAACAACAAGTGTAGAGAATGAGAGAGGTGCGATAAATTGGTGTGGAGAAATAACTGCCTCGAAACAAGGCTTAATGGATCGGAAAGATTTTATGGAGGCGGGTGGGGAGTGAGATTCGCTCTTTCTCTTTCAAAGAGGAGCAAAACTTAAGCTTAAGTTCTAAACTTTACTTTCTAGATCTGTTAACTTTATACAATCTTCACGCCCAAATAGCTGGGAAAATCCGTTGCTCTAAATTTGGACACCTAAACGTTTAATATAAGGGCCAGGTAAAGTACCGTTGCCTGCGAGATGGAACCCAGGGACTGGCGTATGGTAATTTATCATATCGCACAGGGTTACTTCCCCTCTCAAGAATCGTGGGTTAGTGCACGTGCGGAACTGTAATATTGGGTATTGTCTAGTATATAGTTAATTAGATCTGTCATTGTCTAGTATATAGTTAATTAGATCTGTCATTGTCTAGTATAAAGTTAATTAGATCTGTCATTGTCTAATTGTCTAGTATATAGTTAATTAGATCTGTCATTGTCTAGTATATAGTTAATTAGATCTGTCATTGTCTAGTATATAGTTTATTAGATCTGTCATTGTCTAGTATAAAATTAATAAGATCTGTCATTGTCTAATTGTCTAGTATATAGTTAATTAAATTTTGTATTGTCTGCTATATATTTGATTAGATCTATCATGGTCTGGTATACAGTTGGTTAGATCTATTATTGTCTGTTATAAAGTTGATAATTATCATTCGCTAAGCATCCTTTTCTGGCCATGTGATGAGAAGAGAGAAAGTAGCACATTTTGAGTAAACTGGAATGATGGAAGAAAAAACGCATCAGGGGTAAACAGCGTGAAAAGATGTTGGATGTTGGATAGGCAAAGTAGGAAGAGTGACGGAAGCACTCACTGTGGCGAGAGGTAGAGATGCGTGGAAAGTCATGGCTGCCTACGTTAAAGAGCAAGGTACCTGATTGATTGACTAATACGACATTGTGTACTAAACACTTTCTTAGATCTTTTATTATTTATCAGAGAAAGCTCATCGACAGTTACAAAATGATCGGCAATGTGACGTTGTTTTTCATGTTCAAGTATAAAATGTGGACCTCAAAGAGTTTGAAGAAGGAGTAAAGTATGACAGTCGATACTAGCACCCACCTAACAGCTCTGGGTTTACTTGTTCTAGATTGTTCAGGAGAGAGGTGTAGCGATGCGGGCCGTGGTCTCCTTGCCCTGAAAAAAAATGTCATCCTTCGTGTAAATAATAATGGGTAATATTTTATAGTCTTACTTTGTGTCAATAGAAATGAGAAACATTCTATAATCTCACTTTGTGTCAATAGGAATGAATTACACTCTATTGTCTCACTTTGTGTCATTGGCAATTAGAAACATTCTACAGTCTCACTTTGTGTCAATGGCAATGAGTTACACTCTATAGTCTCACTTTATGTCAATGACAATGAGTTACACTCTATAGTCTCAATTCGTGTCAGTGGCAATGAGTTACACTCTATAGTCTCACTTTGTGTCAATGAGGAACATTCAATAGACTCACTTTGTGTCAATAGAAATGAGAAACATTTTCTAGTCTCACTTTGTGTCAATGGCAATGACCAACAATCTATTGTTGGCATTTTGTGTCAATAGAAATGACTTATCTTTATCAATTGACTCGTTTACTCTCTATCCGGATTACGATGTATGTCTGTCTTCCTGACTCATAAAATGAAACCATTAAAAATCCTATCTTCAACAATTGACTTGTTTACTTTCTGCCCGGATGTCGATGCATGTCTATGTTCCTGACTTATGAAATGAAATCATTAAAAATCCTATCTTCAACAATTGACTTGTTTATTTTCTACCCGGATGTCGATTTATGTCTATGTTCCTGACTCATGAAATGAAATCATTAAAAATCCTATCTTCAACAATTGACTTGTTTACTTTCTGCCCGGATGTCGATGTATGTCTGTCTTCCTGACTTATCCAATGAAATCCTTCTAATTTCAACACTTGTTTCCCTTACTTTCCACTTGGATGACGATATACGTCTGTCTTCCTGAATTATCCAATGAAACCCTTCTAATTTCAACACTTGTTTCCCTTACTTTCCACTTGGATGACGATATACGTCTGTCTTCCTGACTTATCAAATGAAACCCTTCTAATTTCAACACTTGTTTCCCTTACTTTCCACTTGGATGACGATATACGTCTGTCTTCCTGAATTATCCAATGAAACCCTTCTAATTTTAACACTTGTTTCCCTTACTTTCCACTTGGATGACGATATACGTCTGTCTTCCTGACTTATCCAATGAAACCGTTCTAATTTCAACACTTGTTTCCCTTACTTTCCACTTGGATGACGATATACGTCTGTCTTCCTGAATTATCCAATGAAACCCTTCTAATTTCAACACTTGTTTCCCTTACTTTCCACTTGGATGACGATATACGTCTGTCTTCCTGACTTATCCAATGAAACCGTTCTAATTTCAACACTTGTTTCCCTTACTTTCCACTTGGATGACGATATACGTCTGTCTTCCTGACTTATCAAATGAAACCCTTCTAATTTCAACACTTGTTTCCCTTACTTTTCACTTGGATGACGATATACGTCTGTCTTCCTGACTTATCAAATGAAAGCCTTCTAATTTCAACATTTGTTTCCCTTACTTTCCACTCGGATGACGATATACGTCTACGTCTGTCTTCCTGACTTATCAAATGAAACCCTTCTAATTTCAACATTTGTTTCCCTTACTTTCCACTCGGATGACGATATACGTCTGTCTTCCTGACTTATCAAATGAAACCCTTCTAATTTCAACACTTGTTTCCCTTACTTTCCACTCGGATGACGATATACGTCTGTCTTCCTGACTTATCAAATGAAACCCTTCTAATTTCAACACTTGTTTCCCTTACTTTCCACTCGGATGACGATATACGTCTGTCTTCCTGACTTATCCAATGAAACCGTTCTAATTTTAACACTTGTTTCCCTTACTTTCCACTTGGATGACGATATACGTCTGTCTTCCTGACTTATCAAATGAAACCCTTCTAATTTCAACATTTGTTTCCCTTACTTTCCACTTGGATGACGATATACGTCTACGTCTGTCTTCCTGACTTATCAAATGAAACCCTTCTAATTTCAACATTTGTTTCCCTTACTTTCCACCCGGATGACGATGTACGTCTGTCTTCCTGACTTATCAAATGAAACCCTTCTAATTTTAACACTTGTTTCCCTTACTTTCCACCCGGATGACGATGTACGTCTCTCTCCCTGTGACGTAATCCGAGGCGTAGTCGTCGTTAGTGACCGGAAGATTCCGGATATGACCTTCAAGATCTACAAGGTCGAGGGTACCTTAATATTAAAGAGAGTTTTATCGAAACAGTTTTTTTAGTAAGAAAATCGAAGGATCATAGAAAAACAACAACAAGAACAAGAACAAAAATATACAAAAATGACGAAGACTTTACATTATCAAATGACTTTAATGACATATGATGATATGTTCTGTTTTCACTTATTCCATAGCCATTATAGAAATTCTAAAAGTTACGTATTTTACAATCAAAGCTAACTGATAGGGAAAATTTACTTGCGCCGGATTGTCCGAGAAATAAATCTTAAAAGGGATAAATATATGAAAGTGTAAAGCATAAAATGTGGCGCTGAAGAATGCAGTACAGCCTTAGCTGCTTCAAGCCATAATAACTATATCTGATTATTAATTCTAACAAACATATTTGTTGAAAGTGATCTCTTTGAAAAGGAGGAAATAATTCACCGGAAAAAAAAATTAAAACAGAACGATTAGGGGGACAGTAATATAATTATTAAGAAATTCTCCTCGAAGCCAACCAGTCGCAAGGTGCTTAATAGACTTAGGAAACGCTTCACGCTTACTGTCATTGTCGCAGTTGCAGATTCGCTTGATCCAGTCCAGGAAGATATAAGAGGAACACAATGGATTCAAAATCGCCTCTTGGTCGTCTGGAACATGAAAATATGAAAAAAAAAAAAAAAAAAAAAAAAAGTGGGAAGAGATATCAGTCTGGAAAAACGAGGCGGGGAAAGAGAGAGAGAGAGAGAGAGAGAGAGAGAGAGAGAGAGAGAGAGAGAGAGAGAGAGAGAGAGAGAGATGGATGAGATGGATGAGATAAGAAAGTGGGACAGAAGAGAGAGGGAAACAGAGAACAGTTACAAGATATATATTATATATATATATATATACATAGGATAGATAGATAAATAAAAAGATAGATAGATCGATAGACAGATAGATAAATAAAAAGATAGATAGATCAATAGACAGATAGATAGATAGATTGATAGATAGATAGATAGATATGTAAAAAGGTAGATATATAAAAATGGATAGAATATTAAAGACGGACTTATAGAAAGAGATAGAGCGAGAGTCAGACAAACAGACAGGCATGCAGACAGATATACAGGGATAGAATAACGAAACTACCAAAATGTTTGGGAGGCATACAGACTCACAGACAGACAAGCAAATAGAGATACAATATCAAAACTGGCAAGCAACTTGGGAGACACCTTTTATTATTGAAGTTCAAATCAAAACTACTCGAATGAATGTCTTGTGAGAAGAGGAAACAACATACCAGTATACATTGTTTGATTCAGAACACACACCCGCACAAACATATATATATATATATATATATATATATATATATATATATATATATATATATATATATAATGTAATGCCGCCATCACTAATGTGACAAAGCCATATCTACAGTGTTTTAGTTTAGTGAACCCGTGTTGTGCGACAGGTGAGAGCGAAACTTTCCACTTAAGGCTTCTTACCTCCATACTTGATAACGACGAAGCCCGGGTCTGGAGTGACAGTGCTCGCCTCTTTGTTCATTCTGAGATGAGTTGCGTAAGTGAGCTTTATAGCAGGCTGGAAATATCAAGATCTGCGTAAGACTGCTCTATAACAGGCTGGAGATATCAAGATCTGCGTAAGACTGCTCTATAACAGGCTGGAGATATCAAGATCTGCGTAAGACTGCTCTATAACAGGCTGGAGATATCAAGATCTGCGTAAGACTGCTCTATAACAGGCTGGAGATATCAAGATCTGCGTAAGACTGCTCTATAACAGGCTGGAGATATCAAGATCTGCGTAAGACTGCTCTATAACAGGCTGGAGATATCAAGATCTGCGTAAGACAGCTATACAGCAGGCTGCAGATATCAAGATCTGCGCAAGTCTGCTCTACACTAGGCTGGAGATATCAAGATCTGCGTAAATATGCTCTACAGCAGACTGGGGATATCAAGATCTACACAGTTTGACCGTCTTAGTCTGTCACCCGATGTTTGCTGATGATTGCTGAAGCGTTAAGATTGCGTATGTCTCCAATATGGAACAATATCCTTTTGCTGCATGTGAAGGCAAACTGAAAATGTTTTGCACAGAAATACATGAAATAATCTTGGTGGTGTGGTCAATACAACTCGAGAAATTTCTCCTGCATGGTCACTTCCTCTAATCTGGCATGATCGCACGACTTGTTGAGCGAACTTGAGCTAGGGGTCAGAGTGAGGAGAGACTGTCCAGCTCAGGCTCTCTGGACCAGTTTCTGGAGAGTAAAAAAATACTGAGATAGTTAAATGACTTTAATCTCCTATATTTTGACACACCATTTAAGTTCTCGCTCTAATTCGAAAATAAACTTTAAAAAAAGAATGAAAAAAAAAATCAAATAAGAGAATATTCAAACATAACATGGGAAACCTAAAAACGAAAAAGTTATTATAACACGTACAAGAATCTACAGTAAATCAAAGATGTGATTACGGGAGCTTGGTACAAAAAAAAATTATTGTTTACATGATGCTATGGAGCTCTTTGAACATATCCCCAACTCGAGAAACGGTCCTGAGATTAAACAGAAACTTTTTTATAACTGAAGAAAGGAGTGAGCTCAACCCACACACCTTCTGAAGTTCTGGCATAATTTTATACGAGTTTTGGCGAAGGCTCAACAAGTAGCGAAACTCTTATGGGAAAAATGAAGGCAACGTTCCCTAACATTTTTAAAAAAAATATGAAGTTACATTATCTCCCTTTTGCAAGACATAGAAACGAAAAAAAAACCCAACATGAACATGATTAACCAAACTTACTGCTGTGGCTAAAGGTTGGTGGGTTCAGTCCAGAGGAACAGAAACTCCAGATTTTGACGGTTATTACGCGCTAAGCGCGGCTAAGTCTAGTTCTGACGCTGAGTGCATGAAATAACCAGCCACAGCTGACAGCTCTGCTCTCTCTCTCTCTCTCTCTCTCTCTCTCTCTCTCTCTCTCTCTCTCTCTCTCTCTCTCTCTCTCTCTCTCTCTCTCTCTCTCTCTATCTATCTATCTCTCTCTCTCTTTCTCTCTCCACAGCCACTAAAGTTAATACAAAATCTTTACCCGGCAAGTCTATCATTAGATCCGAAAGGAATACAGAAAGCAAGATCTTTATCTAAAACCGGACAAAATTAAAATCCTTCTCCTTTGAATTTTGCCACCTAGTAAGGTTCATTAACTCTATGTGGAGACATTATGAGGCCTGAATCTTGGGCCGTGGCTGACAGGAGGCGCGACACGGGCGCTTTGTGTGTGACACCACAAGCAGCGCTAATTGCATGGGCTGAGGAGACCCCGACCTCAGGCTGGCCTTTCAACACCGGGCTTCTCGCAGATCGAGTGCAGAATTGTGACAGTGTTTGTCTTGAAAAGCCGCAGGCAGGACAAAGGGCCCGGCCGGGTGGGTCCTGATCATCGATAGATCGATCACAGATCAGCTCGGCTCTACCGATACAGGCAGGGAAATAGTTGGAGAGAATCGTACTAGCCGTATATGGTGAAACAAAAAATTATAGAAAAATAGACTTTTTCTTCGCCACTCTTTATTCTCTATCATCATATTCTTTATTATGGTCTTCCTTCTTCTTCTTTTACCTCTAACAAAGCACAACCGCCTTTATGATATTCCTCCTTATTATTATCCTCTCTCTCTCTCTCTCTCTCTCTCTCTCTCTCTCTCTCTCTCTCTCTCTCTCTCTCTCTCTCTTTTTTTTTTTCTTTTTTCTCACTATCACTCATTCCTTACTCTCATTTCACTCTCCATTATGTCTATATTCTTCTTTTCTGCCATCTGTTTTCCTCTACACTTTTTTCTTCCTTTTTTCATTCTGCGCCTGTTATCCATTCTTTCCCATTTTAATGATTTACCATGGAATTCGGTTTTCTTTCAACTAATCGCAAAAATCAGTTTATTTGAAACTCTTTGAACTTAATACCACAGCTATATGATTTATTATCTTCATGATCCGCAATTTTCTTCGATTTGATAGACATTTTTCTTCTTTTTTTGTAGAGAGGAAAATTCGGAGACCCCTTCATGGTCTAGATTTCATACTGGTTTCATCTATGATTTCCTTGGTTTAAAACAGTGCACTCAGTCGACTGATCCTGACAACAGATCGGAAAGAGGGGAAAATGGGGACAGCCAAGGCTTTCTTAGTAGTTAACTAGAGAGATGGCCTTGGGACAGCCTAATGACTATAGGGACAGCCAAGGCTTTCTTAGTAGTTAACTAGAGAGATGGCCTTGGGACAGCCTAATGACTATAGGGACAGCCAAGGCTTTCTTCATAGTTAACTAGAGACATGGCCTTGGGACAGCCTAATGACTATAGGGACAGCCAAGGCTTTCTTCATAATTAACTAGAGAGATGGCCTTGGGACAGCCTAATGACTATAGGGACAGCCAAGGCTTTCTTCATAGTTAACTAGAGAGATGGCCTTGGGACAGCCTAATGAGTATGGGGACAGCCAAGGCTTTCTTCATAGTTAACTAGAGAGATGGCCTTGGGACAGCCTAATGAGCATGGGGACAGCCAAGGCTTTCTTAATAGTTAACTAGAGAGATGGCCTTGGGACAGCCTAATGAGTATGGAGACAGCCAAGGCTTTCTTATTAAACTAGAGAGATGGCCTTGGGACAGCCTAATGAGTATGGAGACAGCCAAGACTTTCTTATTAAACAAGAGAGATGGCCTTGGGACAGCCTAATGAGTATGGGGACAGCCAAGGCTTTCTCAGTAGTTAACTAGAGAGATGGCCTTGGGACAGCCTAATGACTATAGGGACAGCCAAGGCTTTCTTAGTAGTTAACTAGAGAGATGGCCTTGGGACAGCCTAATGAATATGGGGACAGCCAAGGTTTTCTTAATAGTTAATTAGAGAGATGGCCTTGGGACAGCCTAATGAGTTGTTGGCCTTGAAAACCTGCGATTTTTTTTTCTATACAATTATAGGGTTGGATTTTGGAATGTTCTATAGAATTAAAATAAGCTTAAAGTTTTACTTACTTAACGTACTAAAAAAGCAGTACAAAATTAGACATCTTCTACTCATAATTTCATCAAATGTTACTCCATACATAAAAAGAGTTTATTAAGGTCTCAAGCAACCCAGTGAAAAATCGTATGGTGACTTAAAAAATAATGTTAAATTATTATCCGAGGCATTTAAACACTGATTTCAAATGCTGGACGAAACATATGTTGAGGCGCCGTTTCTGAAGACCCTGTAGAACCCGGCTGTATACTACACCATAAGGTTACCCTGGACTACAACAATCATAGACTGAGCCGAGGGGAAGGGAAGAATTTCAGACGGAAACCAAGACAAGGGCCGTTTGCTTTTCAACTATAGGCGGTTCAGACAAGCTAACAGAGATGATGGTTTGGTTATGATTGTTGACAGGTTCAGAGATGAATATTTATCCACAGAATCTAGCTGTAAGGTGGGTAGACTAATGTTGCGGTATGTTAACAGAGATATACTAAGAGATCAATACCAAACCTGACTGGTCAGTTTATGTTCAGTGGGGGAGTCAAACATAGCACTCACAGAAAGTTTAATGTTCCGTCTACAATGCGGCGCCGTCGGCTGGTGGTGGAAAAGTCGAGGTAGTGACCACTACAGAGCTGGGTCCAGATGGTTATAGGGAAGAATAGATTTAATGACCACTACAGAGCTGGGTCCAGAGGGTTCTGGGAGAGAAGTGAGGTAGTGACCACTACAGAGCTGGGTCCAGAGGTTTCTGGGGAAGAATAGATATAATGACCACTACAGAGCTGGATCTAGAGGGTTCTGGGGAAGAACAGATTTAATGACCACTACAGAGCTGGGTCCAGAGGGTTCTGGGGAAGAATAGATTTAATGACCACTACAGAGCTGGGTCCAGAGGGTTCTGAGGAAGAATAGATTTAATAACCACTACAGAGCTGGGTCCAGAGGGTTCTGGGAGAGAAGTGAGGTAGTGACCAATACAGAGCTTAGTCTAGAGGGTTCTGGGGGAGGATAAGAGGTAGTGACCAATAGAGAATTTGGTCCAGGTAGTGACCAATACAGAACTTGTTCCAGGTAGTGACCAATACAGAACTTGGTACAGGTAGTGACCAACACAGAACTTGTTCCAGGTAGTGACCAATACAGTACTTTGTACAGGTGGTGACCAACACAGAACTTGTTCCAGGTAGTGACCAATACAGAACTTGGTACAGGTAGTGACCAACACAGAACTTGGTCCAGGTAGTGACCAATACAGTTCTTGTTCCAGGTAGTGACCAATACAGAACTTGGTACAGGTAGTGACCAACACAGAACTTGGTCCAGGTAGTGACCAATACAGTTCTTGTTCCAGGTAGTGACCAATACAGAAGTTTTCATTCAGTGACTAATATAGAACTTGGTCTATGTAGTGAACAATACAGAACTTGGTGCAAGTAGTGACCAATACAGTACTTGGTTCAGGTAGTGATCAATACAGAGCTTGGTCCGGAGAGTTTTGGGGGAGAATCATTGGCTGAAACATCACATGAAAGCCGTCACCAATTATGAAACACCTACATTACATGATATTTATTCTTTCTATAGTTTTTATCATTTAGCTGATATTTATTCTTGGGTTAAAAGGCTGTCCAAGAAATATGTAAAACTTGCATGGAATAGGTTGGTAGACGTTGAACTGATAGAGAGATTAAACGATTTTTTTATGGAAGTAGACTACACTATGCAGTGCTCTGTATGGACAAATGGCTTGCAGGCAAATCAATTATCTAGTGCAATTAAAAAAAAATATTTAAAAAAATGAAAACAGCTGTTTGAAAAAAAAAATCAAGAGGTAACTGTAGTTGTGCTCAACAATGAGGGTCTATACGTCTGAATTGTGAAAATAAAAAAAAAATGTTTAAAAACATATATCGCATAAGTGCAAAAAAGTCACATGCTGTTGGTGAAATTTTTAATCTATAAATTTAAAAAAAACTGAAATTTTCAGAACCTCTTGAAAGTTAGTATTTTATGAAAGTATCAAAATTAGTCGAAGGAACGTCGGATTTTGAGCTAGTTATTGTAATTTTAGAAGACGTTTATCCATTTCCAGCTTATTTTTATTTCAAACCAAAATCAGGTATTCTACCTTAAGAGGTCGAGCTTAACACAGTTTAAGAACTTGTTTGTCTGCTAGTTTGATTGCCAGTGTATCACAAGGTCCCCCCCCCCCTCTCTCTCTCTCTCTCTTTCTCTTTCTCGCTCTCTTTCTCTCTCTCTCTCTCTTTCTCTTTCTCTCTCTCTCTCTTTCTCTCTCTCTTTCTCTTTCTCTCTCTCTCTCTCTCTCTCTCTCTCTTTCTCTCTCTCTCTGTGGTCAGCATTTTCCAGCAAACGACCTGCTGTTCATATCACTAAGGGGAGGCCTGTTAGAGCGAGACCTTCACCTAATCCACCGAGTGCTTCTAATCTGGTCTGACAAAATCCCTGATGATCTGAGGACAAAATCTTTACTACACGACTCATGGCATCATCGAATGTGTAACAAATTTCTCACCAATACATCAATAAAAAAAACAACAACCAGGGTTTGATATTTTGTTGTGCTTACCTGTGATGGAAATCAAAATATGTGAAAATTATCCTGAAGAACATGCGGAAAATGGAAAACCCGAGGCTTTCAAAATCAATTTTCACACACTAAACTCTTTGCAAAACTAACTGTAGTACTGAGTCAAACCCGATATGCGTCGCGGTTTGAAAAGAAAGGTGTGACCAGAAGACAGTCATAAAATGTCAACTGATCCAATGCTTTGCCGCATCAAACTTTGATTATTACAAACAGAGACGGTTCCTGCTACCCGTTTCTTCCAGCCTATTGTTCCGCACTGTAGAGAAATCCCCACGGCAGCTTACAGCAAGCAAACACTTAAGAAGCTAACCTATCGAGATGTTCCGGTTCAATGTTTACATTGTGATAAGCAGACGTCTTGCTAGGTTGACCGAATCGCTTCAGTATGATCCAGGATTAGGATCGAGTACTGTAGCTGGCCTGTTGCTTACTGCCTCTCGGGGACCTCCCTCTTGTCAATACAATACAGAATTTGGGTTCAATCGCCTTTCAGGCACTTCAGATTAGGTTTTTTTCTGTCGCACTTCTTCCGCCCGTTCCCCACCCTCACCTCCACCCACAATACCTAAACAGTCTTCTCCCTCTTATCTAGATTTGCAAGTATATACTTGATAGGTGGCTCAAGGAAGCTTTGATTCGACTGTTCATAATCCATTACACCAAAATCAACATTGTGCCCTTGGGGCAGACTTGATCAACATTGCCACTCATATCGTCGCATGCAGAAGCTAAAAACTACTTTTATGATTGTGTAGGAAAAGACGACATAGCCGAGTGCTGCAGACAGAATGTTACTATCCAAACTTGTCAAAATATGTTTAGGAACTTGTGTGTGTGTGTGTCTCTCTCTTTATATATTTATATATATATATATATAAATATATATATATGTATATATATATATATATATATATATATATATATATATATATATACATATACTTGATTACGTACTGTTTGTCTCTCAGAACTACCAGGATCTGTGGTCACTGTTTGTCTCTCAGAACCACCAGGATCTGTGGTCACTGTTTGTCTCTCAGAACCACCAGAATCTGTGGTTACTGTTTGTCTCTCAGAACCACCAGAATCTGTGGTCACTGTTTGTCTCTCAGAACCACCAGAATCTGTGGTTACTGTTTGTCTCTCAGAACCACCAGGATCTGTGGTCACTGTTTGTCTCTCAGAACCACCAGAATCTGTGGTTACTGTTTGTCTCTCAGAACCACCAGGATCTGTGGTCACTGTTTGTCTCTCAGAACCACCAGGATCTGTGGCCACTGCTTGGAACTGCTTGGCTCTCAGGGTCATCAAGATCTGTGGCCACTGCTTGAAACTCAGGATCACCAGGATCTGTGACCATTGCTTGGAACTCAGGATCACCAGGATCTGTGGCCACTGCTTGGAACTAAGGTTCACCAGGATTTGTGGCCACTGTTTGTCTCTCAGAACCACCAGGATATGTGGCCACTGCTTGACTCTCAGGGTCATCAGAATCTGTGGCCACTGCTTGGAACTAAGGTTCACCAGGATCTGTGGCCACTGTTTGTCTCTCAGAACCACCAGGATATGTGGCCACTGCTTGGCTCTCAGGGTCATCAGAATCTGTGGCCACTGCTTGGAACTCAGAATCACCAGGATCTGTGGCCACTGCTTGGAACTCAGGATCACCAGGATCTGTGGCCACTGCTCGGAACTAAGGTTCACCAGGATTTGTGGCGTGGCCACTGTTTGTCTCTCAGAACCACCAGTATCTGTGGCCACTGCTTGGAACTCAGGGTCATCAGAATCTGTGGCCACTGCTTGGAACTAAGGTTCACCAGGATCTGTGGCCACAGTTTTGGCTCTCAGAACCACCAGGATATGTGGCCACTGCTTGGTTCTCAGGGTCATCAGGATCTGTTGCCACTGCTTGGAGCTCAGGATCACCAGGATCTGTGGCCACTGCTTGGAACTCAGGATCACCAGGATCTGTGGCCACAGTTTTGGACCTCAGGACCATCACGATCTGTGGCCACTGCTTGGAGCTCAGGGTAACCAGGATCTGTGGCCACTGCTTGGAGCTCAGTGTAACCAGGATCTGTGGCCACTGCTTGGAGCTCAGGATCACCAGAATCTGTGGCCACGGTTTTGGCCCTCAGAACCACCACGATCTGTGGCCACTGCTTTGAGCTCAGGGTAACCAGGATCTGTGGCCACTGCTTGGAACTCAGGATCACCAGGATCCGTGGCCACTGCTTGGAACTCAGGATCACCAGGATCTGTGGCCACGGTTTTGGTTCTCAGAACCAGCAGCATCTGTGGCCACTGCTTGGAACACTGGGTCACCAGGATCTTTGGCCACTCTTTGGCTCTCAGGGTCACCAATAGCATTTTTGCTTGTTGCTGGTCGACCTACGTTTCCTACAGCAGGTTTTGTTAAGCGACTTCATCAGATCTGCTTTTTTCCGTAATTCTACTCGACCAGGAAGCCCAAAGCTTAGATAATGTTAATGAACAGCTTAATGGTGGTGAAATTGAAAGTGGGCTGAAAAATTTATTGGCATTTTCAGTACTTCTTGCAAAGTGTATGTTCATTAGAATATTTCTTTTTTAAAGGACATATCATATTTACAATACGTTCTAGCTTTTTTATTTTGGATTATTTTGACCTCTAATTCCACCTTCAGCTTAATTTGCAGCATCCAGTTTACTACAGTATAAAAAAAGTATAAATGATTGCTTTCTCTATTCTCATGACACTTGGCAAAGGGATTTCACAAACAGTGTGGTGAGCTCTTTTTAATTTTTGTTTTTGTTTTGTTTTGTTTTGTTTGTTTGTTTTTTTTTGTTTTTTTTGTTTTTTTTTTTTTTTTGGGGGGGGGGGGGGGGGGCTAGGGACTGCAGTAATGACGTCTTACACCGAGGAAACCGAAGCAATCGAAAGCACTGACGATGATTGTAACCAATGCTGAGAAGAATCCATAACCCAGGACGCAAAAAATTGTAATAATTGTTAAATTCGTGAATGATAAAACGATTTTCTACATAAAAACTTGATGCTTTGGAAGTTTTGTAAATTCCTGTAATTGTTGGACTGTTTTCATGACTTCTAACTCGGTACCTGTGGTATAAAATTCTTTGTGAACCAGCAATATGGATCCAGCTAGCTCTAGGTGTGTTTGTTTTAAGGTGGTGCATTTTTGTAAACACTGGTACTGTGGTACAACTAGTTTATCATGTACCGGTTTATTGTAGTGTATATACATAATTATAATATAGTTGTGCATATTATACATTAATCATATTCATATGTACGTTTACTTTTTATTTTTATTTCATTTTATTTATTTATTTATTTATTTGTTTTGATTTCAAGATCTGTGAAACAAGTTTAACCGAAATAGTGAGATATGAGATTTTCCTACACAGACACAATAAGTTTTGTTTCCCATGAACTGGATCGTCTATCCTTCCATTATCTACTAAAGGCTATTTACTTTGCCAACTAAAAGCTCACATGCCAACATGGCAAGCAAGTTCTATTTTTCGGCATCAATCAATCATCTGTTCGCTCGATCTTTTTTCCCTTCCAACTTGAAAATCGAACAAAGAATGTTTCACCCACTTCGCTCAATGACAAATCAATATTTTAAATGAGACATAGGCAAAAGATTTATGAAAAGATTTCGGTGTGCCGCAAGTCATATGTAGGCCTAGCCCATTTGAAAACCTTTTTATAATATAAGTAAGACTTGCTTCTAACACTTTTTTTCTAGAGGGAGTAACTTAAGTCCAGAACTACTAGAAATTTTTTCATTTATTCCACGTAGCACTGTTTGAATAATAATCTCTGCCTTTCCATGATCGGTCGCCATTTCTTCTCCTTCTGAATCTTGGCGAGAGCGTCATCAACTGCACTACTAAGAGAACCTTGGCGATCTACTAGATAACTGGATCTCTAGCCGTCTCACATATATATAATAAACTGAACTATGGCCTCGAGGCTGGTAGACCATAAAGAGGTATTTGGCTGATGGCTATCGATATTTCCTTTAGAGCCTGCCCGGTGTAAAACATGCGAGAGAATAATTTCAATTGTCAAAAGCTTCTACATACTTGAGGAAGAGTCCTTTGTTTTCTGCCAGCCTATTCCAACAAGCAATCACAGGCCTATTCCAATATGCAATCAAAGACCCATTCCGACTATTTACAGAAGGTTTATTCCAATTAGTAATCACAGGCCTATTCAAACTATTAACAATAGGCGTAGTGAAACTCAAGAAAGCTAATGAAAAGATCTAAACAATATCGGTTTGTACAGATTTCCCAGTAACAATTAAGGAGCATCTAAAATGTAACAACACATTTAATTAAGCTCTGAAGTGAAGAGTTGCTTAAAATAGGATCTATTCCTATGGTGTTATGTTTCTGATAGACGGGGAAATCAGGTTTTTGATGTATTTGCATTTTTTGTTTTATTTTCGGGAAGCTTTACAAGTAGATTAGTTCTTTTTTATATTAACTGTTCTCTAAAAAGCCACAGGTAGAAGTCATGGTCTGTTCTTATATAATAATTTTATGATTATATTGTTGTTGCTGTTGTTGTTGTTGTTGTTGTTGTTGGAGTTTTAAGGCCCGATTTGGTATGTAGACCTTGTATTGGTGGACACATCGTAGAGGAACATTAAGTAAACAGAGTTGAAGTGTCTTCCTGTTAAAAAAAATCTTGTATGGTCTGTTAAAACAACCAAACTTCTACTGCAAGAACTGTGTGGAATGGTCATGCAAATCTTTTATGGTCTGTTAAAACAACCAAACTTCTACTGCAAGAACTGTGTGGAATGGTCATGCAAATCTTTTATGGTCTGTTAAAACAACCAAACTTTTACTGCAAGAACTGTGTGGAATGGTCATGCAAATCTTTTATGGTCTGTTAAAACAACCAAACTTCTACTGCAAGAACTGTGTGGAATGGTCATGTAAATCTTTTATGGTCTGTTAAAACAACCAAACTTCTACTGCAAGAACTGTGTGGAATGGTCATGCAAATCTTTTATGGTCTGTTAAAACAACCAAACTTCTACTGCAAGAACTGTGTGGAATGGTCATGCAAATCTTTTATGGTCTGTTAAAACAACCAAACTTCTACTGCAAGAACTGTGTGGAATGGTCATGCAAATCTTTTATGGTCTGTTAAAACAACCAAACTTCTACTGCAAGAACTGTATGGAATGGTCATGCAAATCTTTTATGGTCTGTTAAAACAACCAAACTTCTACTGCAAGAACTGTGTGGAATGGTCATGCATGTTCCCGCAGTCAACCGTGACTGAAGATAGCGCGAAATGGGTCATTCATCTGCCACAACAAACACGTATCGATCTACTTCCGTTTAGCTTTCTCTCTTTTCTTTTCGTTTTTTTTTTTAACAACCATTATTGGGCTGGTTTCAATCAATGTGCTGGAGACTATCACAGCATTTAAGCTTTCCTTCCAAGTGGGTTAAGAAAGGGTGTATAAGAGAGAGAGAGAGAGAGAGAGAGAGAGAGAGAGAGAGAGAGAGAGAGAGAGAGAGGGCAGAAAGGAAAAGGCATCGACAGATAGATAGGTGGGCAGACAGAGAAATAGAGAAAAACAGACACTGAGAGACCTGGAGAGAGAAAAAGAGAGACAGAGAAAGATTGAGGAAGAAACAGTGAAAGACTCTAAGGGAGAAAGACACAGGCACAAAAAAAAAAGAAAAAATCCAAATATGTTTGCTTATTTTTATTTGCAGTTCTTTCAATTCATAATGCAATGGCATCAGTTGCCATATTTTTTCCCCACTTAGAGAGGAAACATTATCGTGACATGTCTTTTGTATCAATCAATGTGTTTGTTTTGTCTGTTGTTAGCATTACAAGTTATAGGTCTAAAGACTTGCTTGTGCATACAGCTTTTTGTGACTTGTTTGTGGATCCGATATGGCTTTGAATTTTTTCTTTTTTTTTTTTTGTGATATATCATGTTCATAACTGATGCTGTACAATTTCCTGTAAGTTTGAGGCAAAAATAAAGGCAAGGGAGTCGATAAAAAGTTAAGCCTCTCAAATCATTGAATCAGGCTTTTTCTTCTTACCCCAATAGACGATATTTCTTTCTTCATAATAATTATTATTTGCACAATATCATATGTACCCTATCATAATATACTACATGTATTTTTTGTTTTTCTATCCTGTTGTTGACAGCGCCAGGAGCATTCACTCTATGTTGATTTATCATAATCTTAGTTTATCTCTTAAAAGAGGAGAGCTCCGAATCTCTAAAAAAGAAAAAAGAAAAGGAGCTTTCCCCGTCTTGCTCTAAGTTAATCGAAACTATCCAAAATGGCGGAGCCAAACAATCTTCAAGAGGACTGGCCAGCACCCAGTTTTAGAGAAACTGTTGTAGAGCGATTGTAAGGAAAATTGAGCCTAGAGATTGCTCCGAAAAGATACTTAGATACCTGAACTAATTTTGAAACGTTTTTCTTAAATGAACAAATTTAAATTAAAGAACGATCAAACTAAAATTTTGAACGGCCTGCAGACTCAGCAAGCCGAGATCTAGAATCTAGATCTAGATCTAGAATCAAATCTAATCTAGATCTATATTCTAGAGTATAACTATAGATTTGTATCATGAATTCTAGATATTTTAGTTTTAAAATAGATTAGATTCAGGGGTGCTAAACCTAGGTCAATAGACAAACGTCCCACTAGGGTAGAGTGGCTTTGCTATTGCTACTTAGGTCTAGGCTATATAGGGCCTATGAACTAAATCTAGATCTAGGGTGGTAACTCGTCTGGTTTTGGTTACTTCTAAAGCAAGTTAGCCCAAGTGGCAAAGAAGCATGTTACACTCTCTGCAGTTTAGCAAACTTGGATAAAGATTCATCACGCTGTCTGCTGACTAGCACGCAGTTGCCATGCATGCAATTTATAGCTAGAATCTAGATCTAGGTCTTGTTAAAAGAGATCCAGGCATAATTCTACTGGCACCCTTTAAATGGGCAAAGTTCTGGATATCTAAGTCTATTGTTGGTCCTGAGTGGTTGCTCTATTGGAGATTCAGGAGTAGAATTAACAGAATCGACTGGAATTAATTTTTAAATTGATCTTAAATCATGCGGGGATCAAAAACTCACTGGTCTCTAATCCCTGCCTTCTTAAGTTCTTAGAATTTATATATAATTTTTCTATTATTGGTTATTATTTAAAGGGCTACCACAATGACAGCAGTCCAACATTCAACATGTGATATGCAACCTTGAAATAAATGCAGAGGTCGTTAAGCATTTGATACAGCTATATCCTGCTATTATTGAACGACCTTTAAAAAGAAAGCAAAGACTACTTTAGGTCTTTATTCTTACATGAGCCCTAAGCATCTGTTCAGCATCAAACACAAAGTTTCTAAGGCTTGAATCCACTAAGCAGCGATAACATGAGCTTAGATTTTATAACAAAATTTGATCAAGGTATTGGCCTACTAATTTCTATGGCTTATCAATATCTTTTAGACTTACCTAAAGAGGAGTGTTGTCTAATCTAGGCTGGCCCTCTAATTTTAAATTAAAGGCCTTTTTTGATTGAAAGCTTTTATTTTATTGTAATAGACTGATATTCATAAAAGCCCTTGTCAAGCAGGGAGGAACTGAAAGGGTGATGTCCTAAACTTATCTAAACATTGAATGGTGTTTTCCATTGCAATACTAACTGTCACAGACAAATGCTAGGTTCATAATCTTTGTTTAACACTTGAGCCATTTTTAGCCAAAAGGTCAAATTCTCCCAGATTTTGTTTTTGTAAAAATAAAACTGATAAAAACAGAAATGTGTCCATATTGGGCAGAATGTCATACAATACTACTAATAATGTTCTACGCAAATCAGAATTAGCAAGCCTATCTGTGGAGTAAGATCTGGGTGTTGACTACTTGAAATGCTATGAGAAAAACTCTTGATCTTGATCCATTGGATAACAAAGTAAGGCTCTTTATTTTTCATCTCCAGGGAAGAAGCAAAAAGAAATAGTCAAGCTCAAATGACCAAATCCAGTGCAGAAATGGAAGAGCTTGTTTTCCAGAAAGCAAGAAATAAAGTATGTTGAAAACATGGTCTTAACAAAAATGATTTAAAGCGAGCATCTTAGTATTTATTTTCAGCCAACATTGTGCAAGGATTTTCCTCTGAATTTACCATTTGACAATATTAATTTTTGTAAATATAATTAGAATTAGAGGGATAATTTATTATTTGATTATTTACTATGTCTTGGATTTCCTAAATATGGATTGCGATTGGAGATCATTTTGTGTACACAGACATGTAAAAGAAAGTTTTGAATTTTACATGTCACATTGGTCCCTCAACTGATTTCTCAAAATATGCCAAGCATGGTTGGTGAGAGACTATTATGATGTTGCCAAGGTTATGAGAATTAAAATAATGTCTAGAAAACATGGCACAACACTTTCATAGTTTGAAACTCTTTTCTTTTCCCCAGGCTGAATATTGCCAGTTCATAAGCAGAGTTTTGAACTCCGTGAACAGCGATCATGGTCAGTAGGTTTTACTAGTTAATATGAAATAAGTAATTCTTTTTAATGATCAGTTTTGATTTTTTGGTTGATGTCTGGTTTTTATTTCCATACTACCTTTCCAATATTGAAAATTGTATAAAGTCCTGTTGACATTGACTTCTTTAAAAAAGCAAGTTTAATCTTAAAAAAAAAAGATTTAGTATTAATCTTGATTTATCGCATCAGTTAATGTTGCCTTGTCCTAACACATGCATTAAGGTAAGAAGTGGAAGGAATTTGAAAATGAGGCCTTCAAATAGCATGAAAGTTTTTTAAAAATTTCCCAGTCAGATCTGCTTTTGACATTGAGCTAGGCATGATGCTGTGACTGTTTGCATAAGTGCATTGATGAACATGCTGCTCTTCTCCTGGTTTTGAACTTTTTAGCTGAAATTTTATCAATATACTGTCTGATATGCAGCAAAAAAAGAGAAACACATGGCAAACCAACAGGCCACGGGCATGATGCCTAACATGGGCCAGGTAGTAATGCCTGGCATGCGACAACAGGGCCCGGTGCCAGGACCCGATCAGGATCCCATCAATGCTTTACAGAACCTGGCTGGGCAAGGCGCAGCCGGTATGAATCGTCAGCAGCAGCAGATGGGTGAGACCAAAAATAGATTATCTCTCTTTTTTTTCTTTGACTCTTATTACCCTTTCTACTTTTAGCACATGACTTTTTAAGTTTCTGTTTGTTGTGAATTAGGAAAACTATCATATTATCAAAGGCAAGGTAAAGTCTTTAAAGAAAGAAAAGATAAGGCATTGGGAAAGATATAAATTATGTCAAAGCCCAAAAGCTCATTAGATGCTTGTTGGGCAGAGTAAGCGGGCATGGATAGTTAAAACATTTACAAAATAAACTATGGGCAAGCCACTCACCAGTTCTCCATTTAATTGGTGATCAGAGCTGAGATTGACATCTACATAAATTAAGTCTTTTGAACTCGTAAACACTTCTATTGATTTGCTCATGGTGGAATGAAAGGTGTAGTTAAAAGATTGAGGGGAGTTATTTGTTAAAAAAATTATAAAGAGTAAAACAGGGAGAAAAGATGTTGGATGCACTAACAAAGTAAATGTAGGAAGAAAGACAGACATACTAAAAGTAGCGAGGCACCGTGATGAATAGACAGTCATGATTGCCTACGCTGAAGAGCACAGCATCGAATTGATTGATTGAAGGCATATTGAAATTTGAAATAAGAAACTAAAAAAAAATAATTACTTTCAAAGACACATTAATGTGGCCATTATGGATTTTATGAGTCCTAATTGTTATAGAACTTCAAACTACAGAAAACTTGACTACAGTGTAGACAATTTTACTGAAAGTTTTCTTTCATTGTCTTTATTTTCTCTGTTTCAGGTGGGATGATGCCAGGAATGCAAGGCATGATGAATCCTCAGCAGCAGCAGCAGGCGCAGTCTCGAATGGAGATGATGCGACCTCCACATATGCAGCACCCAAGACCTCAGCAGCTGCATGGCATGCACAGACCCCCACAACTCGCTGTGAGTAGTTCCACACTTGTGTTTTCCAATAACTTTGTTTTGTCGCATGTAAAGGTAGAGAAGGAAATGGTCTAGTGACTTGTGGTTCTGATTGAGCTGCCCAGAAACAGGTTGAATCAAATGTAGAATACACATAGAGAAACACAGATAGGTTTAAGAAAGAGTCATACCTGGAACTTGATTTGTAGTTTCAGCAATTAAAGGTTTTAATCATTTTCTTTTCTATTTTTCAGGTGACATTAATGTATGTTCTTATTCCACATGCACACAACAGAACTCATTATTTGTTTTTTGTTCTCTGTTCCAGAGGCAAGATGCATTCATGGTGACCTCCCCTCAGACTATGCCAGGCATGCCTAGTCAGCCTCTACCTGCATCATCGGTAAATGAATTTTGTGCTTGTGTGTGTGTGTGCATCATAAGATGAGGTCAGTCTTAGTGGTTGTGTTTGATTCCATTCTGCAGCCCCATCCATACCTTGAATGAGAAGGCGTCCATCATCCCTGTACTGTAATGGGATACAAGAGGATCAATGGCACAATCTGAAATAGTCAAAGTAAAGTAAATAATTCAAATTGTGTTCAGGTGCATGAAATGGTCAACACAAAGTTACCAATTTTCAAACTGTTTGGGTGTATGAAAGGGGTCAACACAAAGTTACCAATTTTCAAACTGTGTTTGAGTGCATCAACTGGTCAACGCAAAGTTATCAATACAAACTGTGTTTGGGTACATGAAATGGTCAATGAGATTGGGGAATCAAAATTGATAATTAAATAATGTATTAAGGTGGTAAACCATAATTTGCTAAATATTTGTTTTGTTTATGTTGAATTTTAGATCACTGTAAAGAGTTTGACAAAATTATCCATAGTTAAGATCTTCTAAGAGTAAGAGATTTTTTCAAGACATGCTTAGATTTTGTTTGGTCCTTGATTGTAGTTGAAATACTTACCAGGGTGTGAGTAAATTAACTGAATACTATATAGGGTATGTTTTGATCAATGTAACTAGATGGAGTTAAATTTCAAGCTTTTATTTTATTTATTTATTTTTTTTTTTTTCTCCTTTTTTCATGTTTTTCTCTGGGCCAATTATACTGAGAAACTTGTGTAATATTGTTGGATGGAGATATGAGCAAGTGACTCATCACTTTGCTAGTCTTTTGGTGTTTAATATTTTTTTTCTGAAAGTGATTTTTAAAAAAATATTTTCTGTCTGATATATTTTCAGATGGGCTACCAAGGTCCTGGAGGTCCTGTGCGGACAATGGGACCAATGGGGATGGCAGCCCAGTACATGGTGAGATGATAAACCTGATGTTCACATATACCTAGCCTCACTCCTAGTCCTGACTTCATCTGGCTCAATAATTCATGGAGAAAGGATATCATTTCTCAGACATATTTACCTTTTGGGCTGTTTAAAGAAGATACAAAAATTTCCTTCAAATTTTTTTTACTCCTTGACCAAACCTGCAACATTGTAACACATCAGGTCTGACTTTGAGTGAAGTGGTTGATTGTTTCATATAAATCATCCACTCCATTATTTTTGGTGTTCCTTGCACATCAGACACAACTCTTTCAGTAAGGTTTTGTGCAGTTTAAAGGAAAATCAGTAATGTACAGCAGTGGTTCCAAGCTGGCTGTGAGTATAAAAAAAAGCCCAAAATGTGTGGAGTTTGTTCCCTAGAGATAAATTATGTGAGTACCAGTGACTTTAAAAAGTGACAAATATTTATCAAGTCGTCTCAAATGATTTGCTTACAAGGACGTTGTAATTGTCTCATGGGTGACCAGCATAGTCCATTCACACCAAGCTCAAGTTCTTACAGTTCTTTGTCACATTTAAATGCAATTAAAAAATATAGAACAAAGTGAGAGAGTAACTTAATATCTTTTTTTTTTTTTTTTTTTCTCAGAGTCGGGATCCAAATATGGTGGCTATGAATATGCAAGGACCCAACCAAACGTAAGTACTCTGTCTTACTCTCTCTTACTCCTTCTTTGTGTCCGTCTTCCTCTCTCCTTATCCCGTCACTCTCTCTGTGTCTTCCTCCTGTCACCCTCTCTTTCCTCAGTGTAAGGCCTTTCAAGCAATGTGACTTGACTGCTGTTATATGGAGGTTGAGCGAGTGACCCAAGAAAGTAACATTTGAATCACGATGAACCATCATTATTTGGGTCCTGTCTCCCTGCTTTCTGAACAGGTCCCCAATACAGATGATGCCGTCTCCCATGACCAGTCACAGTGGGATGATGCCCTCACCTGTTGGGACAAGGTCCCAAATGGGGGTACCATCACCAAACCAGATGTTGCACACACCAGGTAAGGATGAATACCATACTCTTACATAATGCATAGTTAGAACAGAGTGGGTTCTGATAAGTTGAGAAACAGCGATAAAGAAATGTTGCATAACTTATCATGCGCTTATTATATTTGAGTTTTGCATACACTCAACAGAATATATCCATATTCTGTCGAGAAGAGTTCAGGACATTGTTATTATATGGTCTGAAAGTCTCTCTGTTTTTAAGAAACTTTTTCTTTATAAAGGAGGATAACATTTTTTTTTATTCGAGCAAACAATATAGTTATGATTGTTAAAAGTTGCTACACTCATCACTCAAAAATGCCGCGTTGGAATTGTCCTTTTTTCAAATTGGAGAGCAATTTACTTATTTGAAAAGGTAAATTCCAACTTAGCATACAACACACAACTTATTTGTCTCCAGAGAGGCGGCACTCTTCTACCACTGTTTTTTAAAGATATGTCTGCCTTCTATCACTCCCGCCATCTGACTCCCCCGATGCGTCCTCCTCGGCATCGCTCACCAGGCTCTGCAGTGGCTGAACCGAGTCCCGGCCCGCCCAGTACCTCACAGGAAGAGCTGGAGTACAGGAAGAAGCTGGAAAAACTGTCAGGATATATAGAGCCGCTGCGCAAGTTTGTGCAGGATTCTGAGAAGAAGACTGATGAAGGTGTGTGAATCCTCTGAATTTTTTGACAATGGATAATTTCAATATTTTTCATGCCCTTGACAGAATTTTCTGTTATGTAGTTTTATTTTGTTTTACACTTTGTCATTTAATTTATAACTTAAAATTTAATATAAAATTAAACAGTTACTCTCATCTATATTGAAATTGTAAAATTTTGGAGTAAGGGAAACTTGATGTTAATTGAAGAGCCTGTGTCCTTATATCTGAATTGTACACTTTGAATTATAAAAAAAAAGTGATTTGTGTTGCATTACTTAATGGAATGCAGTGAGATTTTATTGTTTTTTTTGTTTGTTTTTTCTTTTCTTTTTCATACAGACAGCATCAAGAATCATAAGAAAATGAAAAGTTTGCTGAGTATACTCACCACTAAGAACAGGTACAAGTTAGTACTTAAGATTACTAATTTACAATGAGCAAGTTATGTGCACTTGAAGTTACGAACTTAAGCTATATCCCCCTATGCAGGGCATGACGCAGTTGGTCATTGCTGTTGTTTGCTACTGAGTACCTTTGAATACACTTTATAACAAGTATCATGGTCAAAAACTGTACAATGTTGCATGTTCAAAATCATCAAAGGTTTTCTCCTTTAAGATGGCACATCATGACATAATATGTGGTTGTGAAAGATGAAAATGCCACTGGAAAGTAGTAAAACTTAAAGAAAAAAAAAACACTCAAAACTTAGTGTGTCTTTTGTGCTTGTCTGTTAAAATCTGCTTATTTTATCTTGCACAGTAAAAATATGTAATTTTCATTAGAAAAAGAAAAAACATTGGTGACAGATTAAAAAAAAATCAACAGAAGAAAAAATAAAAGCAAATGTTGAATATGGTGTGCACAATAAAACAAAAAAATATTATTTTGCAGCCTGTCCAGTGAAGACAAGGAAAACCCTGGAATTGCAAACTTACATTCTATATATCAAAACTCCTTTGCTTTCAATCCCTCTTCCATTGCCATGGCATAGTACCAGAGGTAATAGTACCAGGCCCATTGTCTGTAGGCATAGTTCCAGAGGTAATAGTACCAGGCCCATTGTCTGTAGGCATAGTTCCAGAGGTAATAGTACCAGGCCCATTGTCTGTAGGCATAGTTCCAGAGGTAATAGTACCAGGCCCATTGTCTGTAGGCATAGTACCAGAGGTAATAGTACCAAGCCCATTGTCTGTAGGCATAGTACCAGAGGTAATAGTACCAAGCCTATTGTCTGTAGGCATAGTACCAGAGGTAATAGTACCAAGCCCATTGTCTGTAGGCATAGTACCAGAGGTAATAGTACCAAGCCTATTGTCTGTAGGCATAGTACCAGAGGTAATAGTACCAAGCCCATTGTCTGTAGGCATAGTACCAGAGGTAATAGTACCAAGCCTATTGTCTGTAGGCATAGTACCAGAGGTAATAGTACCAAGCCTATTGTCTGTAGGCATAGTACCAGAGGTAATAGTACCAAGCCCATTGTCTGTAGGCATAGTACCAGAGGTAATAGTACCAAGCCTATTGTCTGTAGGCATAGTACCAGAGGTAATAGTACCAAGCCCATTGTCTGTAGGCATAGTACCAGAGGTAATAGTACCAAGCCTATTGTCTGTAGGCATAGTACCAGAGGTAATAGTACCAAGCCTATTGTCTGTAGGCATAGTACCAGAGGTAATAGTACCAAGCCCATTGTCTGTAGGCATAGTACCAGAGGTAATAGTACCAAGCCTATTGTCTGTAGGCATAGTACCAGAGGTAATAGTACCAAGCCCATTGTCTGTAGGCATAGTACCAGAGGTAATAGTACCAAGCCTATTGTCTGTAGGCATAGTACCAGAGGTAATAGTACCAAGCCCATTGTCTGTAGGCATAGTACCAGAGGTAATAGTACCAAGCCTATTGTCTGTAGGCATAGTACCAGAGGTAATAGTACCAAGCCCATTGTCTGTAGGCATAGTACCAGAGGTAATAGTACCAAGCCCATTGTCTGTAGGCATAGTACCAGAGGTAATAGTACCAAGCCCATTGTCTGTAGGCATAGTACCAGAGGTAATAGTACCAACTAACCAAGCCCATTGTCTGTAGTGGAAAAAAGATGTTGCAGTAAAATCTTAGACTTCTGGGGATGGAAAGGGACCAAGCGATATGGCAATGTCAGTTATGATTTCTTCCATTCTCTGATTTTCATGACATTTTTTTTGTTTAGCTGGACAGAACTGTTAAGATTTCATAAATTAATTACCAAACTCTAGATCTAGTTGGCATGTCTCTGAAGGTATTTTTTTTTTAAATAAAAAGAAAACTAGCTTTAGACGCCTCATGCCCTCTGTGTATTTATACAGTTATGAGTTAATTGTGTGTTTTAAAGTGATGTTAACTCACATCATTTCAGAGTGTCAATGACAGTCTTGGAGAAGTGTGAGCAGGCCTTACATAAACTGGTAGGTTTTTTTTTTTTGTTTTTGTTTCCTTTCAATGATCGTATGTTATTGGTCAGTGTGAGCAGGCCTTACATAAATTGATGTTTTTTTTTGTTTTTGTTTCCTTTCAATGATCGTATGTTATTGGTCAGTGTGAGCAGGCCTTACATAAATTGATGTTTTTTTTTGTTCTTGTTTCCTTTCAATGATCATATGTTATTGGTCAGTGTGAGCAGGCCTTACATAAATTGATGTTTTTTTTTGTTCTTGTTTCCTTTCAATGATCGTATGTTATTGGTCAGTGTGAGCAGGCCTTACATAAACTGGTAGTTGTTTTTTTTTTCTCTTTTCCTTTTAATGATCGTATGTTATTGGTCAGTTTGAGCAGGCCTTACATAAACTGGTAGGTTTTTTTTTGTTCTTGTTTCCTTTCAATGATCGTATGTTATTGGTCAGTGTGACAGGCCTTACATAAACTGGTAGGTTTTTTTTTGTTCTTGTTTCCTTTCAATGATCGTATGTTATTGGTCAGTGTGAGCAGGCCTTACATAAATTGATATGTTTTTTTTTTTTGTTTTTTGTTTCCTTTCAATGATCGTATGTTATTGGTTAGGTTCATCAGTTTTAGGTTTTTACAAATTTTACTTTTAAAATCAATATGGGATTATAATGTTTTTGTTTATGCATATCCTTTTTTTTTAAAATTTAATCTTGTTGTGTTTCTCATTTATTTAAGCCTGAGCTTTTTGATTGAATTCAATTTTGTTTTGAAGTATGTGATTTGCAGGTAATTTTGATGGGTGGTAGCCGCGTAAGATATCAAGGCATGAGTTTCAGGTGTGCTTGCCCTGATAGCACTTAGTTTGATATGCAAATCAGCTGGGCGGGTTTCTTACACAAACCAAAAATCAGTAAAAGTGAACTAAAACTGGGAAGAAATAGCATATATTTGATATGCAAATCAGCTGGATGGGTTTCTTACACAAACCAAAAATCAGTAAAAGTGAACATAAACTGGGATGTAATAACACTTAGTTTGATATGCAAATTAGCTGGACGGGTTTCTTACACAAACCAAAAATCAGTAAAAGTGAACTAAAACTGGGATGTAATAGCACTTAGTTTGATATGCAAATCAGCTGGGCGGGTTTCTTACACAAATCAAAAATCAGTAAAAGTGAACATAAACTGGGATGTAATAACACTTAGTTTGATATGCAAATCAGCTGGACGGCTTTCTTACACAAACCAAAAATCAGTAAAAGTGAACATAAACTGGGATGTAATAACACTTAGTTTGATATGCAAATCAGCTGGGCGGGTTTCTTACACAAATCAAAAATCAGTGAAAGTGAACATATACTGGGATGTAATAGCACTTAGTTTGATATGCAAATCAGCTGGGCGGGTTTCTTACACAAACCAAAAATCACTTAAAGTGAACATAAACTGGGATGTAATAACACTTAGTTTGATATGCAAATCAGCTGGACGGGTTTCTTACACAAATCAAAAATCAGTAAAAGTGAACATAAACTGGGATGTAATAACACTTAGTTTGATATGCAAATCAGCTGGACAGGTTTCTTACACAAACCAAAAATCAGTAAATGTGAATTAAAACTGGGATGTTTCAACCTTGCTTGAAAACCCCATGGAGTATCTCTTATTTGTTTTCAGCAATGTAGGGGAACCTCAGTTATTCTCCTGATCTTATTCCTACTTTGATCCTGATAGTATCTCACTGACACACTTGTAGTATTTTCATCCAGTTTAAACACTTGACTACAGGATAGTATTCAAACGTTTAAATTAAAAAAAAAACATTTTTTTGCATTATTTATTTATTTTACAGTGGAGCATTTTTCTTTATGATATGTCACTAAATCTTATCAATCATTTGCTAATCTTGTCTGCGTGGAAAACTTACTTTGAAAGTGTTATTTTACAGGTTTCAAAGCTGTACTCTGCATCTTTTTATATTGCTTTTTTTATTCTGCAACTCCTCAGAACTCCACAGCCACGTCCAGCTCTCATGGCCACATGTGCCAACCGATGCTTGATGTGGTAGCACGGTTTACAACAGCTCCTTCGCTGAACCACTCACTCTACCGCACATTTGGTCCAGCCCTGGAAGCTTACACAGGCCCAGCTATACGGTGAGTACTCAGTGCAGCAGTTTTAACAAGTGGTACAGGTTCGAGCTCAGTCAACCACTGAATCACTTCTTTATCTAAGAAGCCCATAGGTGCATGATCCCTCAGTCAACCACTGAATCACTCCTTTATATAAGAAGCCCATAGGGGCACGATCCCTCAGTCAACCACTGAATCACTTCTTTATCTAAGAAGCCCATAGGGGCATAATCGCTCAGTCAACCACTGAATCACTTCTTTTACTAAGAAGTCCATAGGGGCATGATCTTAAGCTTGATGGCAAAATTAGTTCATCATTTTGTTCATATAAAAAAAAAATGAGAGAAAAAGAGTACATTGTAACTGTATTTGAGATGTAACGATCTTTTTCTTGTCTGCCAGCACATGATTCACTTAAGCCATAGTTTAATTTGTATAAGATGATGCAGCCACTTCTCATATAGATATTTGCAAAGAAAGAGTAACTTCTAAAGCCATATTGTGTGCTTGCTTATATCCGAGAAAGTTACTTATATAGCCATAGCTACTGTGTGCTTGCTTATACCCGAGAGAGTAACTTATAAAGCCATATTGTGTGTTTTGTTTCAGAGCTCCCAGCCCACCCCCAGCCAAAATGCGCAAAGTAGAGCAAGACTCGCCAGAAGAGCTGCCGGACGTGATCCAGGGGGAGATAGCACGGTTAGGACGTCGTTTTCAAGTGTCTGTCGACCCAAAATACCACCCTGGCTCTGAGGCTTACCACCTAGTTTGTCGTCTTGGTGAGTACAAACTGAAACTCACTGCTTCAGAGCTGTCAACTCACTCAAGTCTTAAACGACTTGTATAATGTGTCACAAGGTTAATCTCAAATTGATAGAAGAATGCAATTAACATGCCAGGAGAAACTTTATCCTTTTGTCCTTGGCAGCTTTGTGTGTAAGTGACAACGACTTGTATAATGTGAGTCACAAGGTTAATCTCCTCAGAATTGATAGAAGAATGCAATTATCATGCCAAGAGAAACTTTATCCTTTTGCCCCTTGGCAGCTTTGTGTGTAGGTAACAACGACTTGTATAATGTGAGTCACAAGGTTAATCTCCTCAGAATTGATAGAAGAATGCAATTATAATGCCAAGAGAAACTTTATCCTTTTGCCCCTTGGCAGCTTTGTGTGTAAGTGACAACGACTTGTATAATGTGAGTCACAAGGTTAATCTCCTCAGAATTGATAGAAGAATGCAATTATCATGCCAAAAGAAACTTTATCCTTTTGCCCCTTGGCAGCTTTGTGTGTAGGTAACAACGACTTGTATAATGTGAGTCACAAGGTTAATCTCCTCAGAATTGATAGAAGAATGCAATTATCATGCCAAGAGAAACTTTATCCTTTTGCCCCTTGGCAGCTTTGTGTGTAAGTGACAACGACTTGTATAATGTGAGTCACAAGGTTAATCTCCTCAGAATTGATAGAAGAATGCAATTATCATGCCAAGAGAAACTTTATCCTTTTGCCCCTTGGCAGCTTTGTGTGTAAGTGACAACGACTTGTATAATGTGAGTCACAAGGTTAATCTCCTCAGAATTGATAGAAGAATGCAATTATCATGCCAAGAGAAACTTTATCCTTTTGCCCCTTGGCAGCTTTGTGTGTAAGTGACAACGACTTGTATAATGTGAGTCACAAGGTTAATCTCCTCAGAATTGATAGAAGAATGCAATTAACATGCCAGGAGAAACTTTATCCTTTTGCCCCTTGGCAGCTTTGTGTGTAGGTGACAACGACTTGTATAATGTGAGTCACAAGGTTAATCTCCTCAGAATTGATAGAAGAATGCAATTATCATGCCAAGAGAAACTTTATCCTTTTGCCCCTTGGCAGCTTTGTGTGTAAGTGACAACGACTTGTATAATGTGAGTCACAAGGTTAATCTCCTCAGAATTGATAGAAGAATGCAATTATCATGCCAGGAGAAACTTTATCCTTTTGCCCCTTGGCAGCGTTGTGTGTAAGTGACAACGACTTGTATAATGTGAGTCACAAGGTTAATCTCCTCAGAATTGATAGAAGAATGCAATTATCATGCCAGGAGAAACTTTATCCTTTTGCCCCTTGGCAGCGTTGTGTGTAGGTGACAATCAGTGAATGAACTAAAAGGGGAATTGAGAGGCAGATTACATCATGCATTTTGTTCACAGAAACAGCATCAAGTTGATTGCAACACGATGCTAGAAAATTGGTGCTCTTTAGTGCTCTGGATAAATATTTCCAATGGGTTGAATTTCAAAATATCTGTTACACAAAATTGAACAGGAAGGCAACACTTAAAGCATGAATCAAGCTAACAAGCTGGAGTTGTCTATAAACGAGTTGCTGGTCTTCATGGTTTAATCAATTGTGATTGCTTCTTTCTCTGGAAAATTAATCTTGGAACAAAATGTAGTATGTTTTAAGCAACATCAGATTTGATAAGGGCAATGAATCTGGAGTATGGAACCAACTGTCCATCTGCAGATTCCAGAACAAGCAACAAAGGCTTTCATTTTATTGTAAGACTGAAGTTGTATCAAGCTGTGGTGACTGTCTGTTGGTCTCTAGTATTGCCCACCCTGTTGCAAACTCTGATTCGATAAGACCATATTTTCTCTTTTGCTCATATTAGCTTCCACAGAGGGGCCTACAGATATGTGGGGAAGGAGCAATGAAAGAGAATGAGAGATGACTGGACAATTAGAGAATGTCATCAATGAGAGATATAGAATAAAAAAAAAAGTACATTTCTGTAGAATGAGATTTCGATGTCTACATACATAGATAAATTGAGTATTTTGGTTTATTGGATCACCAGCATTCTTTGTTCTGACTCCTTCGCTCTGTGCAATGGTAGGTCTGGGGATCATGTTTAGATTTTTTGTATTGTCTCTAAATCAACAAGTGGCATGGTTCCCTGTGGCCTTAATCCCTTAATTGCTAAATTTGACCCAGTAGTGAAGGTTAAGATTTGACTCAATTGCTTTGGGATTTATCATAATAAATACATGTGCATTCACATATCTGTTGAGAGTTGATTACAGGGAAATATAGCACATCGGTGGTCTAGATCTTACACTGACTGCCAGTGGATATATGTGAGTGGGTTGGGGAAGAAATTGGTAGGTGTTAAGAGAGACCACCTTACTTGGTTGGAAGTAATTATGTAGGTAGATCTGAAAATAAATATACCTATTTGGCTGAGCTGAGAGTTATTTCCTCTCAAGAGACCTGCATGATCGGTTAGGACATACGTATGGTGAATATCTGCAAGGAGGCCTCCATTTACTCATCCTATGTAGAATTATTGAACTCAGCTGGCACAATTTTAACTCTTAACAATGAAGTAGAAATTGATATCATATCAAATTATATTCATATGATGGAAGTAATTGTTAAATTTAAGCTTAAAAGTAGAAAACCTGGTTATGTCCCATGAAACCCTCAAGCCTAACTGATTGTGATTGCTCGCAAAGCCGCTACACCCGACAAACAGCGTAAAATATAATACTCAAGGGTCCTAACTGAACTTTCTTTATTTGTTGTTAGAAATTTGGTATTCTTTCAGGTCATTAATTACTCAAAGGTGGTCATTTTTTTTTTCTTCCAAAGATTCGTTATTTTATATGGTAATGCTGTCATTATATTTATCATCATCAAGCTCTGTATTTCTCCCTTTTTCTATTCTCTCTATCTCTACATTTCTGTCTCTCTTTTTGCCCCCTTTCTCTCTCTTTCTCTCTCTTTCTCTCTCTCTCTCTCTCTCTCTCTCTCCCACGCTCTCTCTATCTCTCTTTCTATGTCTGTCTGTTTCCTCTTTCTCTCTCTCTCACTCACTCTCTCTCTAAATCTCTCTATCTATCTGTTTCTCTCTCTCTCTCTCTCTCTCTCTCTCTCTCCCACGCTCTCTCTATCTCTCTTTCTATGTCTGTCTGTTTCCTCTTTCTCTCTCTCTCACTCACTCTCTCTCTAAATCTCTCTATCTATCTGTTTCTCTGTGTGTGTGTGTGTGTGTGCGTATAGACTGATCGTAAACGAGTTTGCATTGCGAAGTGCATCCTCCCAGTTTTCATCTTTTCTTTCACTCTATTTTGATGTCTTCCTCTCTGTCTCACTTAAACCTGCCTATATTCCTCCAGCAGACCCTCAAGTTTCTTTTCTCGTGTAATTTTCATCTGCTAGCTACGAGAACTCCTATACTCTTGAAGTTTGTTCTCTCATCCACCCCCCCCTGCTCCCGACTGCTGGTTCTCTCTTCCCAACCGCCCCCAGTTTGCCGGTTTTGACCTTCTCGTTCTTAGACCAGTTTTGTCTAAGTTCATTTCAAGTTATCTGCCCTTTATCTCGGCGCTTGCCAAACTTTTCTTGCTACGATTTCCATTACGACTTCGTCCACATGCCCTTTTGGCATAAGAATCCATTTTTTTTTCTCTAGCCTTCTTTCTGATTTAGTTTTTTCCCCGTTTCCAAAACACGCAACGCTCATGTTGCAGTTGGTAAGGTTGCATGCCGGGACGCCGGGAGGAAGAGTTGTACATATGATTGGCTGGAGCGGAAGGAAGGCTACCGTGTGCTGCACGCACAGCTCTCCACTGGTTTTTTTTTTTTTTTTTAGTTTTTACCTGTACCAGCAGCGCCATCTAGCTGGTTTGTCCTCCGCTCCCCGCCAAGGTTAGACAGGAGACTGGTCGAGATCTGCTCCTGCTGCTTCTCTTTGTGCTCGATTGCGTCCATAGTGATCGTGTAGATCACTGATCCTCCCTGTAGAAGACCTCCGCTAAGACCAGTTCTATTGTGAGGACCGATAGGAAGATACTACTATTGACTGCCACTATCTTATCTTGAATGTTTTCTCCTAATCTTTCTCCTTCCTCCTCCTCCTCCTCCTCTCTCTCTCTCTCTCTCTCTCTCTCTCTCTCTCTCTCTCTCTCTCTCTCTCTCTCTCTCTCTCTCTCTTTCTCTTTCTATATATATATATATATATATATATATATATATGTATATGTGTGTGTGTGTGTTTGGATCCATGTATATCGTACACACACACAAAGCGGTACCCCTTTCCCTGCCCTCTCTCTCACTTTAAATTTCTCATCTGTTTCTTCAGTTAAGTCACCTATTTAATCTCGTAGAGAGACTCGACACGCGTCTAGGATTCGAACATGGAAGCTTCTCACCCGTAACCCTGATTTTAACCTGAACACTATGATGCCACTGTTTTTTTTTTTTTTGTTTTGTTTTCCTCATTGAGCTGATCAAATATCTGTCGTTTCGTTTTCCATTGCCGTCTTTGCCATTAGAGTTAGTTAGAAGGGGCAGGGAAAAAAAAAGATATATATATATATATATATATATATATATATATATATATAGAGAGAGAGAGAGAGAGAGAGAGAGAGAGAGAGAGAGAGAGAGAGAGAGAGAGTCAGACAGACAGACAGACAGACAGACAGAGAAAAAGACAGACAGACATAACAAAAAAGAAAGAACAACAATATTGTACCTCGACGGCGAATCACTCATTGGATTGGTAGAAGAGAAAACTAAACAAAGAGGAGAACTGCCAGTTTGGTTTTTGTGTAATGTAAACCTCGTCCCCTAAGCTGGTCTTGGGTTCAAACACTAAGACTAGTAAGAGCGTCTCTAATCAGATAGAACTGCAGTAAAGCACGTGAGCCACTGGGGGAACTGAGGAGGTGCACGTGCCTGGGCTGGAGTCTGGGCTGGCAGTGGGCTTCACTTGACCACACGGACAGACATGTAGAGAGAGGGTGGGGAAGGCTTTAGAGAGTATTTCAAAGGTGGTTTTTAGCTTTACATGTATTTATAGGATAAACATATTACATGTATTTATAGGATAAACATATTACATGTATTTATAGGATAAACATATTACATGTATTTATAGGATAAACATATTACATGTGTTTATAGGATAAACATATTACATGTATTTATAGGATAAACATAGTACATGTATTTATAGGATAAACATATTACATGTATTTATAGGATAAACATATTACATGTATTTATAGGATAAACATATTACATGTATTTATGGGATAAACATATTACATGTATTTATAGGATAAACATATTACATGTATTTATGGGATAAACATATTACATGTATTTATAGGATAAACATATTACATATATAAAGAACGAGCGATTCAAAGCTTTTGCAATCAAGTTTAATGAACTTTAAAGCTTTGTTCACTATCAAACGAACTTGCTATCTACCGGCTAGATCTACGCTTTCCCTTATCATTTATTATCTTCTCTGTCTGTCGCTCTATCATCCCTCTCTGTTTATTTCGATATATATTTCTGTCTGTCGTATTGGTAAATGAAGCAGTGGTAGTAGAACTACTTGTTATTGTTGTTGTTGCTGTTGTTGGAGGAGCAGCTAAAGCAATAGCAGCAGAAGCGTTTAGTTAAGCTTTCATGGCCTGCTAGTAATGGTATTTCAAGCTTGAACTAACGGTGGATAGAGAGTCACTGACAATGCTGTACACTTACTGCAAGAGTACACTCACTATAGTTAGACGCAACTCCAGCTTAAGTGATGCCTCTCTCTCTCTCTCTCTCTCTCTCTCTCTCTCTCTCTCTCTCTCTCTCTCTCTCTCTCTCTCTCTCTCTCTCTCTCTCTCTCTTTTTTTTTCTTTCTTTCTTATTGCATCAGTGTTTCTAACAGGCACAGGCTTTGATCGGATCCAAAAGTTTATCTTCGCTCATGGTGGGTTACTTACCTGGTTGGAAAAAGGAAAATGAGAGAGAGAAAGAGAGAGAGAGAGAGATGAGAGGACGAACTAACGGAAGAGGAGGGAGAGAGAGAGGGAACGGAAATTTTAACGAACGGAGGAAAACAGCTAAGAGTTGGAGAGAAAAAAATTGAGAGATACAGACAGAGAGAGAGAGAGAGAGAGAGAGAGAGAGAGAGAGAGAGAGAGAGAGAGAGAGAGAGAGAGAGAGAGAGAGAGAGAGAGAGAGAGAGAGAGAGAGAGAGAGAGAGCATCCCACTCTGGTATTGCTGAATTTACATCAGATTTAGCAATACAGCCTTGTCCTACTTGGCGTGGGGACAATCATAGAGAGAAGAAATCTAATTCGTTTTTTTTTTCTTTTTTTCTTTTTTAAGGTGTTGAAATTTTAGAGAAATAGAGGGATGTAACGAAAGGCAATATAGATGTTGAAAACTCTACACGTCAGGCGATGTAACGGCGTGTGAAATAATCACAGAATCCCATGATTTGCAGAATATGTGGGGACCATCAGAGTAGAGTAAACACACAGGTTACATGGGGCGGCATCTTTCACCTCTGTTCAGAACTCTCGAGGGGAAGAAGTTATAAGAAAAGATGTAAAATACCACCGCTCCTGGCACCCTGTGTGTGTTGATTCTCTTCCTTTCTGCTATTCCCCCGTCGCCTAAGCCCGTGTGAACCTTTCACTTTCTAGTGACTTACCTTCTTCCTGAAAGTTAACACTCTGAAATCTCAATAACAGTACAACAATACTAGTACTGTTACTGGAAGCTGTCTGTGAAAACAATCAGTTGACCTAGTTACAGACACAGCTGGGCTCAGGTTTCTAGTACATGATCTACGGCACCTCCCATGGCTCCGTCCAATCTTTTCATATTCTATGAGAACTAGACATGGCCAAACAGTTCTTTAATGCTGATATTTCTCTAGCTTACAGAATACTTTGGTGTTTGATATTTTTCTACCTTTTTGACGTCGCCTTGTTTGTATCAACTTCAGTGGAAGATGGAAAGCTGTTTGGCGTTGTCGACTACTAATATAGGCTTAATTACCATTTCCACCGCCGACAATATACGTAGATTTTAAGGTCGTAGGATATGATCCAGGGAAATTACACCAACTTCAAGGCTACATGTCTGTACAGCTACAGCTCCTACCACACTGCAGTATAGAGGGTGATATCTTCCGCATGGTCTGTACTGTTACGGCTCCCACTACACTGCAGTATAGAGGGTGATATCTTCCGCATGGTCTGTACTGTTACGGCTCCCACTACAGTGCAGTATAGAGGGTGATATCTTCCGCATGGTCTGTACCGTTACAGCTCCTACCACACTGCAGTGCAGTATAGAGGGTGATATCTGTCTGTACGCTTACTACTCACTAGTACTAGAGCATATCTTCCGCATGGTCTGTACTGTTACGGCTCCTACCACACTGCAGTATAGAGGGTGATATCTTCCGCATGGTCTGTACTGTTACGGCTCCCACTACACTGCAGTATAGAGGGTGATATCTTCCGCATGGTCTGTACTGTTACGGCTCCCACTACAGTGCAGTATAGAGGGTGATATCTTCCGCATGGTCTGTACTGTTACGGCTCCCACTACACTGCAGTATAGAGGGTGATATCTTCCGCATGGTCTGTACCGTTACGGCTCCCACTACAGTGCAGTATAGAGGGTGATATCTTCCGCATGGTCTGTACTGTTACGGCTCCCACTACAGTGCAGTATAGAGGGTGATATCTTCCGCATGGTCTGTACCGTTACGGCTCCCACTACAGTGCAGTATAGAGGGTGATATCTTCCGCATGGTCTGTACTGTTACGGCTCCCACTACACTGCAGTATAGAGGGTGATATCTTCCGCATGGTCTGTACTGTTACGGCTCCCACTACAGTGCAGTATAGAGGGTGATATCTTCCGCATGGTCTGTACCGTTACGGCTCCTACCATACTGCAGTAGAGAGAGTGATATCCTCCGCATGGTCTGTACTGTTACGGCTCCTACCACACTGCAGTATAGAGGGTGATATCTTCCGCATGGTCTGTGCTGTTACGGCTCTTACTACAGTGCAGTATAGAGGGTGATATCTTCCGCATGGTCTGTACCGTTACAGCTCCTACAACACTGCAGTATAGAAGGTGATATCTTCCGCTTCGTCTGTACCGTTACGGCTCCCACTACAGTGCAGTGTAGAGGGTGATATCTTCCGCATGGTCTGTACCGTTACGGCTCCCACTACAGTGCAGTATAGAGGGTGATATCTTCCGCATGGTCTGTACCGTTACAGCTCCTACAACACTGCAGTATAGAAGGTGATATCTTCCGCTTCGTCTGTACCGTTACGGCTCCCACTACAGTGCAGTGTAGAGGGTGATATATTCACATGCCAATTGTAACCGTCACACCACACAAGGTGCTGCGGTGCAGATACTAACGGATCATAAGCTGTATTTCTTAGATATCTGTATGGGTATTTCTCAGCTTTATGGAGGCTTCCTTCTTTCTACTAAGACCCAGTACAGACCAACCAGTCAGAGCTCGGTGTTTCTAGCCGACACGTCCACTCCAGGATATTGTCATCGCTCCAGTGACTCGCGGAACATGGTAGGGAACAACCGAGGAGGAAGGAGGAGAAGAATCCCACCTGTCTAGGGGTTTAAGGGTATTTTTAGGGAGTCATGATTATTAACAGTCAGTCTTCGTAATGTTCACCATTTTGAAAACTACTTCAGCCGTGTTTCTATGCATTTCTGTTTTATGCACAGTGCATCACCGATGCATGCCATCTCATTTCTTTGATTGCTCACAATATTCCTCAAGTGTCCAGGAGATGGCGCTACAAAAAGCACGGTTTGTACTGTTTAAGATCTACATTACACTTGTGGCTAAGCAGAACAACATTGACAGGACCTGAGAGATAGAGAGAGAAAAAAAAAGGGGGGGGGGACATGGAGGGAGAAGAGGACAACAGACTTACAAAGCAGAGAAGCTTCTTCTAGGCAGATTAGTGTGCTTCAGATACTGTCAGAGAAGCTTCTTATAGGCAGATTAGTGTGCTTCAGATACTGTCAGAGAAGCTTCTTATAGGCAGATTAGTGTGCTTCAGATACTGTCAGAGAAGCTTCTTCTAGGCAGATTAGTGTGCTTCAGATACTGTCAGAGAAGCTTCTAGGCAAATTAGTGTGCTTCAGATACTATCAGCGTTAGAGAAATGCAGTTTGAGAGGGAGGGTGTGGAATTGAAGATTTTTTCAATTTTTGCTTGAGGAAAGTTGAAATAGGGCAACTTCCACAGTCCAGCACCGGTGCACAAACTGCTTTATTTTGGAGTTTGTTTTAATTAAGCACATGTTCTGTTTGTTTTTCATAGTGTCTTTTTACTCTTAATCGACTTGTTCTACACATTAGATACGTTATTGATCTTTGGTATGAAATAATACAGCAGAGGAAAACACCTTGATGATTTTTATTTGTCGTTGTTTTTCCAGGAGGGTGAGGTATTTGAATAAAACTTGATATGGCTTTAGTGCGAACGTTGTGTTGGTCATGGGTCTGGCCTGTCCAGTGTGATATCCAGCTACTGTTTATCCTTAAGAGTTCAGATTCTACACTCGAAGAAAGCCTGGAATCTGTTGTCAATTTAAGATTTTATCAAGATATCCACCTAATGTTTGTTATTAAGAGTTCAGATTCTACACTCAAAGAAAGCCTGGAATCTGTTGTCAATTTAAGATCTTATCAAGATATCCACCTAATGTTTGTTATTAAGAGTTCAGATTCTACACTCAAAGAAAGCCTGGAATCTGTTGTCAATTTAAGATCTTATCAAGATATCTACCTAATGTTTGTCATTAAGAGTTCAGATTCTACACTCAAAGAAAGTCTGGAATCTGTTATCAATTTAAGATCTTATCAAGACTATCATGAGTAGAGGAATCCCAGAGTGTTGAATGTTTTTTCTCTCTGTCTTCCCAGAGAGATCCCAAACTTGTTGAATGTGTTTTCTCTCTGTCTTCCCAGAGAGATCCCAACATTTTGAATGTGTTTTCTCTCTGTTCTCCCACAGAGATCCCAACCTTTTGAATGTGTTTTCTCTCTGTCCTACCAGAGAGATCCTAACGTGTTGAATGTGTTTTCTCTCTGTTCTCCCAGAGAGATCCCAACGTGTTGAATGTGTTTTCTCTCTGTCCTACCAGAGAGATCCCCACGTGTTGAATGTGTTTTCTCTCTGTCCTACCAGAGAGATCCTAACGTGTTGAATGTGTTTTCTCTCTGTCCTACCAGAGAGATCCCCACGTGTTGAATGTGTTTTCTCTCTGTCCTACCAGAGAGATCCCCACGTGTTGAATGTGTTTTCTCTCTGTCCTACCAGAGAGATCCCCACGTGTTGAATGTGTTTTCTCTCTGTCCTACCAGAGAGATCCTAACGTGTTGAATGTGTTTTCTCTCTGTCCTACCAGAGAGATCCTAACGTGTTGAATGTGTTTTCTCTCTGTCCTACCAGAGAGATCCTAACGTGTTGAATGTGTTTTCTCTCTGTCCTACCAGAGAGATCCCGACGTGTTGAATGTGTTTTCTCTCTGTCCTACCAGAGAGATCCTAACGTGTTGAATGTGTTTTCTCTCTGTCCTACCAGAGAGATCCCGACGTGTTGAATGTGTTTTCTCTCTGTCCTACCAGAGAGATCCTAACGTGTTGAATGTGTTTTCTCTCTGTCCTACCAGAGAGATCCCGACGTGTTGAATGTGTTTTCTCTCTGTCCTACCAGAGAGATCCCCACGTGTTGAATGTGTTTTCTCTCTGTCCTACCAGAGAGATCCTAACGTGTTGAATGTGTTTTCTCTCTGTCCTACCAGAGAGATCCCCACGTGTTGAATGTGTTTTCTCTCTGTCCTACCAGAGAGATCCTAACGTGTTGAATGTGTTTTCTCTCTGTCCTACCAGAGAGATCCCGACGTGTTGAATGTGTTTTCTCTCTGTCCTACCAGAGAGATCCCCACGTGTTGAATGTGTTTTCTCTCTGTCCTACCAGAGAGATCCTAACGTGTTGAATGTGTTTTCTCTCTGTCCTACCAGAGAGATCCTAACGTGTTGAATGTGTTTTCTCTCTGTCCTACCAGAGAGATCCCGACGTGTTGAATGTGTTTTCTCTCTGTCCTACCAGAGAGATCCTAACGTGTTGAATGTGTTTTCTCTCTGTCCTACCAGAGAGATCCTAACGTGTTGAATGTGTTTTCTCTCTGTCCTACCAGAGAGATCCCAACGTGTTGAATGTGTTTTCTCTCTGTCCTACCAGAGAGATCCCAACGTGTTGAATGTGTTTTCTCTCTGTCCTACCAGAGAGATCCCGACGTGTTGAATGTGTTTTCTCTCTGTCCTACCAGAGAGATCCTAACGTGTTGAATGTGTTTTCTCTCTGTCCTACCAGAGAGATCCCGACGTGTTGAATGTGTTTTCTCTCTGTCCTACCAGAGAGATCCCCACGTGTTGAATGTGTTTTCTCTCTGTTCTACCAGAGAGATCCTAACGTGTTGAATGTGTTTTCTCTCTGTCCTACCAGAGAGATCCTAACGTGTTGAATGTGTTTTCTCTCTGTCCTACCAGAGAGATCCTAACGTGTTGAATGTGTTTTCTCTCTGTCCTACCAGAGAGATCCCAACGTGTTGAATGTGTTTTCTCTCTGTCCTACCAGAGAGATCCCAACGTGTTGAATGTGTTTTCTCTCTGTCCTACCAGAGAGATCCCGACGTGTTGAATGTGTTTTCTCTCTGTCCTACCAGAGAGATCCCAACGTGTTGAATGTGTTTTCTCTCTGTCCTACCAGAGAGATCCCAGAGTGTTGAATGTGTTTTCTCTCTGTCCTACCAGAGAGATCCCAACGTGTTGAATGTGTTTTCTCTCTGTCCTACCAGAGAGATCCCAACGTGTTGAATGTGTTTTCTCTCTGTCCTACCAGAGAGATCCCAACGTGTTGAATGTGTTTTCTCTCTGTCCTACCAGAGAGATCCCAACGTGTTGAATGTGTTTTCTCTCTGTCCTACCAGAGAGATCCCAACGTGTTGAATGTGTTTTCTCTCTGTCCTACCAGAGAGATCCCGACGTGTTGAATGTGTTTTCTCTCTGTCCTACCAGAGAGATCCCAACGTGTTGAATGTGTTTTCTCTCTGTCCTACCAGAGAGATCCTAACGTGTTGAATGTGTTTTCTCTCTGTCCTACCAGAGAGATCCCGACGTGTTGAATGTGTTTTCTCTCTGTCCTACCAGAGAGATCCCAACGTGTTGAATGTGTTTTCTCTCTGTCCTACCAGAGAGATCCCGACGTGTTGAATGTGTTTTCTCTCTGTCCTACCAGAGAGATCCTAACGTGTTGAATGTGTTTTCTCTCTGTTCTACCAGAGAGATCCTAACGTGTTGAATGTGTTTTCTCTCTGTCCTACCAGAGAGATCCTAACGTGTTGAATGTGTTTTCTCTCTGTCCTACCAGAGAGATCCTAACGTGTTGAATGTGTTTTCTCTCTGTCCTACCACAGAGATCCCGACGTGTTGAATGTGTTTTCTCTCTGTCCTACCAGAGATCCCGACGTGTTGAATGTGTTTTCTCTCTGTCCTACCAGAGAGATCCTAACGTGTTGAATGTGTTTTCTCTCTGTCCTACCAGAGAGATCCCCACGTGTTGAATGTGTTTTCTCTCTGTCCTACCAGAGAGATCCCCACGTGTTGAATGTGTTTTCTCTCTGTCCTACCAGAGAGATCCTAACGTGTTGAATGTGTTTTCTCTCTGTCCTACCAGAGAGATCCAAACGTGTTGAATGTGTTTTCTCTCTGTCCTACCAGAGAGATCCTAACGTGTTGAATGTGTTTTCTCTCTGTCCTACCAGAGAGATCCCGACGTGTTGAATGTGTTTTCTCTCTGTCCTACCAGAGAGATCCTAACGTGTTGAATGTGTTTTCTCTCTGTCCTACCAGAGAGATCCCCACGTGTTGAATGTGTTTTCTCTCTGTCCTACCAGAGAGATCCCGACGTGTTGAATGTGTTTTCTCTCTGTCCTACCAGAGAGATCCCAACGTGTTGAATGTGTTTTCTCTCTGTCCTACCAGAGAGATCCCGACGTGTTGAATGTGTTTTCTCTCTGTCCTACCAGAGAGATCCCGACGTGTTGAATGTGTTTTCTCTCTGTCCTACCAGAGAGATCCCGACGTGTTGAATGTGTTTTCTCTCTGTCCTACCAGAGAGATCCTAACGTGTTGAATGTGTTTTCTCTCTGTCCTACCAGAGAGATCCCGACGTGTTGAATGTGTTTTCTCTCTGTCCTACCAGAGAGATCCTAACGTGTTGAATGTGTTTTCTCTCTGTCCTACCAGAGAGATCCCAACGTGTTGAATGTGTTTTCTCTCTGTCCTACCAGAGAGATCCCAGAGTGTTGAATGTGTTTTCTCTCTGTCCTACCAGAGAGATCCTAACGTGTTGAATGTGTTTTCTCTCTGTCCTACCAGAGAGATCCTAACGTGTTGAATGTGTTTTCTCTCTGTCCTACCAGAGAGATCCTAACGTGTTGAATGTGTTTTCTCTCTGTCCTACCAGAGAGATCCTAACGTGTTGAATGTGTTTTCTCTCTGTCCTACCAGAGAGATCCTAACGTGTTGAATGTGTTTTCTCTCTGTCCTACCAGAGAGATCCCGACGTGTTGAATGTGTTTTCTCTCTGTCCTACCAGAGAGATCCCGACGTGTTGAATGTGTTTTCTCTCTGTCCTACCAGAGAGATCCCGACGTGTTGAATGTGTTTTCTCTCTGTCCTACCAGAGAGATCCCGACGTGTTGAATGTGTTTTCTCTCTGTCCTACCAGAGAGATCCTAACGTGTTGAATGTGTTTTCTCTCTGTCCTACCAGAGAGATCCTAACGTGTTGAATGTGTTTTCTCTCTGTCCTACCAGAGAGATCCTAACGTGTTGAATGTGTTTTCTCTCTGTCCTACCAGAGAGATCCTAACGTGTTGAATGTGTTTTCTCTCTGTCCTACCAGAGAGATCCCGACGTGTTGAATGTGTTTTCTCTCTGTCCTACCAGAGAGATCCCAACGTGTTGAATGTGTTTTCTCTCTGTCCTACCAGAGAGATCCCAACGTGTTGAATGTGTTTTCTCTCTGTCCTACCAGAGAGATCCCAACGTGTTGAATGTGTTTTCTCTCTGTCCTACCAGAGAGATCCTAACGTGTTGAATGTGTTTTCTCTCTGTCCTACCAGAGAGATCCCGACGTGTTGAATGTGTTTTCTCTCTGTCCTACCAGAGAGATCCTAACGTGTTGAATGTGTTTTCTCTCTGTCCTACCAGAGAGATCCTAACGTGTTGAATGTGTTTTCTCTCTGTCCTACCAGAGAGATCCCGACGTGTTGAATGTGTTTTCTCTCTGTCCTACCAGAGAGATCCTAACGTGTTGAATGTGTTTTCTCTCTGTCCTACCAGAGAGATCCTAACGTGTTGAATGTGTTTTCTCTCTGTCCTACCAGAGAGATCCCAACGTGTTGAATGTGTTTTCTCTCTGTCCTACCAGAGAGATCCTAACGTGTTGAATGTGTTTTCTCTCTGTCCTACCAGAGAGATCCCCACGTGTTGAATGTGTTTTCTCTCTGTCCTACCAGAGAGATCCCAACGTGTTGAATGTGTTTTCTCTCTGTCCTACCAGAGAGATCCTCACGTGTTGAATGTGTTTTCTCTCTGTCCTACCAGAGAGATCCCCACGTGTTGAATGTGTTTTCTCTCTGTCCTACCAGAGAGATCCTGACGTGTTGAATGTGTTTTCTCTCTGTCCTACCAGAGAGATCCCGACGTGTTGAATGTGTTTTCTCTCTGTCCTACCAGAGAGATCCTGACGTGTTGAATGTGTTTTCTCTCTGTCCTACCAGAGAGATCCCAACGTGTTGAATGTGTTTTCTCTCTGTCCTACCAGAGAGATCCCAACGTGTTGAATGTGTTTTCTCTCTGTCCTACCAGAGAGATCCCAACGTGTTGAATGTGTTTTCTCTCTGTCCTACCAGAGAGATCCTAACGTGTTGAATGTGTTTTCTCTCTGTCCTACCAGAGAGATCCCAACGTGTTGAATGTGTTTTCTCTCTGTCCTACCAGAGAGATCCCAACGTGTTGAATGTGTTTTCTCTCTGTCCTACCAGAGAGATCCCAACGTGTTGAATGTGTTTTCTCTCTGTCCTACCAGAGAGATCCCAGAGTGTTGAATGTGTTTTCTCTCTGTCCTACCAGAGAGATCCCAACGTGTTGAATGTGTTTTCTCTCTGTCCTACCAGAGAGATCCCAACGTGTTGAATGTGTTTTCTCTCTGTCCTACCAGAGAGATCCTAACGTGTTGAATGTGTTTTCTCTCTGTCCTACCAGAGAGATCCCCACGTGTTGAATGTGTTTTCTCTCTGTCCTACCAGAGAGATCCCCACGTGTTGAATGTGTTTTCTCTCTGTCCTACCAGAGAGATCCTAACGTGTTGAATGTGTTTTCTCTCTGTCCTACCAGAGAGATCCCAACGTGTTGAATGTGTTTTCTCTCTGTCCTACCAGAGAGATCCTAACGTGTTGAATGTGTTTTCTCTCTGTCCTACCAGAGAGATCCCAACGTGTTGAATGTGTTTTCTCTCTGTCCTACCAGAGAGATCCCCACGTGTTGAATGTGTTTTCTCTCTGTTCTACCAGAGAGATCCTAACGTGTTGAATGTGTTTTCTCTCTGTTCTACCAGAGAGATCCTAACGTGTTGAATGTGTTTTCTCTCTGTCCTACCAGAGAGATCCTAACGTGTTGAATGTGTTTTCTCTCTGTCCTACCAGAGAGATCCTAACGTGTTGAATGTGTTTTCTCTCTGTCCTACCAGAGAGATCCCAACGTGTTGAATGTGTTTTCTCTCTGTCCTACCAGAGAGATCCCAACGTGTTGAATGTGTTTTCTCTCTGTCCTACCAGAGAGATCCCAACGTGTTGAATGTGTTTTCTCTCTGTCCTACCAGAGAGATCCCCACGTGTTGAATGTGTTTTCTCTCTGTCCTACCAGAGAGATCCCAACGTGTTGAATGTGTTTTCTCTCTGTCCTACCAGAGAGATCCCAACGTGTTGAATGTGTTTTCTCTCTGTCCTACCAGAGAGATCCCAACGTGTTGAATGTGTTTTCTCTCTGTATCCCAACGTGTTGAATGTGTTTTCTCTCTGTCCTACCAGAGAGATCCCCACGTGTTGAATGTGTTTTCTCTCTGTCCTACCAGAGAGATCCTAACGTGTTGAATGTGTTTTCTCTCTGTCCTACCAGAGAGATCCCCACGTGTTGAATGTGTTTTCTCTCTGTCCTACCAGAGAGATCCTAACGTGTTGAATGTGTTTTCTCTCTGTCCTACCAGAGAGATCCCGACGTGTTGAATGTGTTTTCTCTCTGTTCTACCAGAGAGATCCCAACGTGTTGAATGTGTTTTCTCTCTGTCCTACCAGAGAGATCCCAACGTGTTGAATGTGTTTTCTCTCTGTCCTACCAGAGAGATCCCAACGTGTTGAATGTGTTTTCTCTCTGTCTTCCCAGAGAGATCCCAAACTTGTTGAATGTGTTTTCTCTCTGTCCTACCAGAGAGATCCCAGAGTGTTGAATGTGTTTTCTCTCTGTCCTACCAGAGAGATCCCAACGTGTTGAATGTGTTTTCTCTCTGTCCTACCAGAGAGATCCCAACGTGTTGAATGTGTTTTCTCTCTGTCCTACCAGAGAGATCCCAACGTGTTGAATGTGTTTTCTCTCTGTCCTACCAGAGAGATCCCAACGTGTTGAATGTGTTTTCTCTCTGTCCTACCAGAGAGATCCCAACGTGTTGAATGTGTTTTCTCTCTGTTCTCCCACAGAGATCCCGACGTGTTGAATGTGTTTTCTCTCTGTCCTACCAGAGAGATCCCAACGTGTTGAATGTGTTTTCTCTCTGTCCTACCAGAGAGATCCCAACGTGTTGAATGTGTTTTCTCTCTGTCTTCCCAGAGGAATCCCAGAGTGTTGAATTTTTTTCTCTCTGTCTTCCCAGAGGAATCCCAGAGTGTTGAATGTGTTTTCTCTCTGTCTTCCCAGAGGAATCCCAGAGTGTTGAATGTGTTTTCTGTATGAGTTCCCAGAGGAATCCAAACTTGTTGAATGTGTTTTCTCTCTGTCTTCCCAGAGGAATCCCAGCTGCCCAGCGTGCCGCCTCTTCTGGTCAAACTGCCCAAGATGTACCCACGTGCCAGCCCTCAGTGCGACCCAGACGCCTGCTCCGGCTATGGTAAGTTTGGTGATATCTTAGCTAAGCCATTCCATAATCTGTTGGGCCTAGTTCTTATCAACATTTACTATCATGTGATTTTAAATTAACGGACAGCTCTGAAATCTCACAAGGCAGTACACTATGCGCCTAAAGATAATTTGGCAAAAGAATTCATAGCCTCCTCCACGGTTGTCACGCACACCTTAAAAATAAAATGACCTTACAGAAAATAAATAAATTACGTAAAAAAATAATCTTAAAGTTGACCATATATTCAGGCCACATTGAAAAAAATATTTTGTATTTTCGCTTTTAAATGTCTCACAAGTACCTGGCATTCCCGGGTTAAAAACGTGGAGATGCGTAACACACTAACTTGTTTTCTGAAATGATTAGTTTAGGTTCTGCGCAGCCACCTGGCATAGTTTTGATCTGATGTTATCAATATTGATATTAATTGGCGGAATCCATTGCTGTTCGCTGATATTTTTTTTTCTTTACCACGCCTGCAGTAGTCATGCATTATTCTTTTCTCGCATTGTAAATCCTGGAATGAATCGTTCAAAGTGCATTCATCACTGCAAGTCTTTCTGTGGCTAAGCTGACTGTGATGTGAATCACCACGCGGCCCAGCCGCTCTTTGCTTTCTAGTTTCTGACATGTAGCATCACAAGGATAGTTATTGGGAACAATACATTTCTCTAACGCTTTATTTTATACCATTAATTCAATTAATTTAATTTCAATTCCTACTTTTTTCTTGATAATGAATTTTCGCCAAATTTCTAACACAATTTTTCCAACAACAAGGACCTTGGCTTTATTCCAAAGTAGCTTAAAACTACCTTGCTGCATTAGAAAAAAGAGAGGAACTTGTCCTTACAAGCGTTTAAAGTAAGCTTAAATAGATTAGGAAATTAGAGAATTCACTGTTTTCCCCTAATATTTTGAATTGAGAAAAGCAAATCTAATGTACGGGCTAGCTCTTGGCGTTAGATGGCCACCTTATTATCGACAGGGTCAATACTCAGGGATTTCAATGAGGTGAAATTTTCACCTTAAAACATTGGCGCTTCTGTGGCTAATATATTATACATGAAAGTTCGCAAGATCAACTCTGAATAAAATTAAAACTGGACTGAGACGTGAAAGCGACCGACCCGCAACTCGACCAGTTGGATTTAAACCGTGGGCGAAAGGTCCTAGCAGATCTGAGGGTGAGGGTTCAGGCCTTACCACGAATCGTGAACTTTTCTTTCTCCCTCTGTAAGCAGCCAAGTACTTGGTACCTGTTGGCCATTAAAGGTGCGGAATTCGCCATGGGATGAGCCAGAGATTAACCCCCCCTCCCCTCCACCTCCTAGCGAGCCTTATCCTCTCACTCTTTCCTCGGATCTTCTCTCTACTTCCGGCGGGTGTTCCTTTCAAAGGCTTGACATTGCAGAGAAGAAAGCAAATGTGCGGAACGCCTGCTTGTGCCCTCATGTTTTGTCGTTGTTGGTGTTGCATAACATCTGTGTGAGCGGTGGGAGCTAACTGGCTGCAGGGAGAAAGGCGCGATCCTTCCGATTGTTTATTTGGATAATGCAATTGCTTGGTGCGCTTGGAACAGTTCTGCCTTGTGCTAACGGCACACTTTGGAGCTCGTTCATCTGATGGATGTCTCTCTCTCTCTCTCTCTCTCTCTCTCTCTCTCTCTCTCTCTCTCTCTCTCTCTCTCTCTCTCTCTCTCTCTCTCTCTCTCTCTCTCTCTCTCTCACCCTCTCTCTCTCTTTCTATGACTTGTTTTTCCTCTCTACCCTTCCTCTTTCTCTCCACCCCTCTCCCGCTAGCAGCAGTCCGCCAATCTTCCATGTTTTTGACATGTAAATTATGTACACCATGCAGAAGCTATATGGATCCAGATTTAATTTGTGATTTGATCTCTCCACATTTTCGAACTGTTTTCTTGTCCCTTGGAATTCGCTTAGTATTAAAGGGTTATATTCTTGGAGTTTGTCTCTAAAGTGTTAATATATTTCTCTGTCGCTGTCCTCTCAGCTCGTGCAGGCGTGTTTTCCGGTCTCAAGAACTTAATGACGCGCTTTAGTGAGATCTGTCGATGGTACACTGGTGTGAGATACTTTGATATATTCCCCTATCACTAAAGGATATATTCCCCTATCACTAAAGATATATGGCGATGGTACACTGGTGTGAGATACCTAGAGATTTTCCCCGATCACTAAAGATATCTGGCGATAGTAGACTGGTGTGAGATACCTAGAGATTTTCCCCGATCACTAAAGATATCTGGCGATAGTAGACTGGTGTGAGATAGCTAGAGATTTTCCCCGATCACTAAAGATATCTGGCGATAGAAGACTAGTGTGAGATACCTTGAGATTTTCCGCTATCACTAAAGATATCTGGCGATGGTACATATGTGTGAGATGTCTTGAGATTTTCCTCGATCACAAAGATATCTGCCGATGATACACTGGTGTGAGATATCTTGAAATTTTCACCGGTCACCAGAACTGGATGCTCGACACTAAAGATATCCGGTGATGGTATACTGGTGTGAGATATGTTGAGATTTTCACCGGTCACAAAGATATCTGCCGATGGTACACTGGTGTGAGATATCTTGAGATTTTCACCGGTCACAAAAGACATCTGGCGGTAGTACACTGGTGTGAGATATTAGGAGATTTTTTTCTCGGTTACCAGAACTGGTTGCCCGACACTAAAGATATCTGGCGGTGGAACACTGTTGTGAAAAATCTGGATATTTTACCCGATCACCAGAACTGGATGCCGGACACTAAAGATATCTGACGGTATTACACTGGGTGAGATATCTGGAGATTTTCCCTGATCACCAGAACTGGATGCCGGACACTAAAGATATCTGGCGGTATTACACTGGTGTGAGATATCTGGAGATTTTCCCCGATCACCAGAACTGGATGCCGGACACTAAAGATATCTGGCGGTATTACACTGGTGTGAGATATCTGGAGATTTTCCCCGATCACCAGAACTGATTGCCCGACACTAAAGATATCTGGCGGTATTACACTGGTGTGAGATATCTGGAGATTTTCCCCGATCACCAGAACTGATTGCCCGACACTAAAGATATCTGGCGGTATTACACTGGTGTGAGATATCTGGAGATTTTCCCCGATCACCAGAACTGGATGCCGGACATCTGAGAGTTTTTTTTTTCTGACACTAAAGATGTATCGTTCTAGTATACCTACGTAGGTTATTCGGGGCTGAGCTGGATATGAAATCAGCTTGTCGGCAGCAGCCAAGAAAGAGTTTCTCTTAACAATGTTGAATCTAATTTACACACCCCAAGAATGGAGTGAAAAAGAAATTTCGATCACGCGATACATCTTCGGAGATGTTTAAATAACCTGCTTATTTCCATTATTTTCCCCACTGAAGTCGAACCCTTTTGTCCTCTTCTGACGTGAAGGCTAGCTTAAACACACAGAGGCTGTCTCTGAACCATTTTTCACGCGCCACCCAAGTGGCAATGTATACAGCCATTATAACTGGGGGTTTATTGTTTAGCCCGGATGGGTTTTGCCAAATGGTCGATTTTCAGCACATCATTCACTACCTTTGCAAGGAATTTTTATTTTGCAGGAATAGCGCTGAGATATTGGAAGCTTCTGCACAGTGAATACAAATCGAACTTGCTCAGCACAATAACACAAACTGATCTCTCTACGTGGCGTGTTATGTGCTCTTCGTTTTCCTACCCTGCAATCTATTTGTAGATTCGAACCATTTTCTTTCCTTTCAACATTTATTTACTCTAGACTTCGGTCTCTATAACGCCCATTGAATACAAGTCGCGGAAGTAGAAGGTATCTAAAGTGTGAAGCAGAACCTCGGATGTGCAGAAGCTTATTGGAGCCAGTTTATTATGGGGTCACATTTGTTAAGCTGTGCTCTGCTTGTATGACCTCTCGAAATCTTTGGCGTGCTATAGATATAACTTTACAGTAGAATGGCAATCAAAAACCCATCACCAATTATGTACTTATAGTGGAGATTCCCATCGCATACGATGTTTTGACATGGGGGAGTTCTCTAGTTGTATAAGCGTTCTATAGATGACGATTTGAAACAAATCAATTAAACAGCTTTCTGTAAAGCGCTTTCCCTATGAGTTTCTCTACACGCTTTATGAGGGTCCCCCGACTTTACCATTACCAACCTAGAGCATCTCTGCCATCTTTCCTTGTCTTTTAAGTGAAGACTCCCCGACCTTACCATTACCAACTTAGAGCATCTCTGCCATCTTTCCTTGTTTTTTAAGTGAAGACTCCTCGCCCTAAACATTACCAACCTAGTTACCTTTCGCAACTCATGAGGATCATCTCTGCCATCTTTCCTTGTTTTTTAAGTGAAGACTCCTCGCCCTAAACATTACCAACCTAGTTACCTTTCGCAACGCCTGAGGAATATCTCTGCCATCTTTTCTTGTCTGTAAAGCGTAGTTCTATAGCCAGGAACTCATTAAGGACCTGCTGAGGCGAGGTGAGGAAATGTGGGTAAACATCTATTCCCAGAAGTTCAACATCGTACCTGGCCAAGCCGGGATTCGAACCTCGGTCATTTTCACTCGAGAGCTGAGGGTCTATATCGAGAACTGAGGGTTGCGTTGCATGGATCTTCATTATCGCTAGTATAAATATAACCCTAACGTTTCCAGCATGCTAGCGCAATTCTCTTCTCCCCCTATCTACTCAACTTCTAACTTCTCTCTCTCTCTCTCTCTCTCTCTCTCTCTCTCTCTCTCTCTCTCTCTCTCTCTCTCTCTCTCTCGGTACTCTCTTGTTTTGTTTGACTTTGGCGCCAGGTAATTAAGAGTACGCAGTAGGCAAAGATGAAGAAGAAATGAATTATGGAGGGAGGGGTGAGAGGAGAGAGAGAGAGAGAGAGAGAGAGAGAGAGAGAGAGAGAGAGAGAGAGAGAGAGAGAGAGAGAGAGAGAGAGAGAGAGAGAGAGAGAGAGTCCGGCTGATGACATTCAGACAATGCTCATAGCCAAGCACATTTTGCTCAAATTTCACATTTCTTTAGTTTTCCTTCTCTTCTTTCTTATCAATTTTCTCTCGCTCCTTAATCATCACTCTCTTCCTTACCTCTTTCGGGTTATTTTTCTCTGTTTTTTTTCGTCTATTTTTCCGCTTTTCTAATTTATACCTGCTATTCCATCTCTATCACCCTCCTCCCAACTTTAATGGGCTCCTCTCTCTATCTCTATCTCTCTCCCTCTTTCCCTCCTCTCGACTTTACCTCTCCTCCAATCTCTTTTATTTCCACCTTCGTAATCATCTGTTTCCAATTTTTTCTCCTTCGATTTGTGTTCTTTAACTTCAAGAAAAAAAAAAAAAAGAGATTAAAATATTTATCGGACCCGTTTCAGTGGCAAGGGAGGGGGTGAGGGATATTACATACCTGATTGAAGGATATTACATACCTGATTGTGGGATGTTACATACCTGTATGTGTTATACTACACACCTGATTGTAGGATATGTACATACCTGATTATGGGTTGTTACATACCTGATTGTAGAATATTACATACTTGATTGATTATGGGATGTTAAATACCTGCATGCGTTATATTACATACCTAATTGTAGGATATTACATTCCTGATTGTGGGATATTACATACCTGCTTGTGGGATATGACATACATATATGTGTTATATTACACCTGATTGTGGAATGTTACATACCCCTATGAGGGATGTTACATACCCGTTTGTGGGATATTACATATCTGATTGTGGGATGTTACATACCCGCATGTAGGATATTACAAACCTGGTTGTGGGTAATTCTTTTGTTTAAACCTAACGTATGGCGGAGCCCCAGTGATCCCGTGGTCGATGTGGGAATGGTGTCTATGATGGTGCTGTGACCCACGTGACAGGGCACGGTCGCTTTCTGTGCACGTTGCTCACCCGACCAGCGTCCTTCCTTTCACTGACGGCTCAGCAAGGGGTTCGAACCCAGGACGGAAGATCTCTCGAGATCAGAGGATGCCAGTTGCATCTCACTGTCACCGATACTGCTGGGAAAAAAACCCAAACATTAGTAAATCTTGTCAAGTGAGGTAACATTGATCTACGGGAGGTGAACATCCAGCCAATCGCCTAACAATGAACAATAAAGTAATCTAGCAGGCTACACTCACTGCCCAGAACTACAGAAGAGAAGGTCGTGTCTCACTGTGATGCATTCACTCCTCCCCCCTGTTCCCTTACTATTTACAGCACTGCTAACTGCTAGTAGGAAATTTGCTTAATCCTTTAAAAAAATTCTTCATGTATTCGCACTGAATGCAGCCCCTCAGTGAGATATGTAAATTCTGCAATCTAAAACACACTGTAGGTGTGTAATTCTACAATCTAAAACACTCTGTAGGTGTGTAATTCTACAATCTAAAACACTCTGTAGGTGTGTAATTCTACAATCTAAAACACTCTGTAGGTGTGTAATTCTACAATCTAAAACACTCTGTAGGTGTGTAATTCTACAATCTAAAACACTCAGTAGGTGTGTACTTCTACAATCTAAAACACTCAGTAGGTGTGTAATTCTACAATCTAAAACACTCTGTAGGTGTGTAATTCTACAATCTAAAACACTCTGTAGGTGTGTAATTCTACAATCTAAAACACTCTGTAGGTGTGTAATTCTACAATCTAAAACACTCTGTAGGTGGGCCTCACAAATGGACCCTTGCGAAAGGGATCTCTACTAAGACTTACTTACCCAGCCTGTCTACGGCTTGAAATAAAGAGTGTATTTTTGTGTGTGTGTTTTGTATAAGTTATTTTTTTTTTATTTATTTATTATTTTTTTCTTTCGAGGGGGGGGGGGGGGAAGGGTTGCGCCGCTACTTTGAGCGCACTGCAGCATTCTTGGTTGGTAGGAGTGAGTAATAGTAGATTGGCGCCACCGTTAGTGTCACGTGATGTGGTCTCAATGTCAAGAGGGTGACCTCTCAAGGGGAGTGCGGCAGCTTCCCGGGGAGACGAGGAGGGGGCAGGAGGGGGGGGGGGGGGTTTACCTGGATAGCTCACCTTGTCTCGTATTACACCTGCCGTGCAGGAGATGGTAAGAGGAGCACAGTTAGATGTAACGGCACCAATCTCTCTCTCTCTCTCTCTCTCTCTCTCTCTCTCTCTCTCTCTCTCTCTCTCTCTCTCTCTCTCTCTCTCTCTCTCAACAAGAATTACTTCTACCTAAAGCAGTACAGCAGACAAAAGATTACTGTAGTTTTTGCCCGGTTTGTTCGAAGCATGAAAAGAGGAAAGGAAGCAATCTCTAATTCTGGTTGAGAAGCTTATGTTATGTAACAGAGCAAAGCCTATTACTTGAGTGTAACAGAGAAACAGGCTGATACCTGCTAGAGTTCTTTCTGTTGTGCTACAGATCGAACACGTCTGATTGGGTTTTTTTCCCCTTATGTCTTGGTTATAATCTAATAAATATGTAATTTATACACTTACTTGTATTTTATGTTTGTGTTTACCAACCTACGACTACTGCTTCTACTACTACTACTACTGCTGCTGCTGCTGGCTGCTGTTACTACTACTGCTGCAGCTGCTGATGCTGCTGCTACTACTGCTACTACTACTGCTGCTGCTACTACTACTACTACTACTACTACTACTACTAGTACTACTACTACTACTACTACTACTACTACTACTACTACTACTACTACTACTACTACTACTACTACTACTACTGCTACTACTACTACTACTACTACTACTACTACTACTACTACTACTACTACTACTACTACTACTAGAAGTACTATTACTACTACAACTACTACTACTACTAGAAGTACTACTGCTACTACTACTACTACTACTACTACTACTACTACTACTGCTGCTGCTGCTGCTGCTGCTGCTGCTGCTGCTGCTGCTGCTGCTGCTACTGCTGCTGCTGCTGCTGCTGCTGCTGCTGCTGCTGCTGCTACTGCTGCTGCTGCTACTGCTGCTGCTGCTGCTGCTGCTGCTGCTGCTGCTGCTGGGTGCTGCTGGTGCTGCTGCTGCTGCTGCTGCTATACTGCTGCTACTACTGCACTGCTGCTGCTACTGCTGCTACTACTACTACTGCTGCTACTGCTGCTACTACTACTACTACTACTACTACTGCCGTTTCTACTACTACTGCAGTTGCTGCTACTACTACTGCTACTGCTACTGCTACTAGTACTGCTGCTACTGCTGCTGCTGCTACTGCTACTACTACTGCTACTACTACTACCACTACTACTACTACTACTACCACTGCTGCTGCTGCCGCTGCTGCTGCTGCTGCTACTGCTGCTGCTACTGCTACTACTACTACTACTACTACTACTACTACTAGTACTACTACTACTAGTACTATACTACTACTACTACTACTACTACTACTACTACTACTACTACTACTACTACTACTACTACTACTGATTTGGCTGTTACTGTTTCTTCCTCCCTCACTCCGACTTTCACTACTGCGGGTTTGTTCCAATGTTATCAATACAGGTACTTGTTTTTTGTTGTTGTTTTTTTTTTTTGCCCCTTTAGTTTTTCTCCAGCCAGTTTTGTTCGGTAAGCTTTCAAGCAAAACTGATGGGATTCCCTCCAATCTCAGCCCATGGCCCGACTTATCTCTGTTTTATCATTCTGTAGACTCAACAGTCTGAGGTAAAACGCTTGCAGTGTGATAGGTAATCCAATCCACTTAGCCTCCCAAAAAGCTCAAATCTGGCAAAAGTTAAAAGTCGCGGGAGGCGGGGCAGAGACTGGGCAGAATGCAAAACTCGGGTTTGCTTTTAGCGCATTATCGTCCTGTTCTCGTGGCTGCTCACTCCCTTCCTCAGAAAGTCTACGAAACGGTCACCTTGACACTAGCCACACTAGTGGTCATCTACTCTGGCCATCGATGGAGCAGAGGTTCTCGGAGCCTGGCGATACAACGCTCACCCTGACACCGCAGTGATTTTCTAAGTTGGTTCAACCCACAACATTCGGTGGGTTAGTTTGGGGCCTCAATATTTCAGTCGGGACCGACGGGGGCTTTTGGTATGCAGTGGGCTCAGATTGACTTCTTGTGGACGGCTCTTACAATCGTTACAACACAATTAAAGGGAGAATTCACATCTGCGATACCAAAAGGAGAAAATACATCGGACCTTGAAAAAAAGACCAACATGCGAGTCGAGCTTGTATAAGGTTTTGATGCCATGGTGTATCTTTATTGACCAGATTTCTTCACTTTGATTAAATCAAATTTTACAACACGTCTGGCAGCTGTTTGTCTCCACTTTCCTGGACTTTTCTATGTGACGGCTGGTTTCTGACTTTCATTGTGATCCCATCAAGCCCTCTAGAGTTAAGCGAGAGCTTCAAACAATACCGAGCCCGCTCTCCGCACATCTCAAGCCTGAAGTTTTTCCCAAATCGTGAGATATTGGCGTGAGCCTATGGCTGGCCTTACACTGTGGGAGAACCTTGGTCGAGTCAAGATCACAGCTGCCTTACACTGTGGGAGAACCTTGGTCGAGTCAAGATCACAGCTGCCTTACACTGTGGGAGAACCTTGGTCGAGTCAAGATCACAGCTGCCTTACACTGTGGGAGAACCTTGGTTGAGTCAAGATCACAGCTGCCTTACACTGTGGGAGAACCTTGGTCGAGTCAAGATCACAGCTGCCTTACACTGTGGGAGAACCTTGGTTGAGTCAAGATCACAGCTGCCTTACACTGTGGGAGAACCTTGGTTGAGTCAAGATCACAGCTGCCTTACACTGTGGGAGAACCTTGGTTGAGTCAAGATCACAGCTGCCTTACACTGTGGGAGAACCTTGGTTGAGTCAAGATCACAGCTGCCTTACACTGTGGGAGAACCTTGGTTGAGTCAAGATCACAGCTGCCTTACACTGTGGGAGAACCTTGGTCGAGTCAAGATCACAGCTGCCTTACACTGTGGGAGAACCTTGGTTGAGTCAAGATCACAGCTGCCTTACACTGTGGGAGAACCTTGGTTGAGTCAAGATCACAGCTGCCTTACACTGTGGGAGAACCTTGGTTGAGTCAAGATCACAGCTGCCTTACACTGTGGGAGAACCTTGGTTGAGTCAAGATCACAGCTGCCTTACACTGTGGGAGAACCTTGGTTGAGTCAAGATCACAGCTGCCTTACACTGTGGGAGAACCTTGGTTGAGTCAAGATCACAGCTGCCTTACACTGTGGGAGAACCTTGGTTGAGTCAAGATCACAGCTGCCTTACACTGTGGGAGAACCTTGGTTGAGTCAAGATCACAGCTGCCTTACACTGTGGGAGAACCTTGGTTGAGTCAAGATCACAGCTGCCTTACACTGTGGGAGAACCTTGGTTGAGTCAAGATCACAGCTGCCTTACACTGTGGGAGAACCTTGGTTGAGTCAAGATCACAGCTGCCTTACACCGTGGGAGAACCTTGGTTGAATCAAGATCACAGCTGCCTTACACCGTGGGAGAACCTTGGTTGAGTCAAGATCACAGCTGCCTTACACTGTGGGAGAACCTTGGTTGAGTCAAGATCACAGCTGCCTTACACTGTGGGAGAACCTTGGTTGAGTCAAGATCACAGCTGCCTTACACTGTGGGAGAACTTTGGTTGAGTCAAGATCACAGCTTTCTTCGATCAGGAGGTCTCGGTGCTTAGGAATTAATTTCCACTAACGCGTGTTTGAAATATCAAGAGAAATCATTGGCGGTTGTTGATTTTTTTTTTTTTGCCTGTTTCTTTTTGTTGCCCGAATTCGGTTTTTTACCTGCTCCACGTGGCAGTCTGGAAACTGGAGTCGCGAGCTGGAGGCAGCACGAATCTCTCGAGTCGAATCAACTCGGAGCCCCGCCCACTTCCTGTGTAGCTGTGAGTTCTAGTGGACTGACCATTGCATCCACGGGTGTCAAATGATGTGTTAGGGGTTAGGATTTTTTCCCTCTGCCTCTACAATCACAGTCACTCCTTTAGACTTGGAGACTGAAGGTTGGCAGAGGCCGGAGTTCAAGTCAGGATCCAGCTCATATCGAACCGCCACTGCTTGGACATCAAAAGAACGCCGCTACTTGCTTGACCACTTGACTATCTCGAAAATAACCAGAGTAGCAAAGACAGCCCCGGCCCTCGGGTCTTATAATGATGCCACCTATCCTGAAGTATTATTGGTTCTATTTAAAAATCTCGTAACGACAGGTCTCCAATGTTCATCTCACTTAGTTGACAGATGTCGGAAAGCGCAACTGGTCCAATCTCTGAAATGACTGTGGATTTTCCTGTACGCTTTATTGTTTTTTGTTTTTTTTTTTTATTTTTAATAATTATTATGATTTCCTTTCTCTGACAAGGCTTGAAGCCGACAGCTTACTGATCTTGACGAGGCTCGAGTTTTGATGAGATCTTTCACTAAGCTTCAAACTTTTGAGGAACATCCGTGCCAAACTGATGGCGGGCTGTACAAGGAACTCCGGCCTACACGCTCCGTGTTGTAAAACTTTCCAGAAGATTAAAACCTTCGAAATTATTGGGTCTGGTGTGTGTGTGCGTGTGTGTGAGAGAGAGAGAGAGAGAGAGAGAGAGAGAGAGAGAGAGAGAGAGAGAGAGAGAGAGAGAAACGGTAGCCAGCTGTACAGCGTTCTCCCCTTACATCATTGAACAGAGAACGGACCTGTCCATTTTTGGGGATAGCTTGCTCTGTTTGGCCAGTGTGGAGCTATTTTAGAGGCGCTCTGTAACTGATACATGGACGTGTAGAAGCTCTGGAGGAGGTCCTAAAGCCGCCCTACGTTCTGTTAGAGAATGTTGAACTATGTGCGCATTCATCATTTTCTTGATTCTTAGAGAGCTCTCTCTCTCTCTCTCTCTCTCTCTCTCTCTCTCTCTCTCTCTCTCTCTCTCTCTCTCTCTCTCTCTCTCTCTCTCTCTCTCTAATCCTGTCTTTGTTCCTCTCTCTCTGTCTCCCCGCCCCCTCTCTCTGTCTGTCTCTCTCCCTCTGTTTCTATCCCTGTCTTTCATTTTCTCTCTCTCTCTCCTCTCTCTCTCCTCTCCTCTCTCTCTCTCTCTCTCTCTCTCTCTCTCTCTCTCTCTCTCTCTCTCTAACCCTGTCTTTCTTCCTCTCCCGTTAAGTTCAAGCAAAGGAAGTAGCCATGATTTCTGTCGGGTATACCAGCCCCCTACTATCGTAACTGAGATAAAGTTTAGTGCTTGAAGGAATGAAACCATTGATTCGTTTTTCAGCTAACCATCAAGTTGTCTAAAGATACAATGAATAAGGAGACAATGACAAGTAATTCTAAAACCCTTTTCGTGACAATTTTCTTCATTGATGATGCCGATACACGCCTCAGTCCACGCCATTTCTGAGCAGTCTGGGTCTACATTCCGAGAGGTGTTGCCCACAAAGAGCGAGGACAACTGTACATCCCCTTGGGCTGGAAGAGAAATAAAACGATTTCACCAGATCAATGTGAACAGGTTAGATAACATTGTGCCACACAACGTGTACATTCTTCACACAAGCAGATGGTGGCGGTGATGATGATGACGACTGATCAAGGCGGAAACGTTTTATAGATGATTTAATACTGCCGCTTTTCTCTCTCGTGGCGATATACCAGAGCATGTAGCATGACAGTATCGGCGCAACGTTTCCAAACATCGCTCAAGCTTCAGCGAGGATTTTCCGCATCAAGGTTTGCCTTCTCACTGGGCTCGCTACATGGACCAAAGTTGCGTAAGAGGGCGTGTAGCGGTGAGGGTAGAGATTAGGGCTATTAGAGAGTTGATTCTCACGTGGATCCTCCCGGAAAGATCAAGATACAAGACAGAGAGAGAGAGAGAGAGAGTGGGGGGGGGGGGGAACAGAAAGATGCTCCAGGTGCTCTCATTGGTCAGTATATTTCTATAGTGACCCCTGGAACATGCCTGATCTGGCGTGGGTCACCTTTGGGCTCACCTGGTAGCAGTCTATGTGGACCAGTAGAGTGCAGGTAGCAGACCTCCCCACCAGGCCTCGCGTCATGAAAAGAGTCGGATCTGGTATTTGGAACTCTCTGTTCGCCTCTGGTTTGATCTGATATTTAGAACTCTTTGTTCGCCGCTGGTTTGATCATTCGCCCGGAGCGCACACGATACGGTTCCTCCAGCACTGTGTTCTACTTGAGTACTTTTTATAACATGTCCAGAGCTGAACCCATAGTGGTAACGGGGTGAGTCTCAAGCACTTTATTTGCTCCAGATTGGTTCGGTGTAATGTTGGTGTCAGAGTAAGCCTGTGTTCACTGCTCGGAGAAACAGTGATATCACCAGTCGCGACTCATGCCTGCAGCACTGTGGCGGCGGGAGCATGCGCTTTAGGAGGTGGAATTTGAAAACTGTTACCAAGTTTTAGAACATATCCTCTCTGACTCACCACTGAAAAAACAATTCTAGATATAGGGTCTCATGGGGTGAGGTGAGGGGATGGAGAAAGGGGGAGCCTCGCATAGCCTCGATCCCATGTGAGAGGGTTATGTAAACCCAATGTGTTCATTGTGTGTCTCACGTGTCTGCAATAATCACAAAAGTTCAGGTACCATTCTGCAGTATTCTCTCGCTGGTCCAGAGCTCTGAGATTCCAGAACTTTCTGTGCTAGTTTTTGTATTTGGTGAGCATGCGTGTCATGACAGCTTGAGATCTAACGCTAGTGGTTTTTTGTTTGATGTTGCCTTTACTTATAAAGTACATGAACTTGTCGAGGCGGGAATGTGTAAAGGCCGATACTTCCTTTTGTCTTGGTCTAGGCAGGGTTGTGTGGGCACCTTATACTTCCTATTATATTGGTCTAGACGGGGATGTGTGGGGGCCTTACACTTCCTATTATATTGGTCTAGGCAGGGCTGTGTGGGCACCTTATACTTCCTATTATATTGATCTAGGCGGGGATTTGTGGGGGCCTTATACTTCGTATTTATATTGCTCTAGGCGGGGATGTGTGGGGACCATATACTTCTTATTATATTGGTCTAGGTGGGGATGTGTGGGGGCCTTAGACTTCCTATTATATTGGTCTAGGTGGGGATGTGTGGAGGCCTTATACTTCCTATTATATTGATCTAGCCGGGGACGTGTGGGGCCCTTTGCTTCCTATTATAATGGTCTAGGCGGGGATTTGTGGGGGCCCCAACACTTCATATTGTATTGGTCTAGGTGGAGATGTGTTGATATCAGATACTTCCTATTGTATTGATCTAGGCGGGGATGTGTCGCCTAACTTCTTGTATTGGTCTATGTGGGTGTATGTTGAGGCCCAATACTCCTTTTTGTATTGATCTAGGCGGGGATGTGTTGAGCCCCAATGTGAAAGTCAGTGTAAACTGGTTGAAGTCAGTCATCGTGATGTCGCAGATACTCTAATATTCCAAGGTATAGGACCGGTTCTTTCTATCTAAAGTGTCTGCACTACCTCAGGAATACTTGGGGCGGTGAGGATATCAGGGCTGAGAAAGTTTCGTCTTACGATCAGATCGGCTCGACCAGGTGAAACAGATCATGCCGAAATTGGATATTCCAAGACTTTGCGCCACTTTCACGTGCGCCCTATCGACCGGGAAAAGAGAGAGCATGGCAATGTGTCAAGAATGCAGAGACGTTAATGGCCATTTGAAAAATCATCATGTCTTTGGTTTTCTTTTAAGCATGTACTTTGTCGCCAAGAAGTTGCCGTAAAAGACTGCTATGAATGAAGTGGTCTACTAAATGTCTCGTCATATCTAGAGGTCTCGGAGAGCGGGTCTGGTATCCTCCGGAAGCTGTTGATAGGGTCAGGCGTGACCGTTGGGAAGGAAAGTTACCCGGATGTTTTTATACTGAAGGACCCACGGGGCAGAGTGAGGTGCTAACGAGTTGAGATAATAATCGTCTGCCCCTCTCTCTCTCTCTCTCTCTCTCTCTCTCTCTCTCTCTCTCTCTCTCTCTCTCTCTCTCTCTCTCTCTCTCTCTCTCTCTCTCTCTCTCTCTCTCTCTCTCTCTCTTCCCCTCTCCTTCCCTCCCTACGCCGTCTTCAGAAGTTTCTTTCATCCAATCTTTTTCAAATCTTTTCTTGTCTTTGAACTGCCACATGGGATCGTCATAAACCATCTTGGTGTACCGTAGCCCACCTCTGCCAAAGTTTGTAGCGGTAATATATGCCGGTAACATGCTAATAATATGTTGTACTGAAGCCAACTCGGGAGATGTTTTTTTCCCAAAATCAAAGTGCAAGTATGCCGTATGGTGATTATTGCTTTTTGTTTGTTATTTTTTTCTTACCTTTTGTGAGGAATTTTGCCAACATTGAGCTTCCAACAAAGTGCTGACGTTGTTCCTTGATTGCAGTTGGGATATCCTGTTACTGTCTGCTTCAGACATTGTCTTTCGGGAAAAGTGTTATAGAGGAAAGACCCCTTACAGCCGACACTAGTCGCAAAAATCATAAGGTTAAGCTTTTTTTCTGGTTTGTTTTTTTAGAATAGTTGCTCTAAGTTAAAATGTGTTTCTTCCCTTACTTGTGCGGAATTCCTCATTTCTACGGTGCACAGAGTTGCATTTCCTATAGAATGAATACTGAGGGAGGTGTCTGTGGAAGCGCTATTTACCGTTTGTCGTTAGATTAATCGCTATTGATGACATTGTGTTATGGGATGGGTTATTTGCCGTTTACGATGTTGAGTCTGTCGTTAGGTAATGTTGATTTATTGTTGAAAAAGTTGACTGTTCTGTTGCGAATGTTGAGTCTTGACGTAGGGATTTTGTTGTAGAGGAGTTTGAGCCTGTCGTTGGGTTATTATCTGTTCAGGCTATCTTAATACGAATCGGCAAATTGTGTTTAATGACTGTAAGCAAATCAAAAATAATTACAGAAGACTTTACATAGATTAGGTTAAACGATCATGTGTTACAGTACATAGTGTAGTTCTAGTTATGTAGACTTGACTGCATAGCATCTCTTCAGCCTCATGCTTGGCGTAAACAGAGGCGATATTAGTTCATCTTTTCTCCTCTCTTTTTTTTTTTGTTATCTCTGTACTTGTAACCTTTCCGCTACTTGCCATGTCTACCTGCTTACATCACAGTTCGCACCTGCACCATTCTCCTCATGTTTACTGCTGGGCTCACCATCTACATACGTCCTAGTAAACTCTCTCTCAAGTAAAACACACACACACACACACCATCTACACACGTCCTAGTAAATCCTCTCTCAAGGAACTCACACACACACACTATCTACACACGTTCTTCTAAACCCCCTGTCAAGTAAAACACACACACACATCATGTACACACGTCCTAGTAAACCCTCTCTCAAGTATCACACACACCATCTAGACACGTCCTAACAAACCAGCTCTCATGTAACACACATACCATCTACACACGTACTAGTAAACCCTCTCTCAAGTAACGCAAATACATACTCACTATCAACACACGCTTTAGTAAATCATATTTCAAGAAATACACATACACCATCAACACAAGCCATAGTAAATCCTGTTTCATGGAACACACACTATCTACTCACGTTCTAGTATACTCTCTCTCAAGTAACACTTACACACTCACTACCTAACCACGTCAGTATACTCTCTCTCTCTCTCTCTCAAGTAACACTTACACACTCACTATCTAACCACGTCAGTATACTCTCTCTCTCAAGTGACACATACACACTCACCATCTAACCGCGTCAGTATACTATCTCTCTCTCTCTCAAGTACCATTTACACTCTCACCATCTAACCACGTCAGTATACTCTCTCTCAAGTAACACATACATACTCACCATCTAACCACGTCAATATACTCTTTCTCAAGTGACACACACACACACTCTTTAGTTAAAACCTCTCTCAAGTAACACACACACACACCACTTACTCATGTCCTATATAACCTTCTCTCAAGTAACACACACTCACCATTTTCACACGTCTGAGTGTGAACGCTCTCTGAAGTAACACACACACACATACATACTTATACACACATTACTGATCGTATTGTATTTCGCCACTTCAGCAGAGATCTGATCGAGGAGCTGAAGCACTTCGCTCTGAAAACTTGCATTCGTTCCTGGTCATTAGTCTGGTTTATGCTCTCGACAATATATATATATACATATATATATATATATATATATATATATATATATATAACTATTGTGCGCCATAATTCCTGCCACGATAAACACGATGCAGCGAAATAACTCGCTCAGATAGTCAGAATACACATATTGGAGGTCTTTGGTTATTATCATCGTTGACTGTCTTAACGGCCCACACTGTCACATCTCGCTCAGATAGTCAGAATACACATATTGGAGGTCTTTGGTTATTATCATCGTTGACTGTCTTAACGGCCCACACTGTCACATCTCGCTCAGATAGTCAGAATACACATATTGGAGGTCTTTGGTTATTATCATCGTTGACTGTCTTAACGGCCCACACTGTCACATCTCGCTCAGATAGTCAGAATACACATATTGGAGGTCTTTAGTTATTACCATCGTTGACAGTCTTAACGGCCCACACTGTCACATCTCGCTCAGATATTCAGAATACACATATTGGAGGTCTTTGGTTATTATCATAGTTGACTGTCTTAAGGGCCCACACTGTCACATCTCGCTTAGATATCATGGAACTGAGGTCACCGGAATGCCCATATTGGAGGTCTTTGGTTATTACCATAGTTGACTGTCTTAAGGGCCCACAATGTCACATCTCGCTTAGATATCATGGAACTGAGGTCACCAGAATACCCATATTAGAGGTCGTTGGTTATTACCATAGTTGACTGTCTTAAGGGCCCACAATGTCACATCTCGCTAAGATATCATGGAATTGAGGTCACCGGAATACCCATATTGGAGGTCTATGGTTATTACCATAGTTTACTGTCTTAAGGGCCCACGCTGCGGCATCTTGCTCAGATATTCTTGAACTGAGGTCACCAGAATACCCATATTCGGAGGTCTTTGGTTATTATCATAGTTGACTGTCTCTGAATGTATGTCGAGATAGCGGGATGGTTGGAGAAAAGTTATCTTTGATCGGTGTTCTGGCGTCCTGGCAACGCTGATTAGCTTGGGCTTGTAGGGAGATGCTAGGTTAATCTGTAGCTATAGCCTTTCATCCTACACCTTTACAATTAGTTGTTAATTGATGTTTTGTGTCACTGATGCTGTTCCGTTTGTTTTTTTTGTCTTTTGTTTTTTGTTTTGCATTTTCTGACGTTATTAGGGCTACTTTGCGCAAATCCCTATAGACGAGGAATTCGACCTTGTAACCGAAATTATCTTATTTCCTTTGAACAGAAGCACGTTTATCTGATATTAATGAAAGTATGTTACGAAGCACTAATAACTAAGACCAACCAACTGTATCAAACTCCAGGCACAGACCTAGAGAGCGTCGTTATGAATGTACCAGAAGCTCAGGTCTGTGAGGCTTCTGTGGCATTTCTCGTCTCACCAAAGGACGTCTCTTTTTCATGGGAAAGCAAAAAAAAAAAAAAAGTTACGGATATATTTAAGAGTTAAAATTTATTTTGTAATAATAACTTGACTAAGTGCAAATGTATTAGTTTGGAGGGAAAAAAGTCGGTTTTTGTCTTCCAAAATCGACCCGTATTTAAAGCGGAATATTGTAAATAGGACAATTCTGATTAAATAAAGGTTGTGGGAATTTCTAAGCCTCTAGATTAATAAGCTGATGCCCCACGGTTTGACCTGTTCCCTCCTCTCTTTATCTATCTCTAGATTAGTAAGCTGATGCCCCACGGTTTGACCTGTTCCGTCCTCTCTTTATCTATCTCTAGATTAGTAAGCTGACGCCCCACGGTTTGACCTGTTCCCTCCTCTCTTTATCTATCTCTAGATTAGTAAGCTGACGCCCCACGGTTTGACCTGTTCCCTCCTCTCTTTATCTATCTCTAGATTAGTAAGCTGACGCCCCACGGTTTGACCTGTTCCCTCCTCTCTTTATCTATCTCTAGATTAGTAAGCTGACGCCCCACGGTTTGACCTGTTCCGTCCTCTCTTTATCTATCTCTAGATTAGTAAGCTGACGCCCCACGGTTTGACCTGTTCCCTCCTCTCTTTATCTATCTCTAGATTAGTAAGCTGACGCCCCACGGTTTGACCTGTTCCCTCCTCTCTTTATTTATTTCTAGATTAGTAAGCTGATGCCCCACGGTTTGACCTGTTCCCTCCTCTCTTTATCTATCTCTAGATTAGTAAGCTGACGCCCCACGGTTTGACCTGTTCCGTCCTCTCTTTATCTATCTCTAGATTAGTAAGCTGACGCCCCACGGTTTGACCTGTTCCCTCCTCTCTTTATCTATCTCTAGATTAGTATATTTGACCTGTTCCTCCTCTCCCTTTATCTATCTCTAGATTAGTAAGCTGACGCCCCACGGTTTGACCTGTTCCCTCCTCTCTTTATCTATCTCTAGATTAGTAAGCTGATGCCCCACGGTTTGACCTGTTCCCTCCTCTCTTTATCTATCTCTAGATTAGTAAGCTGACGCCCCACGGTTTGACCTGTTCCCTCCTCTCTTTATCTATCTCTAGATTAGTAAGCTGACGCCCCACGGTTTGACCTGTTCCCTCCTCTCTTTATCTATCTCTAGATTAGTAAGCTGACGCCCCACGGTTTGACCTGTTCCCTCCTCTCTTTATCTATCTCTAGATTAGTAAGCTGACGCCCCACGGTTTGACCTGTTCCCTCCTCTCTTTATCTATCTCTAGATTAGTAAGCTGACGCCCCACGGTTTGACCTGTTCCCTCCTCTCTTTATCTATCTCTAGATTAGTAAGCTGACGCCCCACGGTTTGACCTGTTCCCTCCTCTCTTTATCTATCTCTAGATTAGTAAGCTGACGCCCCACGGTTTGACCTGTTCCCTCCTCTCTTTATCTATCTCTAGATTAGTAAGCTGACGCCCCACGGTTTGACCTGTTCCCTCCTCTCTTTATCTATCTCTAGATTAGTAAGCTGACGCCCCACGGTTTGACCTGTTCCCTCCTCTCTTTATCTATCTCCAGACGCTACAGAATTGTTCCAGGACGTGGCGGCCAACCTGAACGTCCATCTGGACAACATGCCCAACAAGTTCTGTCTCACCCAGCTGCTGTGCTCGTGGGTGAGTAACCAGCTCTGCATACAGTCCATTTACCTGATTGGTTTATCTGTGTGTTTGTCTAGGTGCATATGAACACAACTACAAACATTTTAGTTCTCCGTGCCTCTTTCGGTCCTTGACCTTGATTACCGAGTCCCCCCATTTTTTTCCCTTTTTTTAGGAGGGGGGGGGGATGGGAGGGTCTGATTTTAGTTGGATAGTTTTGTATTTTATTTAGTGCTGAAAATGTGGATAATGGTTTTTTGCTTTTTTTTTTTTTAAATTCGAGCTCCATGTCAATGGTTGGTGTCGGAGATAGGACCAGGCAATACTGGCTTGTTTCTGTCAAGTTGATCAATGCTAAACTATTGAGGAGCTTTATAGTGGAGAGTCGCGACTTCAGGCTAGATGTTCCCTCTCAGAGCATCAGCACATCTCTTGCTGTCTTCTCTCTTTGTTTACCTGAACTGCCCAGGATCTGGCCGTGTCTGCTGCAGTTTGTATCTTGCATGCCTTTGTCCCCTTCTCGCTGAAGGTCAAGAGGAGACATTTACCGGTGCTGTAGAGAGAGACAGAAACCACGCAGGACAATAGTCGAGGCATGCTAGCCAACCTTATCGCTAGTAGTTCGTGTAAAATGTTACCTGGCCTCACCTTAGCCTTCCATCTTATAGCTTCACGGCTGCCATCGATGCGCGTCTCTATAGTTAGATTTAGAGTGGTTTACCGGGGATCTGACGGGACATCAAGGGGGTTATCTTGGTCATCCTCTGATCAAAACACACGGCTCCACAGTGAGAAGGTTACAGGTTGATCATAAACCATGCGGAGGTCAAAGAATACTAGACGCGTCATCACCTTATGTAAGAATTTATTTATTTATTGTAAGACTTTTTCTTTTGACTTTGATATGTCGGCTGATTTTTTGTTCTAAAAGTGTTAATATGTTTCTTTGATATTGTCTCTAAAAAATACATTCGCCACAAATGTAGTCGAGACATTGCTTTCTTCAGACGCGACATGCTGTCATGTTTTTTTTTTTTTTATCGACTGCTCTCAATCAAATAATGTTTTAAGGCACCAGTTTAAACAGTAAATGCTCTTTCATCGAATAAATACGTGTTAATTTGATGTTCGGTTGACGTGCTACGCCACCGTCACTGGGGGGGGGGAGGGAGAGAGCAGACTGCCTCCTCTCATACTCCCAGTAGGAGGAATGACGTCACAGCGGTCAGTGTGACCTGTGCCTGGCGATGTGTGAGCAGCCTGGCCCTGACTTTCTACCCCGGACCTAACCGGTTGTAGAATCGACTCTGAGTGGTGCCACGATGTGGACTGGCCAGAAATTATACCGCAGCATTTGATTCTTGTCGGTCACTTTAGAAAAGAACTGAACTTTGTCTCCAACAGACTAATATGGCACAACAGACAGTGTATGTAAAGGGCCCACCTTACAAAAAGCAAATGCTAGAACTCCCTGGGATCACCACGCATGCGCGGCACCAGATTGCCGCTGTTTGAGCCACCATCGAGGCGAGTCTCGACAGCTCATCTCTCCAGCTCAGAAGATTCGTGTCGACCAGTTGGCCTTACTTTGGGCATGATGCGCTGTTTAATATAATTCTTTCTTGAAGGTCGTTGAAAGTTGGGAACCCTGTCTCCTAGTTCCTTCTCACCCTTGCCTTTCCCCTCCTCTTCTCTTATCTGAGACAAGGCCTGGTCTTACCTGAGCCGTGTGGAGCCAATTATCATGTTCATGGTTTAGTCCCTGCGAAGTGGTGCAAGGTGAGAGACTGGACAGCTTGTAGGAGCTGATAAGTGATATTGTGATAATTGCTGCAGCCCGTGTGTTCCGTTGTTTATTAATATGATGAGTTTGATGCCGGGTATTATATATTGTGGGCAATTCAAAACAACTGTCTCCTTGCGATGGAGAGAGAGAGCAAGACTAAGCAGATGGCGTGAGACAGACAAAGAGAGAGAGAGAGAGAGAGTGAGAGAGAGAGAGAGAGAGAGAGAAAGAGAGTGAGAGAGAGCAATTAATTACAAGGAGGATAATTTTACGCTCCTTTGATGAGAGGTTGATGCGTTCTGCAGGTTTTTTACTTTTTGCTCCGATATGCACAGGTTCTCGCTGTTAAGGTTTTCTACCCGTTTTTATGAGTTCTCGCTGCACGTCCATCACGTGTCGGTGATGCAGGTAGGTTTTGGCACGGAGCTGATACCAGGGACACGATGGAGAAAAACAGAGGGTTTGAAGTTAACATGGCTCACATACGGGATGTTAATGTTCGCGTTTTTATTCCTGAACTTATGAGAGTTTTGACAAACCTCTCAGCAGACTTACTATCTTCCTGAAACAGTTCACCTACAATTATCGTGTCCAGTCCACATCTCTGAGTGAAACTCTGGCGATAATTCTGCTTTTGTTCGTGTCATGGCCAGAATACCCAAACTTTGGGTTAGGGGAGGCTCTCTCAATAGTTTGCAAGGTTGTTTGTTCTGTTTCCAACATAGGATTCATGAAAGACTGTCAGTGCATAATCGGATCTTTGTGGACTTTACAGCTAGTTATATCTCACCTTTTAGAACTGTTTTTATGTCCCTCAAACTCTATGTCTTAGACATGTCCCGTCTTCTAAGAACATGTTTTTATAAATCCTATTATTCTACATCTCAGAGTTTTTTTGTTGGGTTTCTATGAAAGTTTGCAGTTGCTAGGTGTAGCTCAGTGTTTGTCAAGTGGGTGTCAGCAACCCATCCTCTCTCTCTCTCTCTCTCTCTCTCTCTCTCTCTCTCTCTCTCTCTCTCTCTCTCTCTCTCTCTCTATCTATCTATCTATCTATCTATCTATCTATCTATCTATCTATCTATCTTTATCCACCTTTCTTTCTCTCTCTTCTCTATCTATCTACCTCTGTCACGTCTCTCTATCTCACTATCCATCTCTCTCAGTCCCTCTCTATCTTTACCTTTTTCTATCCCTATCTCTCTATCACTGTATCTCTTTGTGTCTGTGT